>BSBK01003471.1:0-600000 GCA_027943335.1 Chamaecyparis obtusa | reverse complement strand
TTGATATGCATCTGATGTATGAACGAAGAAGCACTTGAAGCATTAGCCACTCTTCAAGGTTATCAGTTATCAGAAAAGGCAGAATAGTATACAGAGGTAATTAGATTAAGGCAGAATCAGAATCAGGCTACCGAGTAGTTCAGAGAAGAGAATCTTCGCAGTAAAGGTGATATCTTATTAGTACTTTATTGATTTGTATCAGACAATTCAAGTTGTCATTAGCAGATAGATACCTATTGCTTTCTAATCATTGTAATAGAGTTTTGGTAAAATCTCTTAATAGAGTAGACCTAACAGTCTTTTTGTAAATCTCTTAATCGAGTGCACACTCAAGAAGTGTTGTTAAAATCCTATCACTAGGTAGATCTAGCTGATCTAATATGTTACTCCTAACAGAGTAAGATCACCAAAAGTGATCAACACTTGTAGCCCTAATAGGCAAACCTTTTCTATCTGCAGTAGTGAAGAATTTGTGGGTGTCATCCCCACTACAATTTTTATCTTCTAACAAGGGTTTCTGCATTACCAAAATACTTGTGTTATGGGACTGTTACATTGTTGATTTCATGTTATTTACTTTTACAAGCTGAATGGATGAATGATAAATTCATTGAATACAAGCTATTTTGCAAGGTTATATTGTTTTCTATTCAAGATATGAAATGTTGATGTGTTAAAGTTTTTGTGAGAACTAATTCGCCCCTCCCCTCTCAGTACCCTATCTCTCCTAATCCAACACATAGTTACAATTCTCTACAGAGATATTCAATATTTGTTCTGATATATCATGCTATCCCAATCATACTAACCTCCCCTATTTTTATAGTTTATAAAGGGTGGTTAACTTGGAGTACAAGGTAAGTTATAAATCTGATTGCATTCGGTGACAAGACCTAGATAAGGATCCACCTTGACAAATTGTGGCAGATAGTTGGCAAAGGGCCGACAAACGGTAAGAAGTTTGTAGAGACTTCCAAGAAGGCGGTTACAAATCTTGCACTACAAGACAAGATAAAAATCATATTTCCTGGACAAAAACTCATGATAAACATAAATTAGATTTTCTGCAGTTAGGAAAAACATAGACCAAATTTTCTTAGAGTCAGTCTTCAACTAATAGTGGAAGAAATTAGATTTAGTTTCAATAGAACCTTCCCATAGAAATCACTTCAAAATGCCTTCTAGATTCGATTCTACCTTGTACGTGGTTCATAGACAAGATGTTACATAGTTTGACATTGCTGAAAGGACCGTGTGTATCATAGTGTTCCTTCTAACTAATGTTAACCATTTTGTTTTCTAGGATGCAACATTTGATCTGCATTTTTCCATGGTCTCCTCCCATTTTTTGATCTACATGAGCACCTAAATACTACATTGGAAGAGTTCCAATGTCGATACCTAATTGTCTTGTAATTCTTTTCTAGATACTTGTTTCGACATTAAAGAAGAATACTATGGATTTATCTTGATTCATAATTTTTCCCTATTGTCTCTCATATCTGCCCAAGGTTTGTTTGATATGATTTACTTCTTCCATGGTTGCCTCTCCAAATAATGATGTGTCATCAACGAATTGACCATGGGTCATTACTTCATTTGTAACACTTATGGATTTCCATAGACCCTTGGCTATGTTTGTAGCAATAGTCCTACCTAGTTCTTCAACCATTATCACAAAGAGGGATAGAGACAGTGGGTCACCCTTCCAAATGCCATTAGTTGCTTGGAAGAATTTGTCGAATCGTGCTCCATTTATTGAAATACAGAATTGAGCTATTAAAATTTACAATATCTTATCATTCTATCCAATCTTGACTGAAATTAAAATTTTCCATTACCTTTAATTTAAGAATCTCCACAAAACTCTATAATAGGCCTTTCATGCATCTATTTTAATCATAATACCTAGAATTCTATTGGACTTTATAGAGTGAATTACTTAATTTGTTAATAATATGCAATCTGATACATCTCTACCTAGAATAAATCCATATTACTCTATTGATATGACTGTATTCAAGATTTTTTTAATTCTGTTTGCAAGTTCCTTGGCTATGTTTTTTCATACAATATTGCATAGGGAGATTGGCTTATAGCCGTTGAAATATATACAATTTTTTATTTTTGGGAATTAAAACATTAGTTGTGCTATTGATGTCCTTTATGAACCTTCTATGCTTCCTGAAGTATTCAACTAACTTCCATAAGTTGTTTCGAATACAGTGCCAATTGTACTGAAAGAATCTCTCTAGGAAACCATTTGGGTTAGGTGCTTTGTGAGGGTGCATTTGGAATAGTACATTTTTAACTTATTCCATTGATACTGGACCGCATAGCATTTTTTTTTGTCTTCATCTATAATTATTTTATGAATATCGTCAATATCTATTGAATCATCACACTTAATGTTGTTGCTTCTAAGGATTCCTTTGAAAAAGTTCTCAACAACATTACCCACCATTTCCAAGCCTGAAGCAATACTTTCATCAATCTTAGTAATCCACTCTATCTTGTTTGACACTCTTCTTTCATTAGCTATTTCACGAGTCTTTTTTTGTGTTTGCATCGCCTTCCTTGAGCTAGGTTTCTCTCAAGACTTTTCCTTGTAGTATTGCTACTCCCTTCTCAAAATCTCCTTATGCTCTTCTTTTAGGGATTTTTCGTTGTCATAATTCTCCCTAAACATGCATGCCCTATTTTTTTATTTATTTAGTATTTCAAACTCTTGTTCAATTATGATCTTTTCAGTGAAATATTTTTAAAGATCGTCTTATTCCATTCTTTTAGTTTTATTTTTAAGAACTGTAATTTCTTATGGAACCTGAAACTAATGGATCCACCAAAATTTTATTCCTTCCACCATTTTTCAAGGTCTTGATCAACTTTTCATCTCTCCACCACATATTTTCAAACTTAAAGCATGTCTTAAATCCCTCAAAATTCCCACAGATTTATAGTTCAATAGGAAAGTAATTGGGCGTAGAACAAGGCACAATTTTTTCCCCCACGATAAGGTTGTTGTTTAACCATTTTAGGGATATCAATAAATGATCAAGCCTTTGTACATTATATTGAGGAAATATCTTTGTTTATTTGTCTAGGTGAATACCCCATCCTTAGTATGTTAGTCCATCAATTCAACTTTTTGAATGAAGTTTCTAAAGTCCAACGTGCTTTGATTGATCCCAGGCTTACCACTGACCTTTTCAGAAATATCCAAAATTGAATTGAAATCTCCATCCAAGATGAATCTAAGTTGTTTGTGATTGTCCATGAATCCCAAAATTTGATCCCATACCAACTATTTTTTCATAGGTTTTCACTAGTTTGTACATGCATATTCCAACAAAATTAGTGTGTAATGAGATGTTGTATACATTGAATGCAATCCAATTTGAATGTGCCTATAGTGGGTTGATTGATAATTCTCTATGTTTCTATAATATTCTTAATCCACCCGCTGTCCCTTTCACTTCTTCAAAAAATCCATTGCATTCTTTGTAGTATTGAAGAAACCAGGCTCCATCTTCCTTGGATAGTTTTGTCTCTTGAAGGAATATCAAATATCCTTCTTGTGCTTGAAGGTGACACCTTATCATGCATCTCTTATCAGGGGCACCCAAGCCCTTGACATTCCATGATAAGATCTTCATTATTTCCGAAGGGTGTCTTCTCCTTCCTTGGTACTTTCCAAAAATTTCCTTATGCTAGTGAAAGTTTTATCTACCACCTCATGTTCCCTTAGTTCCTTCAAAGACTTCTTGCTTTTGTGTCTTCTCGTTTTCTCAATTATTGACAGGTCTAATGCTTTTTCCATAGATTGAGATATGTTCCTTTCATCTAGGATAACCAATTCATCCTTAGACTATATGTCCTCCATTTCTTCTTCTTCTTCTTCAATTCACTATAAACCTCTTCAGTTTCCTTGGCTTGTGGACTCAAAATTTCATTTGTGTTATCAACTGCAAGAAGGAATGCAGAAAGGGAAACTTTGTGTTCTATTTCACTCTTGTGCTATGCTTCTTCCTATCTTTTGTAGCCTTTAGATTCCTTTGGTAAATTTTTGTTGAGCATGGTTGGCATGTTTTCACTTGCCAAACCATTTTCATCAAGTAGGTTTTCTGATCATCTTTCTTCATTGTGTTTTCTTGATTTGCACCTTAGGCAATATAATTTATCCTCTTCAGTCTCATGTTTTTGAGTCCAGCGCTGGCCATTTACCATTAGGGTTATATATTTAGGCAGTTTCTTCACAACAACAATCTGTAGTCTAATATATTTCCCAAAGTCTCCTTCCAAAATTCCCATATCCAGGCTAACTAGGGTCACACGTGTGCCCTATTTTTTCAAGACATTCTCCTTCCCAATATTCGATTGGCAGGTTGTAGAGGCAAAGCTAGACAAGTTTATCATATGGGTGTAATGAATTAGGATCGAAGTTCTGGCACCAGGGCCACATATATAATGATGCGTCTTTCATTTTCCAAATCGTGTCCTACATAACTCTTTGTTTAACTTCAATGTTTGCAAAAATTATCATGAAAATATTTTTTGGTAAGAATTTAATAATGAACTCCATCTACCATTTTGATTGAATCCACTCCTTTATTTCTTCTTTGCTAGGTCTTAATTCAATAAACAATAAATAATGGCTAATTTGCTAAGAATTTATGTCTTCATTTACCTTTGTCGAAACATCAATGGTTAATTCATTTTTTGCATGAAATTTTGTTTGCATTATGAATGTTTTCGCTTTCTACTCTGCCCTTATTCACTAAGTTTTCCATTTTTTAATCAAATAATAAATCTTATTCATAATATAATATAATATTTTATATTACAGTTTTACTAATTATATTAATATGACAGTATACAAAATATTAAATATATAAAGTTATATATATGATATAATATTTTATCAAATATATATTTCATAAGATAAATTATAACAATTCTAATAAAGTATTTTCTTGATAATATAATTATATATTTTTAAAATATAGATAATTATATTTCTATATATTTAATTGTATTATTATAAGATGTTCCTTAAAATCAATTTTTTAATTAACCAATAGATTTTTATTATCAACTTACCAGTCCATAGTTGTAGACTACTAGATAATAATAATTTCCAGATGCTTCACCACACTTTCTATGCCGTCATAAATTTATGTTTGTAATCTTCCACGTAGGTATTTAGATATTACTTCTTTGTTTCTTTGAGGTAATTTGGCTCTTATTATTTTTGCAATACGATGAAGTCAACATTTTACCATACTTTGGTGGCACTCCCCTTGGGTAGCTAGACTAACCACCTTATTGAAGCCGTTGGGGCATATCATGTGCTAAGGAGGGCTCATGTTCTTAAATGAAAGAAAGTATGACTTGAAGGAGACTCAAACAACATAATCCAATGTCTTAAAGGGGCTTACAAGCCTTTGTGGAATATAGAAAGTTGAATTCATAAATCAATAGAGCTCATGAAAGCTTTTGACAAGGTATTTATATCTCATGCCTATCATGAGGCTAACCATGTTGCTAATTTTTTGCCAATGTGGGGGTCCAAACTAGCGAATGTATAATATGGAAGAGGAATGATAAATTGCATGATTATGTTAAATCTATGCTAATGTATGATAGAACTCATGGAAGGATTAGTTCCTTTCACTTTGGATAATCATGCAGATGACAACTCACTTCATAATTTCCATATGTTTTGGTGTGTGTCCCAATATACAAGGGAATATGTGACCTTTATTCATCTTCCTTTGCACACTTTCTAGGCATTTTTTAGTCTTTATTTCTTTAGCAATTTTAGAGATTTTCTCCAACTTCACAACTCGGCTTTCAACATGGGATGAGATAGGCAGAGGGTTGAGCCCATTAATTGTATTGTAATAAAAAACAATACCACAATTTGGAGGGTCTTGAAAAGGGGTAGTTTAACTCCTTATATAGAGAAACTGCACAAATGAGACCCCAAAGTTACATCAATATTTTCTTCAGGGTGGAAGGATAGAAATGTAACATTGTTTGGGAGGAAGGTAACCAAGAAGAAAACCTTATGGTAGAGATTACATCCCTCTACATTGGAGGATGCAATTTTTTTAGAAATAGAAATTTCTCAGAGTAGGCAGTCAAGAAATTTCCCAAGATGGAGGTCAACAAGGAGAGTTTAGTGAAAGTCTCAAAGAGTAGTTATGAGACTTCCAAAATAAAATCAGTTTGGAGGGAAGTTTTGAAGGATGTCATGTAGTATGTTACTCTAGATGGAAGAGTTACAAGAGCATTCAACCACCACTTTTCTCTTTTAAACCATTTTAGGTACCATGATTGAATATCCATCCCTTTCTATTTGGTTTTTTCCCTGAATGCTAGTATTTGGGAACATAGGAAGAATGCAATGAAGAATCCCATCCTTCACGAGGGTTTACTCATGTTAGTCTTCAAAAATTTTAAAGAAATTCCCTACTCTTCTTCGCCCATTTTGGAGTTTGAAGAAGACAATGAGGATATTAGTACTAGTAACTCGTAGGATGAGGAATGAAAAATATATATGTAGGTTTTTGAGACTAACTCAGAGAAAACAAAGAAAGGTCCCAAACATAATGTGAAACCCTCAGTGGTTAACAAGAAAAATCCTAAGGGGAAAGAAGTCTTTGTCTCCCTTACTACTGGAAAGGGTAAGAAAAGAATAAAAGGAGTGAATCACTTGTGAACATAGACAAATTGATTGCTAAGGAGGATTTGCAGCCTGGTGAGATGGAGGAAGGGCACATTTCCCTTGGGGACAAATGTTTCCTCGCCTTCAAGTCCTCCTAGTAATAGGGTTGATAGCCCTTTGCCCCCAAATTATTTATTTGAGGACCTCCATATCTTAAAGCATGTTCAAGAGTGCTTGGATGACATCCTTGGTGTAGCTCACAATGAGGCTGATGATTTTTATGAAATTATGATTTGTGTTTTTATGAAGTTAAAGATATTAAGCTAAAATAAAGGGAAATTAATAATAGAAAGGATCAAGAGATTGATGGTGCTGAGAAGGGGGTTTCATAGGAAAAGACCATCCAAACTTCATGAAGGGAGGAAGAGAAACAATCTGTTGCTGATTTCCTCCAAAAGATGGTGGACGCTATTGAGAAGTTAAAGAAGGATCATGAGGGTAAAATTGTAGGGATGGAGAAGAATTTCATGAAACTAAAAGAGAGTCTTCAGTCCATAATGGATTTTACTCATAAAGTCATTAAATCCACCAATGGCAACATGAACACCATGGTGGATAGTTTGGAAAATATGAATCAATAAAAGATTGTTCTGGACCTAGAAATTGACAAAGGCAAAGAGGAAGTGTTGGGCCCAACAAAGTGTACCAGGGGGAACTTGACAAGGAAATTAGACAATGTTCCCTAGGATATACAAGATCTCAAGAAGATGGCTTTGAAAATGAGCCAATTGGAGGCAAAGGCAACTGAAACTCTTAAGAATCTATCTGAGGACTTATTTTGTTTTGTGGTCTTTAGTTGACTCTTTGTTGTCGATTGTTTGTTGAGCTATATGCTTTGGCAACTGTTTGTGTCCGGTTCTTTCTTATCTATTTAAGACTTGTTTTTGTTTTAAGCTTTGATATGTTGTTAAAGGATTTCTAGCCCCTTCACAAACTATTTTTACCTTAATCAAAAACTTTTTACCATACTTTTTATTCTTTAAATATTTCATGTTAACATAAAATATCCTTTTTAACACCAATTTTACAAATCAATATCTATTTTTCATCTGCAAGTATACAAAAATATTCCCCTATGTAAAAACAAAAAATCTCAATTCATTCTCAATGCGAGTCGGACATCATTACCCATTTGGTTTTACTTACCGAGTCATGGTAAAATTTATAAATACACATAATATTTATAAAAAATTTGTAACAATTTTCTAGTCAAATTAACATAACAATTTTTTTATTAAAAATTGTTCTTTCTTTTTTTTTTTGAAGTTTTTATAAATCTAAATTATTATTAGGTGTTTTTTGATTAATTCGATTAGGAAAGGGCCCAAACCCATAATATCAAGCCCAAAGGCAATTCAACCAACAAGCCAACAAATCAAAATAGACAAATCCTTAAAAGTGCCAGCAACAGAAGCAACCAAAAGTAACAATTGAAAGACATAGGAAACTAGATTAATTGAGGATTTTATCTCCTTCCATTCTCGATAGCCCTTCCCGAGTTGGTATATAATCAAGGCCAAAGTAGAAGAGTCATTGAACCAACATCCACAAAAATAGTAGGTAGATAGCTTGCAAGGAAAATGCCCTCTTTCACCATTTGAGAAGAAACCTGCAAATCTCCCATGTTTTTCTTCTTTTAGCTTTCCTATACTCCAATTCAAAAGAGGGCACCAAATATGATGTTTTTGATAGAAAAAGCAGCAAGAGAGTGTTGGCCCGAGGTACATAGAGACTAGAGGCACATTAACAGCATGTTAATGGCCCTAGTCATAAGCATTCAACATTAGTTTAACAACAGAAAAAACCAAGTCTAATTTGCCTCTATAAAAAACAAAACCCACAGTATTTTTCAAAAAGATTAAAGTAGAGTATCTGGAACGAACAGTAGCATATAAAATAATAGTTATAAGCCACGCAGGGCTATACCAAGGACTAGGCAAAAAAGCCTTAAAACCGGAATCAAAATAAGAGAACTGAGGGCCATGCCTAGACAAAAAAAGGAACCTCATGAGCGCTAGCAACTAGTTCTTTCCCCCCAGATGTTTGGACATTAGGGTCTTGGCCCATTCCTCCTGCAGAAACAAGAAAAGATCCTTGTTGTCCTCATCCGCCTCCAGACTACCACCTGCCAGTTTTTCCTGCATAGTGCAGAGGGTCATAGCCGAAGCATGCATGACCTTCAGTGCAAATTTGTTAGTCATCATACAGTGATGCTTAAGATCCTGCATATCTTGTTTGATGTTAGCAATATCTTTGTCCAAATCAGAAAATCTCATTTTGAGTGTGCCTTTAAGCCCTGTCTTTGCCAGTCAGGAACCCAGGATTGTGCTCAGTAGTGGGGGGCCTGTTTTGGTGATGAGGGGGAAGAATCAGAGACGGGGTAGGGTCATGGGGATTCTCCATGGTTTTCTAAGGGCTTGGGGGGAAGTGTTACCAGTCCTATTTAGACTCATGTGGTCTTCAAAAGAGCCTTTTATAGACTCAGTGGAGTGAGAGCCATTTTCAAATAGGGATTTCTCTTTAGAGGCCGCTTCCAACATTCTGGTCTTACACTTTTCCTTCACTATTCTGTTGGACCTTCGATGACCCGAGCCACCAAGGTCAATCTCCAGCTTGACCTGGCTCTCCAACATTCTCTGCTTTTTAGGCTTACATTTCGTCTTAGGAGTACTATCAGGCTCCTTCCGATCCTTAGTCTCAAACAACTCTGACACACGAGACTCCTCCTTCTCCTCCCTCCTATTAAAAGGATTTTTGACACATTTTTTGTGGGTTCTGCCCTCTTTGGGAGCAAGGTCAATTTCCTAGATAACCTAGATGGATTGGGAGGTGGAATGAGTGGGGTTTTCAATTTTGGACGGGGAATCCTCCTGGGTCACCTCTTGGATAATTGGTGGGGGTTGGGGCGGAGGGAAAATAGCCTTGTGGAAGTGGTATATACAGAGAAGGAGGCCCTGATGGAGGATAGGGATAGATTTGTCAGGGTTCTCCTTAATGTCCAAAATATTACTTTCTAAGGAATGCAGGAGGTAGAACAGAATGGAAATTAAGTCCTTATTTCTAATGTGATTCAAAAAAGGTAAGTGGTAGTAGTAGAACACTATGAACTTACCTTCAAGGGTGAAATACTTCATTATAATGAGGCAAAGCTTGGGCTAGAACTCTGAAAGCTCTTCTTGGCTAAAACCCCCTGCTTCTTGATTGGATTCTCACCATCCTTGAAGAATTGGTTGAGACTGGTAGGGTCAGGCGTTCGGCTCATTTTTTTTATACTTTCTCCTTTCCATGGAGAGACCCGTCGCCTTAGCTATTACCTCCTCATTGATCTAAAAATGGATGCCACCAACTGAGACATTCCTATTATTCTAGGATAGATGAATTGTTTAGATATCCGCTCATCATGCCCACCTTTTATGCGCTCCATAAAACTCCAAATGTCGCTCTCTCTACAATAGTGGGTCACCAGAGGATCCGAGGTGAAGGTCTCATCAATTTTGTCAGGTTCGATGCGAAGGGTGTGGCCTCCCATTTCAATACTCTACTTCTCCTGTGCCAGAATATCTAGGAAACCAGAAGGCTGAGCTTCTTGACAGGTAGTATAAAACTAGTTTTTTTGGTTTGTCCTTTTCGAGAAATGGAAATACTCAAAAGGCAGGCCTTGGGTGAATTTTTGAAAGATGGTGTAAGAATTTGCCTAAGGCAAAGAATAGAAACCAAGATCTAGAAACTCAAGAGATAGCACAAGAGAGACAAATTATGATATGATCAAATGATCAAATAATGAATAATAGATTGAATTATTGATTACATACAATGTAGGAGTGCCTAAATATATAGGCAATGCAATAAGACTAGAAGTTATGCAAGTGATAAGATCACAACTAGACATGGTGGAATCACATGTCCACCAAAGGTGGATCATCCTCCATTGTACATCAAAGTATGTGAAGCATGTGCAACAATGAGAGGATGATAATGTGATAAGATCACTAAAGGTGGATCTCACACACAAAGAGGTATGAGAAGAGAACTATGACCACCTAAAGTGGAGATTCTCCTAACCATGTGCTAAAAAGAAATGCAAACTCCTAAGTGTCCCAAAGACAACTAATTATGCAAATGCATTATCCTAAGTAAACTTAAGTAAAGTGTAATTAGTAAATACTTAATTACACCAACACCCCCCCTTAAGTGCAACTTAGGGGAATGCACTTAAGCTCACAATGCAAGATGGGTCCCGGCTACTAGGCCATGTTAGGTACCCATGTACAATAATACAATCTCTCATAAAGTGGAGAAAGAGGGAAAACCTCATGGAAAAAACCCTCCCCCAAAAAGAGAGATGAATACAATAATAGAATATGAGAGAGAAGACCTCATGTGAGGAAAATATCCCCCTCATAAAAGAGAAGTAGTGGAAGAGAGACCAAATAGCCCCCCCTAATGTAGAATGAACACCAATGGTAGATGCTCCAGGCTCGATGTAGAAACTGCTCCATGAGTGTAGAACAACATTCCTCCCCTTAGGAAGAAACAAGACCAAAGGTGTAGATATGAAGCTTCCTCCCCAATCTTTAGGAAGAAACCTCAAAAAAGATGACGTCTTAGGAAACTGAATAGGAATCTCCAACACATGAGTATTATCAACCTTAACCATGCAATGTGACATCTCAAGTGAAGTTTGAGACTCGTGAAAACCAATCTCCAAAGACTCAAATGTCTTCTGTGCAGTTAAAGAGACCTCCAAATTTTGTATCAAAGGATCCACAATCATGTCAATCTCAAAAGAAGGATCAAGTGGAGAATGAAGTTGAGGATCAACATACTCCCTCAAAACAACTAAAGAAGGATCATCTTCAACAAAGAGAAGATGAATGTCATCAATGAAGTCTCCCAAATTTGAAATGTAGGGCTCCACAAACAAACTTGCAATGCCTGTCAAGTAGTCATCCCATGGAACTAAGTCTGGAAGACAAGGAATATCTTGCTACACTGAATCACAAGAGTCAATGGCTATAGGAAGACATGCATCATCAAGAGATGTGATCTCAAAAGGAGGAGAAGGAGCTACAACTGGAGGTTCTAGACGTTTTGGACGTGGAGGAATATGTGGATCTCCATACAATTCCCAAAGAATAGTCCAAAGACCAGGAACTTTTTTTGTCTCATCATCATAGTCATCAAGGGACTCCATAACATCCATATCCATATTCAAATAGATAATCTTCATAACTTCTAAGTAAGAGTCAAGATTGAAAGGACTTTTAGGTCTATACTCATACAAATAGGACAATAGGTTATGCTCACTAAGATGAGCAAGAACCAATTCACTCCATTGCTTATAGTTCCTTCTTGTCAACTTAATTAAAGCATCCATGATGTTCTTCTCACATGAAACAATGAGACCAAAAAATTAATGTACCCCCCAAAATGCAATGAGCCAAAGAACCCCCTCCAAAATAGATGATTTTGGCACTTTATATATAGTGCATCTACAATTGCCACTTGCCAAAATTGACCAAAGTGGACTTCTGATTTTGACGATTACAACATAAAATATGAAGCTATGGTAGACTCAAACAAATAAGACACAAGATCTCTCAAGGATCTAACAAATTACAAGTGCCAAAAATAGGCCAAAATAGACCAAATTTTGAAAGTACTATGTCTACTCAATTTTTCCAAATTGATACCAGATCTAGAAAGTAGACAAAAAATCATGAACTTTTAAAAAAAATAGCACCTGAAAATGTGTCCATATGAGCCCGAATGAAGCCTCTAAAGTTGTAAAAATCAAGATTTGCGATTTTCAAAAAATATTAGAAATCACCTATACCATTGTGTAGATCATGAAATTCTACCCTAAAACAAAAAAAAAATCTCTGAAAAAGGAGTCCGGATGACTGAGATATCGTTGTTTGAAAATTGCCTTTGAAATTATTTTTTCTGAATCACCGCCACCGAACCTTAAAAATTCAAATGGCTCTAGATTTTGCTTCAGATATCCGATTTGGATGAAACAAAACTCGATTTAGGGGTTTTTGGACCTCCTCAATGTGATGCCAACCTCTGATTTGCACCAGCAAGCTCCAATTTTGACCTGCAATAAAAATTTCTCGAAAATAGGCTATATAATGAAAACTCCTTTGACTCTGATACCATGTAAAAATTTTGATATCGCTCTGATACCATGTAAGAATTTGCCTAAGGCAAAGAATAGAAACCAAGATCTAGAAGCTCAAGAGATAACACAAGAGAGACAAATTATGATATGATCAAATGATCAAATAATGAATAATAGATTGAATTATTGATTACATACAATGTAGGAGTGCCTAAATATATAGGCAATGCAATAAGACTAGAAGTTATGCAAGTGATAAGATCACAACTAGACATGGTGGAATCACATATCCACCAAAGGTGGATCATCCTCTATTGTACATCAAAGTATGTGAAGCATGTGCAACAATGAGAGGATGATAATGTGATAAGATCACTAAAAGTGGATCTCACACACAAAGAGGTATGAGAAGAGAACTATGACCACCTAAAGTGGAGATTTTCCTAACCATGTGCTAAAAAGAAATGCAAACTCGTAGGTGTCCCAAAGACAACTAATTATGCAAATGCATTATCCTAAGTAAACTTAAGTAAAGTGTAATTAGTAAATATTTAATTACACCAACAGACGGGCTTCGTACGACAATATCTACCAAATCTCTAGGTGCCATTATTAGTAATAATACCAGGGCTGCACTTGATGTCCTTTTTGGCCAAGTAAGCCCTCTGATTCGGGCCGCCATTATTCCACACACTGGAGAGGCAATTATGATTCTTAATGGGTTTTGGGTGTTCTTTTCCATAATCTCACAAGTCATCAGATTACGCCAGCACGTGATCCTGGTAGGATTCGTAATAAATATGACAACTTGGCTCATTTTAAATATCATTGGTAAAGTTCATCTCCCCACCAATGAGTTGCTGAGTCACCTTAGGAAGTTCACTGACCACCCTCCAATTGCATATTTTGGTTTGCTTTAAGCCAATAGCTGCCATCAAATCAGCCACTGAATTCCCTTCTCCGTACGTGTGGCCAATCTTTATGCATCGGAAACTGTTGAGAAGCTCACAGATCTCTAGCAGAATGGAGCTAACCTGCCATCCCGCATTGGCTCCACATTTGATAGCCTCCACCACCACTTTTGAGTCCCCCTCGATTTTTAGTAGTCTAATGTTCATTTGGTTAGCAAATTTAACCCCCCCAAAGAAGGGTCATTCCCTCTGCTTGGTTAACAGTGCAATTATTGAGCGGCCCAGCATAAGCCAAAAGGCAAGTGCCTTTATGGTCTCTTAGTGTAATACCCCAAAAATGGGCTATAAGTTCATTAACCTCCTACATTTACAATTCAAACGAAATCGACATCAAAGTCCTAACCTAAGGCACATCTAAACATCATCGAATCATAATTGATTATCTTAAATTCTGCATCGGAGAATATTCCTAGTAATATTCCTAATCATCATAATTATCTTTAATTTTATAATTATTTGGCAATAAATCACATTTATCCTAAAGTTTGATTAATTGAATATTTTCATATTTAATTAATTAGATTTAATATTTGCCACTTAATTGTGTAATTAAATTTAATTCTATCTATTATTAATTGTATTATTTAAATTTTGACAATAAATCTAATATCATATGAATAATTGATTAAATTCTTATTTAATTAATTAAAACAAGTTGTCATTATTTAATAATATAGTTTTTAATAAAAGTTTGATTAAATAATTGATTAACCCATAAATCAATTGTTTTATTTTTAAAAGCAATTAAGTTGAGCATAAATCATTTTATTATTAAATTAATTCATAAATAAAACATGCACAATCATAAAAGCAAACAACTATCAATTATCAATTAAAGCTAAACTCTATTTTGAGTTAAAACTTAGCTTTTGCATTTTTTTGTGACTTAATTATCTGTTATTTAAAAATAACTCAAAAATCAACCTGAGTTATTTGAGTGATTTATGACTTTTATCCATGCACCTCTAAAGCTCTAGATTTCTATAAATTAAGGCTTCAGCTCATCCCAAATCATCTCATATTTTGCACAATCACGCTGGAGAATTGCGATTCAAAGGCTCAAAGCTTATTGCGAATGAACATTGTTGTGAGATCAATTTCAAATTCATTGTTTTCATATTATTGTTAGAATCTTCATTCTCATATCATATCATTTCTAGATTAGCATTGTTAGATGAATTTTCATATTAGCATAGATTTCATATTAGTTTTCATCATTATTATTGCATAGAAAATACCAAAAATATAGATTAATTACATTCAATTCACATCCATCTTTTGCATTCAAATCTTTCGTTTAGGTGTCATCTAGGTCACTGATCTCGATAACAATTTGAGAATATTAATCTCGCACCTACTAGAAGGCAGTAAATTGCTTGGTTAAATTAGTTTTCAATTTTGCATGATTTTGATTATAGCTAACCTCTAATATTTTACTGAAGTGTTGTGTCTACAGATCAAGTACAAAATTCACACACACATTTCTGGCGCCCACCGTGGGGCCCTGAAACGGGTTTTCCTTCATTTCTATCAATTTTCTATCTTTTGAGGATAAGGGTTTCAAGGGTCCTGGTATACTCTGTAGGACGTTATTTTTTGTTTTTTTTTTGCCTGCAAATTTTTTTTTTTTTTTTTGGCACTTTTTCTATCAAAACTGTCCATACACTGTGATTTTTATCATTCTGTTCGTACTTCCGTACATCTCTGTATGAATTATCGCGTGAGATTTCACACTGTGTTGCGCAAAATTTCACTGGTATCATTATTTTTTTGTGCGCAAAAAATTAATTTCTCACGCGAGACTGTACTTCCTCGCGCGGGACCGCATCCTGACTCACGCGAGATTTCATCCTTTGTCGCGCGAAATAGTGTTTCCTCGCGTGGGATTGCATCCTGCCTCGCGCGAGATTTTTCTACAGAGGCACAGAATTTACAGATTTGTATTTTTAGATTATTGATTTCTAACGCTTACAGTTTGCTGTTGATTTGTCTTTATTTTGTACTTTCAGACGTGCTAAATTTTGGATTGCAGAGCGTTGGACCTAAGGTATTCTTCTCAAGCTGATAATATTTCAATTTGGACTTAAAATAAATCTCTTATGTGTCTGGCTTGTGTGCGTTTTTTCATGCTTTTATCTATTTCTACACACTTGCATAATTGATACTAGGTTGTGACCCCTTAATGATTCATTAAGTAGTCTTAGATACTTGTGATTGATCTTGATTGCTATCTTAGGTTATTGGACTCGCTAATCCGTCGGCCCCTCATTTTCGCCCCGTGGTTGCAATCTCAGCTCTATAAAGGGGAGGGGTCAACAGGACAAAAGCGTTAAGTGTTCCACTTGGTAACCCTTTTGTACTTTTAGGAACTCACTTGTTTTCTAAGTTGGGGACTCGTTTTCAGCTTGTGTGAGGTGTTAAGTGTTCCACCTTGTGGACTCATCTCATATTCGCTTTAAGCGTTAAGTGTTCCTCTTTCTACTTTTTGGGTACTTTTGGTAGATTTGCTTTCGGGAATATATCTGTGCTCACATAGTAATTAGGCCTTATGAACACTATTCGTGATTCTTGAGAGATTGGATTCCCAGCGAAATCCTTCTTGACGACAGAATCCTTGTAGGTAGGGAGGATACTTAGTGCGTTTCACATTCAACTTGGTTAGTGTGTCTTCTTTTATTGATCGATACATTCTCTCCTAAGAGAGGTTGATAGATCACGTGGGGTTGACATCACGAGCTTTGGTGAATCAAAATTGGTTAGTATGTATTCTCTTATTGATTGATACATTCTCTCCCCAGAGAGGTTGATAGATCACGTGGAGTTGGCATCATAGACCTTGGTGAAGCAAAACTTTGTCTTAGTGTGTCGGATTAATCTGCTTGCTTTGTTTGGGTTAAAAGTGAAGAGGCATCAAAACTTTGAATCTGGAGCCAAGTCCCTTTGTGGTATAAATCTGTGAGTCACCTTTAGAGAGGGTTAACCGTAGCGGACAATCCCTTCACAGGGAAAATTGCATTGACGGAACCTCAAGCAGTCATAGCCATTTTTGCCGTGGTAGTGACAGCCGCTATATAAATGTCCTTGTGGAAGAAATCTCCACGGGTATGGTTCATTGTTGGGTTGTCAGATCTCCCTAGCAGCTCTTGAAGATTAAGTTCTCGGACTGTGTCAAAACCCTGGTGCACCGGGATTGGAGTTCACCCCTTTGAATCATAAAAGTTGCAGAGTCAAACCATTACTAAAAACCCTAGAGAGGCCAATTTTTCACTTTAAGGTATATGTGTGTTATTGCAAAACTTTTCAGAACATACACAATTCGTACTCTCAGGGATTAGCATAATTTGGTCACTTGATTGTTCATGCACAAGGTTGCCTTTGCCCTTGTTCATTATTTTCAGACATGCTTGAAATCACTTGCTTGTTGTTCTGTGTGCTTGTTTATCTACTTGGCTATTAAAAACGATCAAATCTGGTATAATCTTCAAATCTGAACAGTGCAATTTGCAAACAATCCAAAATTGAAAACCTTAAATTTTGCAAAAATTGACGTAAAATTCTTTCTGGAGTCAAAAGTCATTTCAGGAGGTCAAAAGTCGTATGAGTTTTGTCAAGTGTCGTTTCAATACTGCCCATCTATCGTATGATTGACAACCCGGTGTCGTACGAGTTTTCATGCCAACAAATCCAAGGAAGTCAAAATCCTGTTAGCAACTGTCGTATGATATTTACAACTGTCATTTCATTGCTACCCAACTGTCATACGAGTTTAACAACTGTTGTTTCATAGACTACCCACTGTCGTACGAGTTTGCAGAGTGTCGTTTGAGAAAATTTTGAAAAGTTGTCAAAAAAATTGTCAAATTGCAAGATATCCAATGTTTCCAGCCTGGTTCCAGACCCTGTCAAATAGATCATTGTGTCAGGAACAGAGCAGTAGCTATTGAGAATCCTACCATTTTCCAAGAGTGATCTTTTGAATCCGATCTAGCCTTCTGTTCAATCAATTTGAGTCCTTTTTATCTCATGTCAAAACCTTGTCATAACTATCAATCTTCAATAAATCAATCTTCAAAAACAGACTAAGTGTTGAGAACTCGTGTCCGCTATCTTTTGGGTGATCTATCCCATACATCCAGGGCACAAGATCCTTCACCCACGTCTCATTAGATCTTCAAAACTATCATAATCTTGACAAGGTTGCGTCATCCAATTTTCTCGAATCAAATTGTTCTTCAGTTGTCTTCGTCCTTTTCTTCTATTTTATTCAAAGTTAATGGTGGAGACCAGAGCTTCTTCACACAAGAAATCAGAAGAAATATCTCAGAACTTAACTTTTGACCAATACCCCGGGTCCAACTCTTGAACAACTCATCAAGTCAGGTATCTTCGAAGACGACTGTCTCAGTAACTTTCGATTGAAAATTGGTTACATACCTCCTTTATCAACTCATAGAGGTAATCAGCAAACTCCTCCTCAATCTGTTCCAGGGAGCCCAAAAACTCCTACCATGTCTCAAGTAGGGACAAACCATGGTTCTCTAGGAGGAGGATCCCAGGGACACCATTCTCAACATAATGCCGACCAAGAACCTACACCCTCTGAAATCCATCGATGTCAGAATGACGATGAATTCAAGAGAATGATGAGGCATTTCTTGAAAGTGGATAGAGAGGCATACTTTTTGCAATTAGCCCTAGAAGGAGCTAAACTTCCTCCTCACTTCAATGTCGAAGATATCATCACGCATGAGGAAGAAACTCCGATGATGGCCATAATGAACCAGCTGCATGCTATGCAGGTCAAAATGAATAAAATTGAGAAAGAGAAGGAACCCAAGGAATTCTCCATGGAGGCCCTTTGTCCTTTCCCTTTTGACAAAGACTTGTATATGCCTCCATTCCCAAAAAGAGTGGAGATGCTAAAGTACGACAAATATGACAGACACTCTGATCCTCAAGATCATGTCAGAGAGTTCTGTACGCAATCCATGGAATTCATGCATGAACCGACTTATCTGATGCATCTTTTTCCTAGATCCTTGGGAGGAGCATCCATTCAGTGGTTTTCAAGATTACCTTCCACGATCAAAATTTTTGAGGAATTGATTAAATTGTTTTATCAACAATATTCCTACAACATTCAACATTCGGTCACCATGATCGATATCTGTAACCTCAAGCAATATCTAGGGGAATCATTCCTAACTTTCCTCAAGAGGTGGAGAAAGAAGTTCTCTCTATATGCTAGATAAATTCCCGAAATGGAGAAACTTGAAATCTTTGTCAATAACCTTGTTCCAGAGCTCAATTATCCATTACAAATGCAAGATCATGTATCTTTTGATAAAATGGTGGATAATGCAATCAAGATTGAAAAAGTACTTGTCAAGAAAGGAGACATCACACTTCAAAAGGACAAGTCTGAATTTGGATCTAGCTCAAAAGATAAAAACAAAAGCTGAAACAGGAACAAAGGTATCGTCACTGATGGCATTGTTGACACTATCCACACCCCATCAAAGGCACCAGCCTACAATCTTACCCTTGGCACAAAAGCCATTAAAGTGTCAGAGCAAAAATCTGCTGAACCATCTCCAAAGAAGCCATTCAAACAATGGGATAATAAATGAAAGTTTACTCCTCTTGGAGAATCTTTGGAATCCACTCTGAGAACCTTAATAGCTGATAAGATCATCTCTTTACCACCAATCCGAAATTCTAATCCAGATCCAAAACCATATTGGTGGAAAGATAATGAATTCTGTGCTTTCCATCGGAGTAAAGGCCACAAAACTAACGGATGCTTCCACTTGAAACATATCATTCAAGACTTGATAGATCAAGGGGACATCATGATCGATAATCCCACCAGCAATAATGATCACACAACATTTACAGAACCGTTTCCACAACATGGCAAGGGAGTTTCAACTTCTTAGCCTAACATGGGGGCAAAAGTCAATTACGCTTACCCGGGAAACAATGTTGTCATCAATATGGTTGAACCATGTCTCTCTGAGAGCTGCAATGTCATCACAATTGTGCGAAGAGACTGAAATCATTCCTCAACTAATGCAGTTACCAGATCACAAGCTCAGGCTCATCTGAAAGGACAAACACCAAGTTCATCTAATGTCCCTAAGATACCTTTCAACCTCACATCTGCTTCCAAACAGAAGGCTGCCTCGAAATCTTCCAATCCAAAGGATACAAGACCTACATCTTACAGCATCGTCCAACAACTCCAGCATACCAATGCCAAAATCTCTATGTTTGAGTTACTTCGAATATCTCCATCTCACAGAGATATCCTATACAAAGCTTTGCTCGGCTCTAATGTTCCTGATGATCTAGATCTAGACAGGTTCCAAACTATGGTTGGTCATCTAACGTCTCCGCAATATATCTCCTTTTCAGAAGAAGATGACAACTCCTTAAGTCACCCACATAATCAGCCCTTGCACATAGAAGTCTTGATCCAGAACCGTCGAGTGAAACGTGTGTTGATAGATGGGGGCGCAGGCCTCAACATTTGTTCTTACAGCTTAATCACACAGTTGGGATTCTTAGAGATGGCTATTGATCCTCGAAAGAAGATCACCATAAAAGCCTATGACGAACAAGAAAGAGCTTCTAAAGGCACCATTGTCTTACCCGTCCGAGTGGGTTCGGTCATCAAAGATACCACATGTCAGGTGCTTGATCTACCATTGGCTTACAATATCCTTCTAGGGAGACCCTGGATCCATGAAATGCAAGCCATTCCTTCTACGTACCATCAATGCTTGAAATTTCCCTATGAAGGAGTGGAGGTTACTATCCTAGCAGATCTGAGTACAACTTGCAATACATTGAAGGAAAGTGCCGATAAGCTTGTTCCCAATAACAGAGAATCTTCCATCAAACAGCTAAATGTTGCTTCCACATCTAAGATGGACGACATTGCTAAAGAGATCAATATCAAAGAAAATGGGATGGGAGAATACACTATAGAGCTAGTCTTGTCTCTGACATCTCTCCCTATCTCGCCTAAGTCATATGGACAATCTTTGAAGTAATCTAAATCAGAACCTAATGAACCTATGTAAGCATACAAAATAAATTTTGTGGCGGAGCAAGTATCCAAACAAGAATTTGAAGAGGATGAAGCTGTGCTTGCATGGCTATACAAAGATGATTCTGAATCCAAAATTGTTCAAACTAGTGAATCTGTAGTACCTAAAATCCCTTTTACTTCATACGGTCCAGGGAACAAATTGATAGCTAAGATGAGGTATCCAGGTCAAGGACCTCTAGGAATCAGAGGAAAGGGTCTTGTGACACCCATTCCACATACTGGTAGAACAAACAAAGATACTGCAGGCTTAGACTTTACAAAGAGACCTTATCATCTCAAAGGTGGTTGTTCTCATGTCATAGAGCAGATCGCACCAGGGGAACCTCTTCTTAAGAAAGAAGAAACAGAACCATCAGATAGTGATTCAGATAGCTCAGAACTCATCCCCTATGAAAAATTGCCTAAAGAGATCAAAGACCTTCTTGATGATAAAGATGATCCTATCAAGAGAATTAATGTAGTAGAAACACAAGAACCTACTATCAATCAAGAGATAGTTGCAACACAAGAACCAGCTAATCTCGAAAACAATCAAGAAGAGGAAGGTGGTAGTCATTCTGAGATAGATTCTCATGAGTATGAATACAAATCAGAATCTGAGGGTAACCCTTCTTGGGGTATTCACCTTGACTTTACTCATGTTCTAAGATTTCCTAGAGATCCTGAATCAGAAGATGAATCTAATGACTATGAATGGGGAGTCATCCCAGAACTAGATGATCTTATCACAGAGAAACATGTTGATGTTATTCACCAATATGCACCTCAAACCAACGTAAGTCTAGAGTGAAATGATGAACCTATCGAGTCAGATCCACCTATGGCTGAATTGGACTCCCATGATGACATTGAGCCTATTCATGAATTGGATGTCTTAAGTTGTAGTATCACTTTGAACTCGAGTGTCAGGTTAGGACCAATGATGACAGATCCATATCCGTAAACACTATCTCGCAAGCCGTTCCCGCTTTGACTATCCAACGCCCTGATCTTATCGACCAAACTTCCGTGAACCCAAGGCATGGTGTTTACACCTTTTCTAGTGACTATGCCCTTGCTTGTTACCTCAATGAAGTCGAGCCTATGAGGACTTCCATCAGCGAACCGAGCATCAGCATGACCGAGTCAGACATCAAATATCTTAGTCAAAAAAATAAAAATAAAAAGAAAAAGATTTCTGAGGGTGAAAACCACTTTGTGGCAGTCTCAGAACCTACAAAAGTTAAAAAAAGAGATGTATCTGAAGGTGAAAACCTCTCTGAGGCGCCTAAGGATGAGATATTTGATGTCCTTTCGAGTCATTTATAGGATAGATCTCTAGTTTTGATTGAGCCCACTCAATCCATCAATTTGGGTACAATAGAGGAACCACAATTGGTACATGTAGCACAATCTCTATCAGAAGAAGAGAAACAGAAATTCACTACATTCTTATCAGAAAAAAAGATCAATTTTGCATGGAAATATTCAGATATGCCAGGATTGGATCCCAATCTCATTATGCACCATCTATCCATTGCTCCTGGAGTAAAACCAATCAAGCAAAAATTGAGAAAGATGCATCCTCATGTTGCACTCTTAGTCAAAGCAGAACTAGAAAAACTCCTAAAAGCTGGATTCATCCGTGTCATAGACTATGCTGAGTGGATCTCCAACATTGTACCTATTTCAAAACTAGATGGTTCAATCAGAGTGTGCACGGACTTTGGAGACGTGAACAGAGCATGCCCTAAGGATGACTTTCCACTACCTAACATTGATATGATAGTGGACATGACTGCGGGCTATGAAATGTATTCCCTTATGGATGGTTTTTCTGGATACAACCAAATCAAAATTGCTTCAGAAGACCAAGAGAAAACTGCATTCACATGTGCGTGGGGAACCTTCTGTTGGAATGTTATGCCATTCGGACTCAAAAATGCGGGAGCTACATACCAAAGAGCAATGACATCTATTTTTCATGATATGATGCATAGAACAATGGAGGATTATGTTGATGATACCTTAGCAAAATCAATGATCAGAACTGAACATCTAACTGACTTGAGCATGATCCTTGACAGAATGGAAAAATTTAGTCTCTGACTAAATCCTAAGAAGTGTGCTTTTGGTGTCACTTCTGGAAAACTCCTGGGATACATAGTCTCAAAGAAAGGTATTGAAGTTGATCCGGCTAAAGTCAAGGCTATCATCGAGATGCAGCCTCCCAAGCATATCAGTCAAATGCGAACTTTGCAAGGGAGAGTGCAATCTATCAAGAGATTCATATCACAGTTAGCTGACATATCACAACCTTTCACAAAGACATTACATAAAGGTGTGACCTTTACATGGAATAAAGATTGTGCAAAGAATTTTGATCATATCAAGAATTATCTCTCGAATCCTCCTATCTTGATGCCTCCTATTCATGGGAAGCCATTGATATTATATGTCTCCGCAACAGATACATCACTGGGGGCATTACTAGCACAGCATGATGAGAACAAGAAGGAAAGAGCCATCTACTATATCAGCAGAACCTTAGTGACCTATGAGAAGACCTACTCAATGATAGAGAAGGCATGTCTAGCTGTGATCTTTGCATCACAGAAACTGAGACATTACATGTTAGCTCATACCACTCATTTGGTAGCTAAGATTGATCCACTGAAGTACCTACTAAGCAAAGCTGCCCTCACAGGTAGATTAGCTAAATGGGTCATGCTCTTGAGCGAATTTGACATTGAATATGTTGAAAGAAAAGCTATCAAAGGACAGGTCATTGCTGATCAATTAGCTGAAGCACCACTGTTTGATAACACACCAATGCAAATGGAATTTCCAGACTCATCTATTATGCACCTATCTTCTAGAGAATGGCAATTATTCTTTAATGGCTCCTATACACAGAATGGATCTAGAGCAGGCATATTGTTCCTAACTCCCCAAGGATACTCAATCCCCAAAGCATTCCGATTAAAGTTTCTTTGCACAAACAATATTGTGGAATATGAAGCCCTTTTGAATGGTATGAAAATAGCAATTGAATGGAGAGTAACAGAGCTACACATTCATGGAGACTCTCAACTTGTTATTCATCAAGTCAATGATGTGTACCAAACTAAAGATGAAAAGCTCATTCCTTACAAAAGAATGGTCGATGATTTTAAGAAATATTTCATCTCTATCACATTTGAGCAAATTCCTAGAACAGAGAACAAAGCTGCTGATGTAATGGCAACACTATCTACTTTATTACAGCAGCCTGAACATGAGCTACGCTACGAGTTCTTGGTGGAAGCACTCTCTTATCCTGCATATGACTCCCCCGAAACTCACATGATTTGCACTGTTGTAGGTCATGATTCATCCCGATATAAAAACCTATTTTCCTATCTCCAAGACCAAATCATCCCCGATACCTTCAACGATCACGAAAAGAGATACCTTATCCGTAATGCCTCCCGATATGTCATCATTGGTAATGATCTATACAAACGAGGTCTAGATGGTACACTGCTTAGATGTTTAGAACATGAAGAGTCTCAACGTGCATTAGAGGAAGTCCACGAGGGTATATGTGGGTCACACTCGAACGGTTTAACGTTAGCTCGAAAACTTATTAGGGCTGGGTACTATTGGCCTGAAATGGAGAAAGAGGCTATCAAATTTGCTAAGAATTGTCAAAAGTGCCAAGTGCATGGCAACCTAATTCATGCTCCAGGGAGGGATCTAATCCCCTTTACAACACAATGGCCTTTCCATCAATGGGCATTTGATCTCATAGGTGCTATCCATCCTTACTCTTCCAATGGACATACCCATATAATCACAGCTACAGATTATTTTACAAAATGGGTAGAAGTAGTTCCTCTAAGACAAGCAATGGGAAAACAGATCTCTATGTTCATCTTGAACTACATCAATTGCAGATATGGGATCCCTCACTCTATAATCACAGATAACGGGGGACAATTCAAAAACAAGGATCTAGATGATTTATGTGCTAAATTCAAGATTACACAACATTGGTCTTCTATTTACTATCCTCGAGGGAATGGACAAGCTGAGGCTTCAAACAAAAATCTCCTGAAGATCTTGCACAGAACAGTTAATAAAACAGGAAGAGATTGGCATCTGATGATGAATCCAGCTCTCTGGGCCTACATAACTAGTATCAGAACGCCTACTAGGGCTACACCATTCGCTTTAGTTTATGGGTCTGAAGCAGTACTACCTATTGAGGTTGAAATCCCATCACTCAGAATCAGAATGCATGGACTTGTCACCGACGATGACTACAGAGTGTCTAGATTGCAAGAACTTGAACTACTAGATGAGCGCAGACAAGCAGCGTATGATCATCTCAGAGTATATCAGAAGAGAATGTCTAGAGGCTACAACAAGAAATTCAGACACAGAATTTCAGGTTGGTGATCTAGTCTTGAGAGAAAATCCTAAAAATCAATCCTATCAAGAATGCAAGGGGAAGTTTGAACCCAACTGGCTGGGTCCCTTTGTAATCACTGCTACTTTTGGCTCTGGTGCCTATCAACTCTCAATGACTGAAGGAGAACAACTCCAAGAACCAATCAACGTTCTCCATCTAAAGAAATTCTATGCCTAAGGCATTCAGTCTATGGTTAAATATCTTGAAAAAATTTTAAAAATCTGAAAAAGTCATGAAAAAATGAACATCTTGGTGAAAACCTAGCAATAGGCACCTTGATGATTCACAAAAAAAGTAAAAAATATCAAAAATTCAAAAAAAAAAAATGAAAAAATGAAAAATACAAAAAAATAAGAAAAAGAAAAAGTGCCTTGGTGAAAACCTGGAAACAGGCGCCTTGGTAGCAAAAATAGAATCTCTGCCAAGATCGTAAAAATTCGGCAAACGGGCACCACTTGTTCCAAATGCTCCATCTATCAGTGCAATCTTGGTCTTTCCTAGCTTTCAGTCTTGCTTTAGTTTGTACATATCTCCCGATTTGTTTCTGCATTTTCAGTTTTCAATAAGTCGGTCTGTACACCAATCAGCTCAAGCGTCTATATCCTATCAATATTTAACACTTGGGGGCAATCAATGTCATATCCTATGGTCTCCCATGTATCTTAGATGGATCATATCTAGTCAGAGTCCTTTGAAGCTTCATGTGAGTCAGTCAATCTGTCTTGTCTCCAGAAAGGATTTTGCATCTACAACAACGCAATCAAACATCAAAACTCAACTGAAAACAATCTATGTTTTTTACATGCTTTTATCTCCTTGTATGCTTACTGATTCGCATTGAGATTTTTGCATATTGTGTCCCTTCGAGCTCTTCGATAATGTCCTTTATAGGATTTAGAGAGTGATGACTGGGGGCATAATCTTTTCTTTGTTTTCTGCTTGTATGTGAAAATCTAACAACTTTGGAAATTTCGGATTGAAATGGTGTCCGACTATAAGAGCCTCTATCTCGAATTGGATGGCCATGCGTACCTCGACCATTGATACCCAGACAATTCAAGGAAGTTTGATCTAACTATTGTCTTTTGAGTAAGTTCTTTCTCCTACTATGGAACGTGATCTTGCCTAAGGATGTGAACGATAAAGGGTCACTACGGGTAATTCACATTGGATTTAGAATGATGTCTTGATTGTTTGATGTGTTTGCAATGCAAGGTGTATTCAGGTCATCATGACTTTTATGTTTTGATGCTTATACAAATTGCTATATCAAAATGGACATGATATTCAGGTCATCCTGGCGTTTGTGCCTTGATGCTTATATCTAATCCAACATTCCGAAAATAAAATCAATATTCATATATCCATGGTTGTTGACCAATGGGTGTTGTATTGATTCTTGCGCATACAAATTGATATTCATATGTCTATGGTTTTTTTAGCTAGTGGGCATTGTATTGATTTATCCGGTTACCAAAAAGTTCAATGATGATAACAAATCGACATATGATCAGTGACTAGGTCCTAGGTCTTAGGTTGCATTTCATATTGCATGCTTCTTTGCATTTTTCATCTTTGCATGATCTCACAATGACTAAACGAACTTTAATGCTTAAACAATTCTTCAATCACCTCTTCCAATCTAACAAGAGCTGAATCCCACACGAAGGTTCCTCCAATGAAGCAGCAAGTAGAATCCTTTTTCGGGATCAAAATTAAAATTTGAGATCATTTATCTTATTCACTACTTGCATAATCAACCTTCCATCATCACAAAAATCCAGTATTCAACTTAACTGATTATCTAACATCAAATTATCAAAATTTCAACTTGGTCAACTATGGTCAAACCTAGTCAAACTTGGTCTTTTGGGACCTTCCAACAATGCAGAATGCGTTCCCGCACGTGTTTAACTACTTCTCAAATCAATTTACATGCTTCTAAACTATCAACGCTGACTTTTCTTGTCAGATTTCAATTTTAATCTCGAAGGGGGCATGGTATTGCACATCAATCAAAGTTTGTAATCAAATTTGAAATCATATCTTTATGGCAATCATATCTCCCTCAGTAATCAAGACAACAATCACGTCTAGTTACTGATTCATCAAAAAGTCCTCATCGCTCCGGGCAAATCTATCATCACTTGGGGCATATCAGATTCATCAAGATCCATATCAATCTGGTATTCTCCTAATCTTGTAAGCTGTATCAGTTTTTGCAACCATCGGATCATAGTGTTCTTTTCCTTGGTTCTTCGGCAACTGAAGGATTCGGATGTGATACCTGCTAGTTCTGCTAAGACAATCGAGTCTAGAACGGGTCACTTCTTTGCAATCCTAAGGTTTGGAATCAGGCGTTTTGACACTTTTTCACAATCATAGGTTCATTTGCTGCTATAGTGAACATTATCTTTGGTCATTCAGGACCTATTATCTCCATATCAAATCAATATCAATCAACTTCTGTCTCATATCAATTATCAATTTCAAACATCAGTTTCATATTTTTATCAAACACAGACTATCTTTGAACCACTGCGCTTCACACAGTAATTCAAAGAGGGGCAAAATGTAATACCCCAAAAATGGGCTATAAGTTCATTAACCTCCTACATTTACAATTCGAACGAAATCGACATCAAAGTCCTAACCTAAGGCACATCTAAACATCATCGAATCATAATTGATTATCTTAAATTCTGCATAAGGGAATATTCCTAGTAATATTCCTAATCATCATAATTATCTTTAATTTTATAATTATTTGGCAATAAATCACATTTATCCTAAAGTTTGATTAATTGAATATTTTCATATTTAATTAATTAGATTTAATATTTGCCACTTAATTGTGTAATTAAATTTAATTCTATCTATTATTAATTATATTATTTAAATTTTGACAATAAATCTAATATCATATGAATAATTGATTAAATTCTTATTTAATTAATTAAAGCAAGTTGTCATTATTTAATAATATAATTTTTAATAAAAGTTTGATTAAATAATTGATTAACCCATAAATCAATTGTTTTATTTTTAAAAGTAGTTAAGTTGAGCATAAATCACTTTATTATTAAATTAATTCATAAATAAAACATGCACAATCATAAAAGCAGACAACTATCAATTATCAATTAAAGCTAAACTCTATTTTGAGTTAAAACTTAGCTTTTGCATGTTTTTGTGACTTAATTATCTGTTATTTAAAAATAACTCAAAAATCAACCTGAGTTATTTGAGTGATTTATGACTTTTATCCATGCACCTCTAAAGCCCTAGATTTCTATAAATTAAGGCTTCAGCTCATCCCAAATCATCTCATATTTTGCACAATCACGCTGGAGAATTGCGATTGGAAGGCTCAAAGCTTATTGCGAATCAACATTGTTGTGAGATCAATTTCAAATTCATTATTTTCATATTATTGTTAGAATCTTCATTCTCATATCATATCATTTCTAGATTAGCATTGTTAGATGAATTTTCATATTAGCATAGATTTCATATTAGTTTTCATCATTATTATTGCATAGAAAATACCAAAAATATAGATTAATTGCATTCAATTCACATCCATCTTTTGCATTCAAATCCTTCGTTTAGGTGTTGTCTAGGTCACTGATCTCGATAACAATTTGAGAATATTAATCTCGCACCTATTAGAAGGCAGTAAATCGCTTGGTTAAATTAGTTTTCAATTTTGCATGATTTTGATTATAGCTAACCTCTAATGTTTTACTGAAGTGTTGTGTCTACAGATCAAGTACAAAATTCACACACACACTTAGCACACCTCCCCCTCCCTGAGCAAGGTTATTAGCTGCCCCATCAAAGTTTAATTTGGTCCATCCTTTGAGGGGGGAAACCCATCTGATAGCTTTTCTAGTCATCAACTTAGTATCGTCGAACCTAGAGAACCCAGCAAGCAGGTTCCAGCTGTCAGCTATTTTGACTTCGCAGCCAAAGGGGGGTGTAGAGGTAAGCTTCCATTTAGCCGCATTGATGTTCGCACAAAGGAGCTTGGTTCCAATATAGAGATAGATCTTGGGCTGATTGCCAGCCTCCTTGAAGATCTTGTTATTCCTTTCCTTCCAAATAGTCTAGTAGATGTGTGGGGGCAGCATTCTCCAAAGAAGTTGGAGTAGGGGGTGATTAGAGGGAGATCTCCAGTGAGTGAATTGATGCACATCACTACCTAGAGTCTACGAGATACCCAACTTGCTGATGACCTCTTTCCAAATGCTAGTGGCATAATCACAGTGTATGAAAAGGTGGTTCACCATTTCCTCCTCCTTTTTACATAGGACACACCTGCTTGCCATTGACAAGCCCTCTTCATTAGGTTATCCTGGGTTAGGACTTTTCCATGCATAAGGGTCCACCAGAAGAAGTTGATTTTCGGCGTGAGCTGAGGGATCCACACCTTCCTCCAGTCCCCCGGGTTACTCTCTTCCTTTAGAAGTAGATTGTAAGTAGATTTTACCGAGAAGGTGACAGCTTGGGTAGGAGCCCAGACGATGGAGTCTTGGCCATCCAGCCCTAGGATTCTGACCTCAGTCAAGGTTTCCATGAGCTCCTCAGCCAAGTAATGTAGGTCCAGTCTATCTCTAATCAGATTAGGTATATCTTTCCAGTTCCTACTCGCTATGTAGTTGGATGTTCTGTAACCAAGGACAGGTCTAAGGTAGTCCATCAGAGGTTTGAATCTACTGCCTAGGTTAGTATGATTTAGGATCCAATAGTGATTCCAGAATTTGATGGTTCACCCATTTCCAAGTTGCTAGAAAGCTCCTTTAGTCAGCAAGGTTTTACATTTGTAGATGTTCGCCCAGAGTATGGATCCACTGGGGAGGTCACTATCATGATACATCCTCCAGTAGGGATGTCCCTGGAGGTACTTAGCTTCCATTATTTTGCACCAGTCCACTTTTCCTTCAATGCGTTTCCAGGCCACCTTCGTGGTAAGGGATCTATTCATTAAGCCAATTCTCCTTAGGCCCAAACCACCAAATCTTTTCAGGAGGCAGACAGTGTCCCAGTTGGCTAGAGACATCCTTTTTTTTTCTTTAGATCTGGCCCATAAGAAAGTTCTCTGAATTCTCTCAAGTTTGTCCACCATGTTGCTTTTGATCTTGAAGAGGGACAAGAAGTAAACCGAGATCCCTTGGAGAGTGGAGGCCACAAGCTGAAGATTACCCACATTACTTAGAATCTTCGCTTTCCATCCAACAATTTTCCTTTGGGTTCTTTCTAAGATAGAATTCCAAAACTCCTAGGACACCTCCTTAATCGTGAGGGGGAGGCCAAGGTAGGTAGAAGGAAGCGAAGCCGACAGACAACCCAGAATTTGAAGCACTCTATTTTGTATCTCCATGGGGGTATTGAAGAAGAAGAACTGACTTTTTTTTATAGTTAATACACTGACCAAAAGCCCAGGCATAGCTTTCCAGAATTTGTTTCCATTCTCTAGCTTCAATCAGAGAAGAGTACCCAAAGAGGAAGGTGTCATCCACAAACTATTCTAACACAACCTGATGGAGAGTAGAAGCAAGTTTGATGCCTTTTATTCTTCCCGAGGAGGAGAGCATAGTTAGATTCCTACTAAGAACCTCAACCACCATAATAAAAAGGTAGGGGGAGAGAGGGTCTCTCTGTCTGAGACCCTTTTCAGGTTTAAAGAGGCCACCAGGGGTGCCATTGACAAGAACAGGGAAGCTAACAGTTTGGGTACATTCTTGTATAATTTGAACAACCTTCTCATTAAAGCCCATTTTAGCGAGGATTTTAATTAGGAATGACCAATTAACTTTGTCATAAGCTTTAGAAATATCAAGTTTAAAGGCCATACCTGGGGCCTTGCTTCTATCCATGGAGTGGATGATTTCGTGAGTGGTTATGGCCGCATCAAGGATCTGTCTTCCCGGCACAAAGCCTTTCTGAGTAGTGCTGATAATATTCTCCAGAAGAGGCTTCATTCTCCCAACCAGGATCTTAGTAAGGATTTTGTAGAAGGTATTGCAGAGGCTGATGGGCCTGAAGTCCAGCATAGAGGTGGGGTTATCATGCTTAGGGACGAGCACAATAAAAGTTTTATTATGCTGTCTAAGGAGGCACCCCGTCCTGAAGAAATCTCTAGCAGCCCGAATAACATCAGTCCCCACAATGTCCCAATATTCCTAAAAGAATGCCAAAGGAAAACCATCAGGACTCGGGGCTTTGTAAGCTCCAATGGTGAAGATCGCTTTCTTGACCTCCTCATCAGAGACACCCTTCATGAGCTGGTCATTATCACTGTGGCTAATAGCGCTTTGGATGCAGTCTAGGAGTTGATTTTGGATGCTATTCGGGCACATTTGTCCTTCATTAGAGTACAACCCTTTGAAGTAATTTGTCGCAACCTAATTGATTTTATCCTTCTCCATAACTTCATTCCCTTCCTTATCCTTAATAGCCATGATGGTATTTCTTTTTTTATGGTTTCTAGTAGACCTATGAAAGAAGGTCGTATTCATGTCCCCTTCAGCAAGCCATTGAATTCTGGATCTTTGCTTCCAGTAGATTTTCTCTTTTTTTAGAGTTTCTTGCCATTTGTGTTGAGTCAACTCCTCCTCCACCTGTATTTGGGGCGGGTGGTTTTCAAAAGCCAATTAGGCCTGGAGGGACCCTAAGGTTTCAGTCAACTCCTTTTTTTCTTTTCGAAAATCCCCGAAGTTGTGTTTGCTCCAACCTTTAACCTCTCTTTTAATGATTTCCAACTTTTGGGCAATTCTGAACATGGCAGTGCCTTTGATGTTAGTGGCCCACCAAAACTTCACTTGATCTCTGAAGGATGGATGAGAACACCACATGATTTCAAATTTGAAGGTGGCTGGTCCCACCTTGGGGGAATCATGCCAATAGTAGGAGGGGGTTGTGATCAGAGGTGGTTCTGGGGAGGGAGGTCAGGGTTGAATTCAGACATAGATCCCATGAAGAGGTGGTAAGGAAACAGTCAAGCCACACCTGGATGAGATGGGGACCTTTCCTATTGTTGGTCCAAGTGAAGGGGTTCCCTTTTAGGGTGACATCAAGAGTACTAGTGGAGGAAATAACATTAGCAAACTCCCCCATGCTATCAGAGTAATCCATTAATCCACCACACTTTTTTGAGGGATAAAGAGGGGTGTTGAAGTCGCCAGCCAACAAGTAATTCACAGAAGTGTCTTGCTCTATCCAATGGGATAGGTCAGACTAAAGGGAGGCCCTACCAGATCGGGTATTAGGGGCATAAATATTGAAAGAGATCCACTCCAGCCCATCCTTCCTGAAGGTAACAATAAGGAAATTCAGAGAGGAGGCAACCTAATGGCCAGTTACCTTATTGGGGTTCCAGAGTGTAGCAATGCCTCCAGAAGCACCTGCAACTTCAGAGTAAAGGAACACTGCACCTGGCTAGAGATTGGATGCCAGGGTGGAAAAATTACTAGCAGACATCTTAACTTCTTGTATGAGCAGAATATCCAATTTATGATAAAAAAAATAGTGTTTAACAACACTTTGTTTGAGGGAGCTGTTCAGACCCCTAACATTCCAAGAAAGACAAATCATTTCTTGATCTTAAAACTAGATTCCAGGGTTTGCTACTTACTTGCTGCAACATCCCTTGTGGTCCCTCTCGATCTCCTTGCGCTATCTGACGACCTTCCCCTGGGTGTTTCCATCCCCACTTCATCCTTCTTAGGCTTGGTTTTCTTTTTCTGTGTTTCCCATTCCCCATCATCTCTCTCCCCACCACAGTCAGCATCCAAGGAGCTGGAAGAGTTCTTCTTCACGAGCTTTGGGGGGGTTTAGGATTGGATTTTAGGGATTTTAACTCCAGAGCTACCATAATGATAGGTTGTTCCACCATAGTTTGGCTAATCTTCTCCCTCTCCAGGGGGGTCGTCAGAGGGTTCTTCGACGGCTCCACCACAGGCTAGAGAATGGGTTCCTCCGTAGGCAGGGGCTCCATAGAACTGAGAACAAAACTCCCCACTACATTCTCTGGTGTGGGCACGATCTCTCCTTCCTCTAGCACCAAGTTTTCCTTTGCTGGGATTTCTGTCTCATTAGCCACCAGGGGTGGGCTAGTCTCTCCTTTTCCACTTCTTTTATCAAGGGTGGAGCCTCAGCCGTTCCTTTATCCTTATTCCCTTTTTTGGTTCCCGATTGGGAGGTCTTGCAAGTGTCACTAGCGTGGCCTCTATTATCACAACTTTGGTAGAACAAGGTAGCGTTCTCATACACCAGTGCTTGGGTCCATCTGCCCAGTTTAGATTTCAAAATGACAAAGTTGGGGAGAGTTTTGTTCAGGGTGACGTTCACACAGAATATTGCAAAAACTAGCCTAGATTTAGAGCAGGTCACCTAGTCAGTGGTGATAAATGTGCCAAAGGAGTCACCTATCCATCGGAAAACTTGCTCACCCCAATATTCAAGCGGGAGACTAGGGAGGTGGACCCAAACTAGGGCCATTATGGTCAGATCTGTTGTTGGGTTGAACCCAAGTTTCTATTTTGCGAGGGCCAAGAAGTGCTTCCCATAGACCCACGAACCCGACATAACAAGGGTCAGATCCTCAAGAGTGGTAAACTTGAACAGAAAGAGTCCACCTGGCATAGCAGTAATAAGGACAAAACCTTTGATCTTCCACTGATTAGACACCCATTTTCTAACCATCTCGATGGTAGGTCAAAAGTTAAAAAATCGGCCTACTAGGGCCAACTAGAAATCCGCCATCGTACTATTCACCATGGAATCCGAAAGTGAGAGTTCAACGCCTTCCTCAGTCTAAATGAAATCTACCAAGAGGGCCTCTAGAGATTGTTGGCCTTCTTCGATAAGAGCACCTTTTCAGTTGGGTTTTGGAGGGGAAACAGGGGCGTTGGCAGAAGATGACGCTTTTTGGGTCTCCACCGTTGACTCAACTGCTGGGTCCGTGACTGAGGCATTCATGGGAACAACATAGGGTCCATTGGGACCAGCAGGGGGATCAGCCAGGGGGGAAGATTCTCCCCTAGGGGAGGCGGGCATGGGAGCCTGTAGTTTGAAAATTGAGCTTGGGCAGGAAGTTGCAGAGCGGGCACCAAATATGATGTTAATATAACTATATACCTATATATTTTTAAAAATATTATCCATAATTGCAAGTATAATTGTCATGATTGTTAATTAAAATGTAATAATATGATATTCATAATATAATAACAATGTTTAAATATAATATATAATTACTATATAAGAATTTGATATTATATTATATAATTATATATTATATTATATTATATTTATAGATATAATAATCTTACGTATAATTAATATTTATTTACAACATCAATAAATTATATTATATAAATTTATTACTATATATTATATTTTATTTATATATAATAATATTACTTATAACTTTATCATATATGTACTCTACCTACCTTCTCTCATATTTATATCAATCTATTACATATGTTACTTTCCAGTTTTTGAGTCAAACTCATTGATCCATGTTTCATGAGTAGTGGTTAACACAAACTCATTTGTCATGAATATGAATGGAACACCTATTATAATATACTAAATTATGATTATAATAATCAAATGTTCCACATGAAGAAATCTTACTTCAACAAATATCAAAAAATATATAAATTTTTAATTAGTTATATAATTATAAAATACATTTAAAGTTTATTCTAATATGCTATTAGTTTATGCTATTAGTTTAAAATTAAATTTAGGTTATCAAAGCTTACAAAAATATGCAAGTGGAGGTCCAATGAATATCTCTTTATGTTTTAGCTTATAATGTATTTGATGTAGATTCGAAGTAGTCATGGTATATTTATGTTTCTAATATTTTTTTAGAAAAGAAAATGTTTGTGCATATGTTTGATGTCATTTATAAATATTACCTTTATTCACTTTTTGGATCTACATGTCTACTAAAAAATCTAGCCACTGCCTCAATAAGTAAGTTTATGCTTTCTTAATATTCTTCATGATTTATTACAATTGTTTCAAAGATGAATTTGTATATATTACCTATTATTTCCACAAAATTATGGCATTCTAAGGTGGATATCAAAGAGATTTTGGAGTAGTCAAAACTGCAGCATATGAGGGATTTTTTGAGCTTTATGAAGAGCTAGATCAGAAAATTTTGAATTAAATTTGCAACCTTATCCTTAGTCAAGTTTGTACTAAATTTTTGGTAACATTGTAATAAATATATCACTTAACTCCTATCAGCTCATAAAAACGTGCAACTGCTAATTATAAAATACATTTAAAGTTTATTCTAATATGCTATTAGTTATCTATTAAATTCTACAGATACAAGTGGTAGTTATTTCTTTTGTTTTAAAATATATAATATACTAAATAACACACTTGTTGGAAAGGACAATAATTGTTTCGTTTTTCACAGGGTAGCTAACTGTCTTCCAAGGATAAACATGTTCACACGGATAATGGAATGGTTGACGTGGTAAAACGCTAACGCTATGCTCAAGATGGCTTCGGAAATAGAGGCCGTGCCCTGTAATATAAAGTTGGTTGAGAGGAGCTACTCTACTCCACCAGGCTGGCGTTTAGCAACTTTTCAGGAAGCAACTCATAATCTTGACCTGATCAAGCAGCAAAGTCTTCTCCAGGAATGGCAGACAGCTCGTCTTCTTGACGGCTGGATAAGTTATGGCCCACCTCATAACTTCCAAATGGGAGATCACTTCAGAAGCTGCTTGGGATACATGCTTCTTCTTCAACTCCACCCACCAACAAGCTATAGTTCAGGTGCATTCTTTTGTTCACATTTCTTATTATATTGTTTTGTTTACGTATCTTATAACGCTATACTTGTGCACTCAACAGGGAACTCAGATCATGCGAGGAGCAGATATGAAGATGTTCCCCTCACCCATAAAGGAAGAGAAGTGGCATTGCTTTTGTGTGCTCAAGACTGGAATTTTGAAGTTTTGTACTGGCTGCTCAACTTTTGGGAAAAAAAAGAGCCTTTCAACCCACTAGATGTCAGAGAGGGCAACATACCTTTAGGCAATACAACCAAATTTGAAGAGATGATCAGAGTGATATGTCACATGGGCAGAATACTGGGTGAAGAACGACTTCCCCGTGAGAAAGCGATGAGGAGGAATTTATCTCGAGAGTCAGTTATAGAAGTGATGGTTAACATGGGAAAGTCCTGTTGGGACAAGTTCAGTCAGGAGGATAAGAAGATCCTAGGCCAAACCTTTCTTGATGGTATAAATCGTAGAAGCAAATATGTAATTGAGAATGAAGAATGTTCAAAAGTGAATTGGTTTCAAGAATTCGCCTCTCAAGAAGACACATCAGATGCTATCTGGAACTTTTTGTGGTTCATCGTCTCCTCCGATACTCTATCATATATGGCACATAGCATTCTTCCTCTAGTGTTGGAAGAATGGAAGAATGAAGGGTGTCAAACGAGAAGCCAAAGGGATTTCTTTATTTCTACTGTCATACTCTATCATCTCTCCCGATGTGTCGACATGGAGCTGCAGAGGATTTTTGAACAGGCATGCACGGATGCAGCGGGTGATGATCGGCAACGTTTCAACGATATGCTGAAAAATACGTCCTTCTCCTGCTACGGAGAAGCTGGAAATTACGAGGTTCTCAATAAGATTTTAATCTTTACAGTACCTTTTTGTGTTGGCAATGTGGTGAACAACGTATTAGAGTGGGGTGCACAGCCACAAGCGAACCTTGGCCCAGACGAACAGAATATGGCTCTATTTTATGCTATAATGAGCAGTGAAGAAGAAATTGTGAGAAGTCTTTTCAACAAATGTGATTCAAAAGAGCAGCTCGCCAATATAGTAAATGAAAAAGGAATGACTGCTCTTCATTGGGCGTGTGATAAAGATGAAGCTGACACAAGCATGTGTAAAATGATTGTTGAATACGGGGGAAGGGCGGATGTTGCAGACAATAGAGGTCGCCTCCCCCTCCACTATGCAGTTGAGAGAGGTTATGAAGATGTTGTCGATGTGCTGATTGCAGGGGAAGGCAACAGCGATATAGTGCAGAGTCAAGATTTCAATGAAAGGATGGCAAAGATGGTTACTTTGAAAGACAATGATGGAGTGAGCGCTCTGGATATGGCTATCAAGATCAATAACATAAAGCTGATGATAAAGCTATTGTCAGTTTCCCAAGAAGCGCTAGAAACATATATTGATAAGGTTGATTCTGCCAAGCTTCTGCGTGAGTTTGCCTCTGAAGGCAATCTGGAGGTTGTAAAAAGACTCTTGGAGAGCGGAGCAGATCCACTTGCCTGCGATGAGCGGGGCCAAACAGCTTTGCATCATGCCTCCATGTCTCAAGATGAATACAAAGCAAATAAGCTGATAGACTTAATTCTCGAGAAATGTACAAGCAAGGAGGAGAAGAAGAAGTGGGTGATCAAACAAGATGATGTGGGTAAAACGGCTCTCCACGTTGCAGCTATGAAAGGACATAGAAACCTCTGCCGGTTCCTTCACAGAATAAATAATGGCATTAGACAAATAAAAGATAGAGATGGGCGAACAGCTATCTTCGGAGCAGTTAAAGGAGGCCACTACAATGCCGTGACAAATTTATGTTTCATCGGTTATAATGAAAACAGTGTTGACCGCAGCGGGCTGACACCACTGCATGTGGCGGCTTCAGAGGGCAGAATGCGTATAGCTGATTTCCTTCTCAAGTGGTCAAAGAAGCCTAAAGTATATGTGAGGGCATCAGATGTGTTTGGACAGACGGCACTTCATAAAGCCGCGAAAGGTGGACATGCGCATATAATAAAAGTTTTGTTGCACTGGGGAGCTCATCCCCTTCTCGAAAGAGATTGTGATGGCCGAACGGTATTCCACTATTTAGTGCAATCACAATTAACTGGAGAGGATGGAAAAGAAGTTGCGGATCTGGTGTTAAAGAAGTGTGGATCCGATGAAAAGAAATTGCTTTTGCTGTGGGCCTCCGCTGCAGGGTTAGGCACCGCTGACCAAAATTTAGGCGATTCTCCTCTCAAAAAATTCCTTGTAGAACAGAAGAAAGATATCACAGAAAAACTTAAAGAAGCAGGAAAGGAAAACAATTTGCTAAAGGCAGCTGCCTGTCTGGGTGATATTGACCTCACGAAAGAATTGCTTACCAGGGGTGCTCAGATCGGGGACATTGACGATCAGCACTGGAGAAGCAGTTTAAGCAAAAAGGAGAAGGATAATGTTGACACAGGTATGTTGGTGGAAGTGATGCATCAGCCTCACCCCAATGCACACTGTTCACTGCAGTTCTGCATACCATTGGGAGATCCTTATTGAATTACGCATGTTATTCACCATGTGCAGTTTTAGTTAACAATTACTTTGCATTTAGTTGATTCTTAGATGCACATGTTGATTTTGCATGTAAAATTTATAAAGGATATAACATTTTACTTTATTGTCTATATCTGAACTACATAATCTCTATAAAAGATTTGTGAGGCATCATCTAATCCATCCATTTGATTAGATAAAAGAGTCCTGTGTGTAAACAAATTCTGCTTACTTGTGTTTATTCTGTGTATTTCTTTTCTCTAGCTGTGTTTCCAAATCTACAACTTATTCCAATAAACTTGAATATTCTTTATAGTTATATACAATTACATATTTGAAGTCTGATATTATATTATTATTCTGCACCTGCTTGTCTGCAGTTTGGAAGCAACTACAAAACATTGCAGAACAGGGAAATGATCTCCCAACAACATCCGACAATCTCGGTAAAATATAATGAAATAATCTGGTTTTCTTTTCTAAAACAAAATGAGTGTTTAACATTTTTTGAACATGCTTATCCAAAGTGGTTATTAATAATTTTACAGGAAGAAGTGACTATGCACATGGCCTTGCCGCATTGCTTTTGAATCCTTATTTAAAACCTCCCATTACAGTCGGCATTTCCGGCAGCTGGGGTATGGGGAAGTCGAGTCTAATGGTACAGGTAAGTTTAAAATTATATATTTGAAAAAGTCTTCTGCTTGATTATAATTTGAATATATTTGGCTTAAAGTATAGTTCGCTTCCATTCAATACAGACAGAGGGCATTTTGTTGAAGACAGCTGCACAATTGGCATTATTGCCATCTGAAACGTCAAGTTCAGAAATCTCAAGCTTTCCTGGTTTTAAAATCTTGCAACATACAGAAAAGGGCAGAAACAAATATCACCAAATTGAGAGATGCATACATTTATTGCTCGATGAAAAAGCGAAAAAGGTAACTCCTTTCAGATTATGACGAATAAGATAAAATATATCAGGCAAAACAAAAACAAGGTAAAACTTAAATTTGAAGAATAATATAACTCTTTATATTCAATCATTTCCGCTAACTCAATGTGTAATGTGGTTTGTTTACTAGGAAGGACACCCACTCCCTAAATTTTTAAATGTGTACGAGGCTAAATATCATTATATATTTAAATCACTAGCAGCCATGGATAGCAGTGGCATGGTAAATCTCTTAGTTTGAGAAAAGCTTTAGTATTGCCTTTTGTTGTAATCTGGTAATTCTCTTGTCTAATTGTTTCCTAATTATTGTTCTCAGTTTAAAGTAAAAGGTCAACAATCACTGTCAAAAACTGACCATCCAACAAAGGGAAGGGAGGTTTCGTATATTTCATGTTCTCCGTTGAAAGTAAACAGTCAACAATTACAGTTAGAAAATGATCCTCCAACAGAGGGAAGCATTCCTTCTATATTAACTGTCCGATATAACGCTTGGAAATACAAGAATGAATCAGAAGCCTTAGCTGGCATGGCAGTAGAAATAACCAAAGGAATGGAAGGAATAATGACAGATGCCCAATGGTTGAGCACATGTGTGAGAAACACTTGGAGAAAGCAGAAACAGGTCATCTTGATTGAAATTATATTTCCATGCCTGCTTGCGGTGTTATTGGCCACCTCATTTACCTGGATCCTATGGCTGTTGCTGGATAGATACAACATCAAGGAATCATTGCAGCTAAAATACGCATCTTTCCCTCTAACTGTAGTCATTATGGCATGGGCTCTGGCGAAGAAAGTGATGAGCACAGTAAATCCAGTGAGTGCTCAATTAATGAATTATATAAAACTTCCAGACCACACTGAAAAGCTTGGTTATCAGGAACGGGTAATCTCTGATATTACTTTCTTGAAAGAGGAAATTAGCAAAAAGCCGTATTGTCTGTGCACTGCAGCTTCATACATATGGAATTTCATAACAGGGTCTTGCATTATTTCTTTGCTATCTTCTAAATACAATGGAAAAAATATGCCTAGTTGGATACCTAGTGCTAATATTAGAACAATTGTATTTGTTGACGATCTTGATCGATGTCAGGAATCTATCATTCTCCAGGTAAATTTAGAAAAAGTTTAGTTTCAATAATTTTTTTTAACTGTCTATGCCATTGACAATGTTCTAAATTAATTTTTTTATGCTACATAGGTTTTAGCAGCTATTAATCTGGTATTGGCTGTCTGCGAAATCAGCGTGGTTCTAGGAATGGATAAGGAGTTGATCCAACGGGCAATAATGAAAAGGCATGGAGATAAATCCTTGAAAAATAGCAAATTAGCAGACAAGTATTTACAAAAGATAATACAACTGCCGTAAGACCTTCCTGACCCCAGTGAAGTACAATCAAGGAATTTTTTGGATCGACACTTGGGAGTGTTCCCAAAACAAAGTAAGGAAGGCCATTCAGAGTCACAGACAGATGATGAAGATGATTCCATACCAGAAATAGATAGAGCATACAATGATCTATTTTCTCCAATAGAACGGTCAAATGTAGATATGTGGCACATTTGTCATGAAATGATAAAATTAGCGACTCCCATCTCAGGTAAGAGATGAATAAAAGTAGTGTTTTGAGGACTTATATCTACTTTGTATTTTCTAAATATTTTAACTAGAGCATCTAATATATACTTTTTTGCACTTTATAAAGAAGCAAGTAGCTCAACAGAAACAACAGTAGCTCCAATACAAGCCCAAAATGCTGAAGGAATTGCCATAGATATTCAGGCCGTAGATGAAACAAGTATGCCCAAACGTTTTTACAATAATCTGGTAGCAAAGTTGTTTTATGGTTGTAGGCTTTGCAATATTAAGGAGGATTTATCTACTTTGTAGTAAATAAATTTTGTAACTGATAGACAATGCTTTTTAATTAGGAGAAGGTAATGGCTTGGCAGAAACAGTAGACACACCATCCAAAGGAATTGAGGGCCCTAATAGAAGAAGCATGATCATGAGGTTTTACAATAGTCTGATATCAAAGCTACTTTACAATTGTGATTGTGGACGCTCAACAAAAACACAACCAACTGATGGAATTCAGGCCATAGATGGAATAGGTATGTCCATGTGTTTTTACAATATTCTGTTATAAGAATTGTTTCAGTTATAATTTGAATATTTTCAATTCACACTATTTTTAACAAGTGCCATGTAGTGGCTAAGTACTTGCCTTTACTTATAGTAGAAACTAAAGTAGAAGTAATAGTATATTAATTTTTTAATTATTATGTTTTCTATAGTTATAGTAGAAATAATAACTTTTTATAATTGAATTTTTTTAATGTAGAATTGTATTGATAACATTAATGATAGTTGAAATTATAAGAATTGAAATTTAATCATAATCTCAAAAAATATTATGTGCTCCTTTTAACCATAATCTTAATTTTAATTAAATATATTTTAATTAATGATTAAATTACATAATTATGATTATTTGTTTTAGTATAGTTGTAACAATAAATAATTTTATTTTTTAATTATAATTATTTTAAAAAATTATAATTTATAAATTATAATTAATTTAAATACTAATTTAAATTTTATTGGTATTATTTCTTAATCTTAATTTTATTTTATTAATATATTTTTTAATTATATATTATTGAAATAAAATTATATATATGATATGTATTATTATATTATATATTTGATTGTATTGTAATATTATATATTTTATATAAGTTTTGAGGTTAGAGACAATTGATATTTTTCCAGATTAATGTTATTAAGAATATAATTTACAAAAATATAGAATTGGATTTAGAAAAAAGGTAATGTATTAAAATAGTTATAAACACAAATTGAGTCATGATATAGAAGTTTAATGTACAGTTAAAAACATTAATTTTATGTTTGTTAAATTTTTAATTTAATTATTTAAATTATTTTCAAAAATATTTCTAATAATACTCATGATCTTAAATAAGATAGAAAAAAAAGGATGAATAAGTATTGCTCATGTTAGCTTTAATATATTTTTAAATTTAATCATATAGAAATAAGTTAAATGTAGACCTTTTCTTACTTGTAATATAGTCAATTATCATTTTCTTAATTAAAATGACACAACTACTTTATTCTACTCATATATTATGTATATACTCATTTAAAAATATTTAAATTAAGCTAGACTAAAAAAATCACCAATAGATTTAAAAATATATTTAATTATATTTTTAAATATTATAAACATTAAAAACTCTATCAAAATAGTTAAATTCAAGACTATATAAATAATAAAAAATCTAAATCAAATATTTTAAAATATTAAATTTTAATATATAATAAAAAATTAATAATATATTTTAAAACTTACTTATCAATAATACAATTCAAAATAAAATATTAATAAAAATTTAAAACCTTTACAATTTCATAACTTTAATTAATTTTAAAACTATTATATTAAATTTGAGAAAATCCAAACCTTAAAATCAAAATACATACAGAGTGACCTTAATGATAGAAATCAAATTTCCAAAAAAGTGCCCTCTTAAATCCATATTAACTTTGTATATATAAATAAAAATATTAAAATAAATCTCAGTAAATAAAAAGTAAATAATTTTAATATAATTATAAAATAAGAAAATTAAATGAAATAAGTGGAAGGACAATAAATAAAAAGTAAATAATTTTAATTGGTTCACTTGTGTAATAAGACTTCAAATGCATTCATCCAATGAGATGATCAAAAATTAATTTCTAGATATTATAAAGTTAAATAATTTGCATCTATATTTTACAAATGAAAAAGTTTATAATGAAATATAAAAAAGAATTATTTTTATTGGTGTAGAACAGTTCATTTAATCACTAGTTAACATCAAAAACTCAAAAATGGATACAATAGTACTTGGCGTATCGGCAAGTACTAATAATAAAGGAAAGTGACTAGCAAGGAGAACAAATATTAATGCGAAGTGATTATTAAGGACACTAGAGTTAATCCTTATCTACAATTTTTACAAATATTTATACTAAATTAAAGATTTTACAAATTATTTATATTAGTTTTTATTTATTGATACAATTTTACTTATTTATTGTAAAAGATTTAAAATTATCAAAACAAGGCAGATCCTGCCAACTTTATCAATTTAATAAATCTTTAAAATCTAAAATTACAACAAGAACACAAATATAGATATTGCAAATTTATTTTCCAATCATTAGTAATGCATAATAGAGGTAAAACTAAAACAACAAAATTGAGACATGTCAAATTCTTTTTTATTTAAAACTAAAATAATCTCTTTTACAAAATAAAACTTTAAACAGGGTATGACCCTTTGGTGAAATGGTAGGGCTTCTTACATTCTCACGGGGTCGCTCTCTACTATGTCAACAATTGAGAGCCCTTATCTTGAGTTGAATGAGTGAGACTTCTTGCCTATAGAGCTTACAATCAAGGTTCAAAATTTTGTATTACCTATTTTTCAAACAATTCCAAAACTACAGTTTCATACAATGTCTTTTATATTTGTGTTTCAAAACCTTTATTTGGAACAATATTTGATGCATTCATTGCATATTCTCTTCCTCATTTTTATTAAAATATAACAATTATTTAAGAAAATCTAGGGTCTGTGTAACTCTGACGAAGGATGTGGAGAATTGTACGCATGAGACATTCAAACTTCCATAGAGATATCCATTAGAAGGTTGATTGCAACAGGGGAAAGTGAGAAAGAAGAGCTCACAAAAACTTAGATTTTTTTGCTAGTAGTTGATAGAACAATCTTCCAGTGGTTTGTGGGAAAATGAGGGGTAGGAGGCCGTACAAATTTCAATTGTACAAGAGATTCATCATTTCAAACATTCCAGAGGATCCCGAGGGTGTCTTTCAATAGATAGAACTGAATGAGTCGACCACAATATGGAGACCAAAAAATTTTAAAACATTAGCCAAATAAAGGAAACCCTAACCTCATCCCCATCTTTCCAATGACAATGGAGGGAAGACCGTTCAACTCCCCTCATCCAAAAAAAGTTTAGACACAGGAATATTGTGATACTTACAAAAAAAGGCAAAAGATTCAAAACAAGGATAATAGTTTATTGTTTAAAAAAACTGATTGGGGAAACTTCAAGAGTCACAACATCAACCCATGAGTCAAAACTGGGATAATAGTTTATTGTTTAAAAAAACTGATTGGGGAAACTTCAGGATTCACAACATCAACCCATGAGTTAACCTTCAATGGCACAAAAGAGATCCAAATGAGGGGAAGAAATGATCAGAACAACAAGATCACTATTCAAATGAAGCACAATAGGCTTCATGAAGCTCTAATAGAATTGAGAAAGCATTAGATATAGATCTCCCACCTAATAAAGATAATCTGTTGTAGGCCCCCACTTGCTCAAATCCGACCATCACCCTTTCAAAGGAATCTTGGAAAGTGAGAAGACAAGTTTACTTGCACATAAAGCCATAATCTATAAGTTCTAGGAAACCAACCTATATTTTTTAGAATTTAAAAATTGGGTGTTTCATCATTGGAAAGATATATCCAGGATTGTGTATCGTCTTAAAATGGAAGCACTTCCATGATAAGAGTGTTTATCCCTCCGAGTGAGTGGTTTGGGGTCATGTTAAGCGCCTTGATCGGGTCTTTGCATGTATTTGGCTTTCTCCCTGCTTTCCACTTCTTTTTTGCACTTGATTTTTTCATTCTAGGTGAAATTAGGGTTAGGATCTCGAAGATTCTCCCAAATTTTCCTCTTCCATGGATCTATCTCTATTTTCTAGGTAGGACTTAGAAATAGATCCTCCTGGCCTTCATCATAGTCATCATGGGATTTTATGTCTATCTCTCGCATTCTGTCCCTTTCTGGTATCATTTCTAGGTCTCTGGGCATTCCTGGGACCTCCTATCCTAATTCTGGCTAGATCTAGGCCCACAGGGTCAAATTCGAGGTTGATCCTGACTAGGTCAGGATCGAGCTCGAACCTGACTAGGTCAGTCCCAACCTTGATTTTGCCCCCCTCTTTCAAATTTCCAAATTCCTTGATTTCTGGGTATCGGGTTTCGGGGATATTTGTTTTCCCACCTCCGGGTTGGCCATTTCGGGTTTTGGAATGGTAAATCCTTAAATTACATTTAATCTAGGTATATTTTCTAAAGGTTAGGACCTAATTGGGATTTAATTCTCTAAGGTGGCCCCTCTAGAGGATTGTGCCCTAGTTCACTATAAAAGGAGGCCTTCCTCTCTCATTTTCACATCCATAATTCATATCTCATCTCAAGCAATTGCAAGCTCTCAAGTGCAAGCAAGTCTTCAAGCATTCAAGTGTTCAAGTATTCATCCATCAAGGAGATCTATTGTTAGCCATTGAAGGATTCAATCTCTTTGGAGCCCCCTTGAAGATCCATTCTTCTACATTCATCCAAGCCTTCTCATATGCAAAAATCAAGTCAAGATTGGTGTTGAAGATCAAATGTCATTGATTGGAGACATCCTACATTCATTCTACATCCATTGAAGCACTCCTACTTGTGGATTTGAGGATTCGAATCCTCTACAAGGACTTCAATATAAGCGAGGTGATTTGTTTCAATTACTTTGATTATGCACACTACATTTCAATTCAATTTCAAGGTTAATTCCTAAATTGGGGTTTGACCAAGGCAAACCCCCCCATATAACAAAAATCTGCATTTTCTTGCAGGTACAGGTGTAGGATTTCGAATCTGAGAGTGGATTTGGATACCCTTTTCGGCGAACTTCCGAGATTTATGAACAAAGTCAGAATCGACCTTCAAATAAAGAATCTAGCCTTTGACCTTTTATGAGGGTCAAAGTCAACTTGAGCTCATCTTGGAGAAATAGTTATGGGTTTTCTTTGTCTCGGCGTTTCCAGTTTAGAATAGGTTGCAGAATTGCCCGAAAGTACACACAGACATAAAAAACTGACATTTTCCAGATTTGCCCTAATTCAAGGTTAGTATTTGTATTTCAATTATTTCAGATTTCAAGCATAACTCCTTTATAGGGAAATATAGGGTTTCTCTCTCTCTTTCATATTCTTCATAGATTGATTCGATTGTGCATTAGCCTTTTGGTTGATCAAATTGGATCTCTCCTTTGAGAATTTGGATTTGGAAATAGATCTCATATTTCCCCCACACATTTATCACATTATACATTTGAATAGGCGTGATGCCATTTTACCCCTATTCATTTTGGTGAACTCGACGTGCTTACTCTATTTTCTTTTGTGGAATTGGATGCCTTATTGTGCTTTCCTTTTATCTTGTTAGTATTAGATTTTTCCTTTGTGTTAGATCTTTCATGCTAATTAGATTTCATATTCATGCTTTATGTGTTTTTAGTTTAGTTCATTTGCATTACATTGGTTTATGAGCTTTACTACCACTAGTCCTACTTATAACATTCTGGTTAGAAGAAGTCGTAGACTCATGGGTGCCTTTGATCTTGAATCTTCCTCTCCTTTCTTTAGGATCCTAGATGATAACTTGATTCTTCATGATTCCAATCCTACTATGGAGCAAAACTCTTCTCACTCATCTCATGATGAGGATGACGCTTTAAGAGTTCGTCCTAAACAAGTCCAAAAACTTTCCACTGAACTTGATAAAATGGGTAATTGGCTTATTCAAGAGAACCATAATCAAGATTCCATTCAAGCTATAGAGGCTCTTAAGAAAGTTCTCTGTTATAGTGATCAAGGTGTTAACCTCTTGTGTGGTATTACTCACCTTGTGCATTCAAATGTTAAACCTTTAGTTCAAGAAGCTCAAGATTTAGGGTTGATTCCTCCTATCACTAGTGTTGACCCTCCTTCTAATCCTTTACCTAGTATTCCTACCTATACTCCTTCTTTGGTGACTGTGACAGTTCCCTTTGTTCCTATGAGTGTTCCTCCTATGTCCCTTCCTACATCACAACCTTCATATCATAATGTTCCTTTTACTTATTCCATTCCGCTTCCAACTGTAGTTCCTAATGTTCCTTCAGTTGTGTCTTCTATTCCTGCAGCTTCTTACACTTTACCTAGTGTGTCTAATGTTGCTACTCCTATTTCCTCTAATGATTCAACTATCATCAGTTTGGCTCAAACTGTGTCATCCTTACAAAAATAACTTGCTTCCTTAACTCAAAACAAGTTTAGTATTCCTACGTGTGACATGGGAAGTCCTTTGTCCTTGAATATTATTCGTACTCCTATTCCTCAACAAGGTGAGATGCCTTGTCTTGAGAATTATAATGGAAAAAGAGATCCTATTCATCATGTTAAAACATTCCAAATCCTTTGTAGTGATTATGCTCATAACCATAGGATTTTAGCTAAACTGTTTGCTAGAACCTTCTGTGACAAGGCCTTACAATGGTATTGTTCCTTGCCTCATTATTCCATTGATTCCTTTCCAAAACTTGCTAATGCCTTTTTTCAACAATTTCAAAACAACATTGGCCCGCAAGTGTCTTTGACTGATTTGATGCATTGTAAACAAAGTGCTAAAGAAAAGTTAACTGAATTTATTGGTAGATTTAAGCATTTGCATGCTCAGATTTCCTATCCTGTTCCTGATATTGATATTCAACGTATGTTTATTTCAAATTTGCAAAAGGATATTAGAGATAAGATCCCGCTTACTGAATTTACCTCTTTTCAACAACTTTGTGCAGTGCTTCATCATTATCAATTACAAGTGAGTCAATTTGAGAGAAACACTCCAATGGCTTATGTTCCAGTTGATAAGAGTGATGCTGCTCCTAATCCAAACAAATTTAAAAAATTCAACAACTATGTCAAGATAAACAAACAAGTGAATGCAGTTGCTGATCAAGTTGTTGCTGGATCTCATAATGCCACTTCTGCATCCACTGCTTTTGAATTAAATCATACGTTTACTCTTCTTTTTGAATCTTTACATGCTATTATGAATAGGTTGTTAACTGCTAATATGATTACTTTGCCTCCTATTTGACCTCTTTTACCTGCTACAATTGCATCTAAATCTTTTGATCAAAATGCTTTTTGTCAATATCATCGTCAAAATGGGCATGATATTGAGAAGTGTTATTCTTTAAAACATAAGGTTCAAGATGTAATTGATTCTAATGATTTATCTATTGATAATCTGGATGGTAGTGGGAACAAATCTATCTCTCCTCCTAATCAGAACCTTCAAATCCATATGAACCCTTTACCTACACATGATACTAATACCATTGCTCAACCATCTGCTATGAAAATTGTTTATGATTCAAAGATGGATGATCTCAATCATGTTGTTAATCAAGTGGAGCATGTTGGTCAATCTGTATCTCCACCTCAACCTCAACCTCAGATTCAACCTCAAGTTCAATCTCAACCTCGACCAAAACCTAAACCCAAAAGAAAATTCAACCTAAACCTCGACAACAACCTAAGAATAAAAGACCTCAGGAACTTTTGATTACCTTTGATGACTCTAAGACCATTAAAGCTCCTGATGGTCCCCTTTACATTGCTGCTAGGATTGCTCAGAAACCTACTCGTGGTTGTCTTGTTGATACTACATCCTTAGTTAATGTTATCAGTGAAGAAAATATTTTTATGAAAAGCTTACAACGTGACTTTTATGATACATTGGATGTGTGGATTCAAACTTGTAATGGTTTTCTTTATCCATCATTTGGTTCTATTACTTTACCGGTTGAACTTTGTGGAAAAATTGTGAACACTACCTTTGTTGTGGTTCCTACTTCTAATCAATTTCAAGTTAAGCTAGGTTTGCCTTGGTTGACTGCTATGCATGTTGTTGCTTCACCTATCCATAAGTGTCTTAGGTTCATTCATGATGAAGAAGTGAAGACGATTAATCATAGTCTATATCAACCTTCTAGGCCTAGAGATTGTGCTGCTCTTGATTTCTTTTGGCCTTCGTTACCTAATTCATGTCCTCCTCAACATGATAATTTTTTTCGATCATATCAAGCTTATAAACATTGTAAGATTCTTGAATTAAGTTCACCTCCTGTAGATCTTAATCATGGTCTTTTGCCTACACCTTCGATACCTCCTTTAACTATGGCTTCTAGTTCTGTTAATCAAGTTCCTTCTATTGAACCTATCAAAGATCCCGTGATTGTTCCTCCTATTGTTAATAATCCTATTGATCTTCCTAAAGAACCTGTGAAGGATCCTATGATTGTTCCTCCTAGTTCTCAACCTATTTCAAATAAATCAAAACGTAATCAATCTGCTAATGAATGTCGTAAAAAGCGTCATGCTGATGCTAAAGCTCAAAGATCTCTACCTTCCTCACATGAACCTATGAATAATGTGTTAGAAGAGGTTGTTACTAATAATGATGTTCACATGCATGATTATGATGATTCTATTCGTATCTTAGATCCTATTTTGATTAATTTGGATGAAGAAGATACTCTTGATGATACTAGAATGATGTTAATGATGAATATGAGACTATTGACATTGACATTGATTTACCTAATCTGCTTTCATCACAATTAAGTCTTCCACCTAGTGTCGAACATTGTGATTCTCAAGAGGATCCTTATTTGGGACTGGCTATCATTCCTACTGTGTTGGGTATAGTCCCTCTTGTGAGTTACCCACCTTCCCTAAATGATATACATCGGGATGGGGAGAGTAGGCAGCACGCTTGTTACGATTCTTTTATACGATCCTTGTTACTCAGTTGGTACAATGTGATAAAGGAATCAAAACTGTTGTTCAAATTCTTCTATATGTATCTCTATTCTTCTATGCGTTGTTCAATGTTATGTTGTAATTGTGCTATTGTTTGTAAATGTTTCCTTGTGTAATCTGCTTGGATTTGAGATATGGTAGCACTAATTCTTTTTGGTCTCCATGTCATGGTCTAAAAATATTCTTCTTCATATATCTTATGTGATCTTTCCTCCTTTGTGATTGTAGTTCTACTTTCTTTGGGGAATGATGTCAATTCATTTGCAATAATATCATGTATATATTATCTTATGATCATACTAACCCCATGGTAGGTAGATCCCTTCTTTGTTCTCTATATGTTTCTGTGATATTTCCCTTGATTTGTCTTCGTCTGAGGGCATCTTGACATGGAAACGTAATCAGTGGAGTTGTTTATGTTTCCGTTAAAGCCATTGCTCTTGTTAAAGTGTCAACAATCACTTTAATGTGGGGGTATACGCTCTGCTCACTTATTGCACACACGCACTTTTCGATACGCGCATATTATTTTTCAAGATACTTTTCTCCCTTTTTGGATTAGTAACTAATCCTTAAAGCATGGATTTATATTTTAGGATCTCTTGATCCCTCCAATTTCAAATATACATATATTTTGATCCCTTAAGGTTGAAGGTGTCCTTGAGACTGGATCTCGTTTGTTTTTGGTTTTATTCTTATGGAATAGAATATTCCTAATGATGAATCCTTGATGGGTTGACTAGTGAGTAGCCACATTCACTAAGCGGATCAATTCCATGTTTCCAGTTGCACCGTTCTCTGGTGTGGTTCACAATGGGACATAAGTTCTCATTGGGCGAGGTAATCACACCTTCTTTATCTCTCTAGAGATGTCTCTCTTATTGTGATCTAGGAGTCAACAAAGACTTGAGTCCCTAGGGGCTTAAGGTTTCCCTTTGTCCCTTGGATTACGATAAGATTATCTTTTCATTTTGATATCCTTTACCAAGAGTTTGCATCGAGTCCATACTCTTGCTAAAGTGGGGGCTTAATGTATCGTCTTAAAATGGAAGCACTTCCATGATAAGAGTGTTTAGCCCTCCGAGTGAGTGGTCTAGGGTCATGTTAAGCGCCTTGATCAGGTCTTTGCATGTATTTGGCTTTCTCCTGACTTTCAACTTCTTTTCTACACTCGATTTCTTCATTCTAGGTGAAATTAGGGTTATGATCTCGAGGATTCTCCTGAATTTCCCTCTTTCGTGGCTCTATTTTATAGGTAGGACTTAGAAATAGGTCCTCCTGGCCTTCATCATAGTCATCATGGGATTTTATGTCTATCTTTGGCATTTTGTCCCTTTCTAGTATCATTTCTAGGTCTCTGGGCATCCTCGGGACCTCCTATCCTGATTTTGGCTAGATCTGGGCCCACAGGGTCAAATTCAAGGTTGATCTTGACTAGGTCAGGGTCGAGCTCGAACCTGACTAGGTCGGGATCGAGCTCATACCTGACTAGGTCAGTCCCAACCTCGATTTTTCCCCTCTTTCAAATTTCCAAATTCTTTGATTTTCAGGTATCGGGTTTCGAGGATATTTGTTTTCCCACCTCCGGGTCGGTCATTTAGGGTTTTGGAATGGTAAATCCTTAAATTACATTTAATCTAGGTATATTTTCTAAAGGTTAGGACCTAATTGGGATTTAATTCTCCAAGGTGGCCCCTCTAAAGGATTGTGCCCTAGTTCACTATAAAAGGAGGCCTTCCTCTCTCATTTTCACATCCATAATTCATATCTCATCTCAAGCAATTGCAAGCTCTCAAGCTCTTAGGTTCAAGAAAGTCTTCAAACATTTATGTGTTCAAGCATTCATCCATCAAGGAGATCCGTTGTTAGCCATTGAAGGATTCAATCTCTTTGGAGCCCCCTTGAAGATCCATTCTTCTCATATGAAGAGATCAAGTCAAGATTTGTGTTGAAGATCAAATGCCATTGATTGAAGACATCCTACATTCATTCTACATCCATTGAAGCACTCCTACTTGTGGATTTGAGGATTCGAATCCTTTACAAGGACTTCAACACAAGTGAGGTGATTTGTTTCAATTACTTTGTTTATGCACACTACATTTTATTTCAATTTCAAGGTTAATTCCTAAATTGGGGTTTGACCAAGGCAAACCCCCCCATACAACAAAACCTCCATTTTTTTGTAGGTATAGGTTCGAGATTTCGGATCTGAGAGTGGATTTGGATACCCTTTTCGACGAACTTCCGAGATTTGCGAAAAAAGTCAGAATCGACCTTCAAATAAAGAATCTAGCCTTTGACATTTTATGAGGGTCAAAGTCGACCTGAGCTCATCTTGGAGAAAGATTTCTGGGTTTTCTTCGTCTCGACATTTCCAATATAGAATAGGTTGCAGAATTGCCCAAAAGTACACATAGACATTAGAAACTGACATTTTCCATATCTGCCCTAATTCGAGGTTAGTATTTGTATTTCAATTATTTCAGATTTCAAACATAACTCCTTTATAGGGAAATATATGGTTTCTCTCTCTCTTTCATATTCTTCATAGATTGATTTGATTGTGCATTAGCCTTTTGGTTGATCAAATTGGATCTCTCCTTTGGGAATTTGGATTTGGGAATAGATCTCATATTTCTCCCACGCATTTATCACATTATACATTTGAATAGGTGTGATGTCATTTTACCCCTATTCAGATTGAATCCATAAACAAAGATCATGGGTTTTTCTTAGTCACTTTCAGTAGTAAGGAAATTAGACAAAACATCTACAAGCACAATGGTTGGTTATATAGAAACAAAGGGTTGCATATGACTCAATGGAAACCCAACTTTGACAGAGAAAAATACACAATCAAATTCATTCCAATGTGGGTTTCTCTAAAGAATCTTCCAATAGAGTACAAGGAAGTAGCTACTGTAGAAATACTTGGAAATAATTTGGCGGTTTACTTAAGCCATATCATTCAAGAAAGGGAAGAATGTGTAAAAATATGTCTTCTCATGAGCACAAGAAAGGAATTACCTGGTTCAATTAAAATAATATCCAGATTTTGGACTTGGGTTCAAAGCATATTATATGACCATCTATCATTTACAAGTGAAACTTATCAGGAGAACACATTGAGGTCAAACAGAAACAACATAGACCTATATACAGAATCGGATCCTTGATACTCCAAAAGGAGAGTCCAAACAAAAGAGGGAGAGTTGGAGCCTCAAAGTAAATAATGAGAACTTGATATCCTATTCTCAGAAATAGTTTTCACCGCAGAACCAAGGACTTTGAGAAAAAAGCAAAAGGAAGACAAGTTCATATATAAAGTCAATTTATTGCTTTGGGTGCTATATTAGAGACTAGCTCACTACTATCACACACACACACACACACACATGCGCATATACACATATACATACATATATACACCCATGTGTGTGTGTGTGATTTGGAACAACAGAGAGGGGGATGAATCAGTTGTTCTCAGGTCTAGATGTATAAATAAAACTTTCAAACACTTCAACAACTCTCAGATCTCTAATCACCAACACTACTCGGTCATTACACACTATATAGCAGAAACATAAAATAGTGTAGTCCACTATCCAATAGTATTTAACTTGCAAAACATAGAAATATTTAACACCAAAACATTCACACAAGTTTGACATCGGGATTTATAGTGAAAACCCAATTTTGGAAAAACCACTTTGTAACATGTTACTAATATATTTTTACTCTTCTAAAGTGATCTCTGTGAAAAGCCAGCCCTGCTAAAGGTTTACATACACACTATTAGGTGTGACCCTGTTAAAGGATTTCAACCACCCTTTTAAGAGTGCACCTTGTTAGAGGACTTAAGTGCATTCCATTAGAATGAAACCTTGATTAAAGGATTTATACAATGGCTGTTAGGTCAACCTTGATTAAAGGATTTAGAATGATACAATGGTTAGAAAGTAGCAATAGTATTTGATTTGAAAAACATACAACTCACTTTGCAAATTACCAAATCCAATTCCGCACATATATCCTATCTTACTGACTGAGTACCATTTCCATCTCCATCACTGATCTGCTTGAAAATCCCTTTAAGCAATCACAACTCTGATCAACTCCTTCACCTTCAACCTTTCTACTTTGTTAGTCAATAACAACGCCAGCATCCACTCTCTCACTCATTCAACCTCATGCTTAGGTTTTCTTTTATATCTCTTCAATAGATAGATCTGTCTTTTGCCTCTTAATCTCCTCCATAGATTTTAGGTTTAGGTCGGAACCAACGAATCCTTCCATCATTCATGTTCTTCATCCATCCTTCTAGAAACATATGTAATCTCCTTATTTAAATCTCAATAAAATGTTTTACCATGCATTAAATGTTCCATACATACAATAAATAAAGTCAACTCAATTTACATAATCTAAGAATTCAACTATGTCAAATAGGACTCAAAATTCTTTCTCAAATGTAAATTACTGATGCTTAGTCAATACTGTGTTCAACTTCTCGATCATCACTATGCAACTCAGTCATCTCTTCAATCTATCTCACTCGGCTAATGCTGTCACTCGACAATAAACTGATGTTCGGTCAACACTGAATTTACTCGGCATATACTAGCTCTTGGTTGACACTAGCATCACTCGGCTTAAACTAGATTTCTTCACTTTTGTTCGATTAAGCCTACTTGTTCAGTCTTGCTTCTTACCCGGATAAATAATACATTGTCTTATCATTGTGCCACATAATCAAGTACTCATTGAAGTATCAAGGTAACTCAACCTTTCGTCTAAGTGCTATTGTTATCAACCTTGCTCTAATCCTTCTCATCAACCGATAGATATAGTACTTTCTTAGATAGCAACTTGTCTTACCAGTTAAGGTTTGACATCAATGACAATACAATAATTGCTTCAATTGTAGTTTTCCAACAATCTCCTTCTTTGGCATTGATGACAACACCATATGATAATCACATGATTCACCTACCAATCCAAAACTTTGTCATTTCATCATAAACATTTGTAATATCCTTAGCTCCATTCTGGTTCTAAATCACTTATCCTAGCTTGCTTGACTGACCACACAGTAACTCCCTCTGAATCTTTTCTGTGCTTATTTTCCTCTGTTTCTTTGAATCTTTTCCTCTTACTTCTTGAATCTCTCCCTCTTACTGTTTCTTTCATGTGTTTTTATCTGTCATGTCATTTTTCATGTGTTTTCATCTTAATCTCTCCCTCTTTGACAATAATGCCAAAGCAACATCTTGAACTTGCATCTTTCAGATGTAGATATCAACTTTTCAGTTCAGTAACAATTTTTCTTCCTATGTCATCTTGCTTATGACTGATTATCAGCTTTGCTATACTTTGCACAACTCTAGACCGCTCTTAAAGTGTGACCTTTTCTACATCAATTTATCAGATACTTTGTGCAACACATTTGATGCAGTGCTTCTAGCTTGACTAGGCAGCCTCAGTTAAGGGAAGCACCCCTGATTTACCTCTAAGATATTAATGAGCATCCTTAGGTAAAGCTTTTGTGAATATGTCTGCTAGTTGTTCTTTTGTATTCACATATTCCATTCTTACTTCTTTATCATGTACCAATTCTCTCAAATAATGATATTTGATAGCAATATGTTTTGTCTTTGTGTGCATTACATGATTCTTTGATATGTTGATAGCACTTGTTTTGTCACAATATATGACAACTGGTTCAGTGATTTCCTCTTTCATGCCTTTCAACATTTTCTTTTATCCATACCAGGTTTGAACAGTTCACTACAGTTGCTACATACTCGGCTTCAGTTGTGGATTGGGAAATGCAATTTTGTTTCTTGCTTGTCTTGGAAACTAATCTCTATCCAAGAAAGAAAGCTCCACCACTAGTACTTTTTCTGTCATCAACATTTCCTACCCAATCTGCATCAATGTAGACTCTCAGTACAAATTTATCATGCTTCTTGTAGTACGATCCATAGTCTTCTATCCCTTTCAAGTATCTCATAATTCTTTTCACAACCATCATGTGACTTTCCTTAGGATTGGCAGAGAATCTTGCCACAATCCCAACTGCTAGAGAAATATCTGGTCTGTTGTGAATAGCATATTGCAATTTTCCAATCATGGATCTATATAGAGTTTGGTTCACTTCAGCAGTATCATCAGTTTTATACAGTTTCTATCCAGTAGCCATGGGAGTGCTCACTGGCCTTGAATCTTCCATACCAAATGTTTTCAGTATCTCTTTGACATATTTAGACTGAGTGATAAAGATCCCTTTTTCCATTTGATAGACTTGTTAACCAACAAAGAATTTTATCTCACCAAACATGGACATTTCAAACTCAATTTGCATCTCATTTGAAAATTTCTTACACAGGGCATGTTGTCCTCAAAATATGATATCATCTACAAAAAATTTAGCTAACGAAATTCCTTTACCTTCTTCTTTCATGTACAAATTTCTAGTGTCATTTGTCCTTGAGAATCCAATCTGTATCAAGTAATTGTGTAGTCTCTCATACCATGCTCTAGGGGCTTGCTTTAATCCATGCAGTGCTTTGTTCAGCTTGCAAACCATATCTCTCTTGTTTGGGTCAACAAAATCTTTAGGTTGTTCAATATACACTTCTTCTTCTAATATACCATTCAAAAATGTTGATTTAACATCCATTTGGTATACCTTGAAATCTCTATAGGCAACATATGCAAGTAGAGTCCACACTCCTAATCTTACTATAGGGGAAAATGTCTCCCCATAGTCTATTACTTCTTCTTGTGCATAACCCTTGCATACCAACCTTGCTTTGTTCCTTGTGATTTGTGATTTTTCCTTGTTCATTGAGTTTATTTCTGAATACCCATTTTGTTCCAATGAAATTTTTGTTTTTTGGTCTTGGCAACAGAGTCCAGGTATCATTCTTTTCTATTTGATCTATCTCCTTATTCATAGCTTGAATCCAGTCTTCATTTTCTAATGCCTCCCTTGTTGTCTTAGGCTCAAACTCACTCAATAAACATGTAGGATTTTTTTAACTTACTTTTGGTTAGAACTCCAATTTCTTTGTCTCCAATGATTTTCTCAGGCTTATGATCTTCTTACATACTGTGCCAAAGTAGGTTCAGATTTCTTTTCTCCTTTCTCTTCAGGTTCATCAATAAGATTATCAGATTCAACCTTTGATTTCTTGACAACCTCTTCTTGATGCTCGAAAGCATCCTCCTGATGCTCAACACTATCTTCCTGATGCTCGACATTTCTTACCTGAGACTCTGCATCAGGTGCAAGTGTGTTACTTGCCTCTCTTTCTCCTATGTAGACAAAAGATCTATAATCTTTAGGTTCTCTTTTGCTTTCCTGTTCATTTTTCTCTGCATATTCATCAGCTTTCACATTTGCACTTTCCACAATTTTTTTAGTGTTAGAATTCAAACACTTGTAAGCTTTACTTTTTGTGGAATAACCTAGGAATATTCCCTCATCACTTTTTTGCATCAAACTTTTCATTTCTATCATCTTTTAATATGTAGCATTTACTCCCAAAGATTCTAAAATATTTCACATTAGGTACATAACCGTGCCATAATTCATAAGGTGTGGCATTTGTACCTTTTTTTATTTGTACTTAGTTTAAGGTATAAACAGCTATACTTACAACTTCTCTCCAATATTTTTTTGTAATATTCTTCTCAATCATTAGTGTTCTTGCATAATTCATGATAGATTTTTTTCTTCTCTCAGCTATACTATTCTGCGGAGGTGTTCTAGGTGCAGACATCTGTCTCTTGATTCCTCTATCATTGCAGAATCTATTGAACTCATTTGATATAAACTCTCCACCTCGGTTAGATCTCAAACATTTTAGGCTTCTACTTGTCTCTTTTAAACCTTAGCCAAATACCACTTAAAAAATTGAAATCCATCAGTTTTTTCTTTTAAAAATATTATAGTCATCATCCTAGTGTAATCATCAACAAAGAGAATAAAGTATTTAGCACCACAATAGCTTTGTACACCCATAAATCCACAAAGGTCAGTATGAACCAGATCTAAAGCATTCTCAGAAGTACAGGTTTTTCTCTTGAAACTAGACTTTGTCATTGTTGATCAGTATGAACCAGATCTAAAGTATTCTCAAAAGTAAAGGTTTTTCTTTTGAAACTAGACTTTGTCATTTTACCCAATTGACATTGCTTACACATCATATTATCAAGTTTCTTCAATCTCGGCAAACCTCTAACTTTCTTCTTTTTACTAATATTTACCAGATTGTCAAAGTTAACATGACATAGCCTCTTATGCCATAACTATATATTATCAAATTGTGCAATCAAACATGTCTCTTCAGATAGGTCTACATAGAATAAATTACCTTTAGTCTGCTCTCCACTTCTAATCAGTTTACCAATGGCATCAAATATTTTAGCCTTCTATAATGAAACTCCACTCGGTAACCAGTGCTATTAAGCTATGCAACACTTAGCAAATTATAGTTAAGACCTTCAACCCAATAAACATTTTCATAAGTGATCTTATCAGTTAGCTTAATTAATCCTTTACCCTTCATAGGATATGGTGCATCATTACCAAAATTAACAGTTCTACCTTTGTAATGATCTAAGGTATCAAATTTACTTTTGTCACCAGTCATGTGATGTGAGAAACCACTATCAATAATCCATTCATCACCTTTACTCACACAAGAAAAAAGTGCAGTTTTCTCATCTTCATCATAATCATCTTTCATAGAAACATAGACAACTTCAATTTCAAAATCATCATCATCAGTGTTAGTTTCTTCTTTTACAATATAACATGATTTCTTACCTTTATCCTTATAGTCCTTGTACCTTATGTAACCTTTGTCTTCTCTCTTATCCTTGTGCTTGCTTTCTCTTTCCTCATCCTTGTCATTCCTGTCAGGACATCTTGTAGCTATATGGCCAACTTTGTTACATGAAAAATATATGATAGGAAGTTTACCTTTATATTTTCCTTTTCCTCTTTTCAATCTTTTGGCCATAAGAGCTTCAAGATCCTCAAGTTCCTCATCAGAAGTGTCACTTTCACTTTCACTATCACTTATACATTTATGTTTTTCCTTTTTAGAATTATGCAAAACCATTTGTGACTTGAAAGAAGATTCAACATTAGCAACAGAGTAGTTATCATAATTAGAAAGCTCAAAAGCAGTAAGCTTACCAACAAGACTTTCTAGTGTTAGAACATTACCAGGGTGACATCTGGATTCTTGAATTACAAAAATTCTGATGGCATATATACGAAGCGAAGTTCTCAATACATTTTCAGTAACAATCTCATCATCAATCACTCCATTATCTCCTCTAATAGCATTCACTACTTCTTTGATTCTACCACAATATTGAGAAATATTCTCACCTTCTTACATTTTCATTTTATCAAACTTACCTCTCAAACATTCAACTTTTTCCCTTAGCACATTTGTATCACCACCATAGATAGTCACAAGAGTGTCCCACCTTTGCTTTACATTTACATGCAATCTTTGATGTCTTCAAATTCAGGATAGCTTAAGACAGATGCAATCTCCAACATTGCTTGGTTGTGTTCTTGTTTAGCTCTCATTTCCTCGGTAGTCAAAGGTGCAACAAGTGTAACATAGTCATGTTCAACATAATGCTTTGCTAAGTCACTAATACCAGCTAGATGTAGTTTCATCAGACTCTTCCATGCAAGGAAGTTCTCCTTATTCAGCTTCAGTACCTCCTTTAAATTATACATCTTGATCATTAGCTTCAAGTACCTTCAAACTTGATCTGAGTAAGCACCAACAACTCTGATACCAATTGTTAATATGATTGACAATAATAGAGAGGGGGATGAGTAAGTTGTTCTCAGGTCCAGATGTATAAATAAAACTTTCAAACACTTCAACAACTCTCAGATCTAATCACCAACATTACTCGGCCATTAAACATTATATAGCAGAAACATAAAACAGTGCAATCCACTATCTAATAGTATTTAAATTGCAAAACATAGAAATTTTTAAAACCAAAACATTCACACAAGTTTGACACTAGTATTTATAGTGGAAACTCTATTTGGTAAAAACCACTTTGTAACATGTTACTGATATATTTTTACTCTTCTGAAGTGAGCTCTGTGAAAAGCCAACCCTATCAAAGGTTTACATACACATTGTTAGGTGTGACCCTATTAAAAGATTTCAACCACCCTATTAGGAGTGCGCCTTGTTAGAGGACTTAAGTAACTTCCATTAGAATGTAACCTTGATTAAAGGATTTATACAATGACTATTAGGTCAACCTTGATTAAAACATTTAGACTGATATAATGATTAGAATGTAGCAGTAGTATTTAATTTGAAAAACATACAACTCACTTTACAAATTACCAGATCCAATTCTGCACATATATGTTGGCTTACTGACTAAGTAGCATTTCCATCTCCATCACTGATCTGCTTGGAAATCCCTTCAAGCAATCACAACTCTGGTGAACTCCTTCACCTTCAGCCTTTCTTCTTTGTCAGTCAATAACAACTCCAACATCCACTCTTTCACTCATTCAACCTCATGCTTAGGTTTTCTTTTATACCTCTTCAATAGATAGATCTATCTTTTGCCGCTTAATCTCCTCTGTATGTTTTAGGTTTAGTTCGAGTCCAATGAATCCTTTCATCATTAATGTTCTTCATCCATCCTTCTAGAAACATCTTTAATCTCCTTATTTCAATCTCAATAAAATGTTTTACCATGCATGAAATGCTCCATACATATAATAAATAAAGTCAGCATAATTTACATAATCTAATAATTCAACTATGTCAGCTAGGAATATGAATTCTTCCTCAAATGTAAATTACTGACGCTCGGTCAATATTGTGTTCAACTTCTCGGTCATCACTGTGCAACTCGGTCATCTCTTCAATCTGTCTCACTTGGCTAATGCTGTCACTCGGCAATAAACTGATGTTCGGTCAACATTGAATTTACTCGGCATATACTAGCTCTCGGTCGACACTAACATCATTCGGCTTAAACTAGATTTCTTCACTTTTGCTCGGTTAAGCCTACTTGTTCAGTCTTGCTTCTTACTTGGATAAACAATAGGGTAAAAGCACAATAAGCTGTCACCCTTTTACAAAGGAAGAGGCTAACAACACCAAAATGAAAAAACTTCAAGGGCATAAAAGTCACATTTCTATTTAGAATTTGAAGATGATGTAAACTGATGAAATGTGTGAAATAGGATGAATTTTATGCCTATAATTTTTTAAAATTATTTTGGACATAAATTAATATATTTTTTTAATTTTTAAAGTCTATTTTTCATGTCCTAAAAATACAGCAAATCAGGGGGTTTACCTCCCGTCAAATAATTATAAGACATTGTTTTTTCTTCCAATTTCAAAATATGTTTTAGATGACATGTATATCTAGTGCAACAAAAAGGAAAGAAGCGTTTTCGATCTATAATTTGCCCGTTATAAGTATTCAAAGTACAACTTACACGAAATCAATAGTTTTTATCTCCCGCCACTTTTCAGCTATCAAAATTTTTCTAAAATTCAAATAAATTATATATTCTTGAAGAAGATTCTCTTCTCTAGTGCCTCATATAATTTTAATTTTTTTTTTAATTGATTTACTATTTTTTTTAATTTATCGAATCGGCAACTTCTCAAAGCTTTATATACCTACATGTGGTTTTTTACAAATTTGTTTAACATTTTTCAATTGAAATTATATAAAATTTATATTTTTAGAATTGTAATTCCGAGATCTACAAAAGGGTAGTTTTAGTTTTTTCAAATTTTTAATTTGCAGAAGAGAAAAAAACACCACAAGTGCAAATTGTGTATTATTTGTGTTTTTTAAGTTTTGGCTGCCAAGTTGGCATGCCACTTAGGATGACTCGGTCGAGTGGGACTCGGCCGAGTCCCCTCAAGGCGTCGGCCCCTCGCGACCGGTCCTTTCAAACCGAAGGGTATATATGTGCATAATATTTTTTAAAAAATATATATCAATTGCGAATTTACATTCTTATTTTAGGATATAAGGATATTTTGAAGCAAGGAGTCATTCTTTTGGAGAAGTTTCAAAGAAATTTTGATTTCGAAAGAGTTTGAAGACAAGTTTTTCAGTGACGAAGTAGTAAAACAATAAGAAAAATCTTGCTTACATATTTGAGCAATGGGAAATAAAAAGACTAGAACAAGGAAGTATGATCGTAAAAGGGATGACCAAATGAAAGGTCATACGAAACGTGTCCAAGAGCAACCAATGGATGTTGAAGAAGAACCTATCGCTGTAGAAGGTGCAACTCAACTAGGGGAGGATATTGGTAGTAGTCGAAGTATACATTTTTTTCCTACAATGCAGAATTTGATGGACATGAATGAGGAATCAATTATTAGTCAAATTGAACCGGAACACTTGGTACCTGAAAGCACTATTAAATTGCATCTCAAAAATATGTGGATGAAATATTTTGAGAGTAAATCTTTGGTGGGAAAAGCACAATTGTTTGCAAAGTTATTCAAGAAAAAAGAAATGACTCCGGTTTTGGAATTGTTGGGTATTGATAATAGGAAAGTTGGAGGAGGTAAAGTAAAAGAGACAATAATTCAAAATTTACAAGATGCACTGAATGTTGTTAACAAGGCAGATCATAAAGGACCAGATTCAAATGCAGCTAGAAGAGCCTTGATGACTATGACAACTAGTAAGAAATTGACACATAAAAATCAAGTTCGAGCAATTTCTGATTTACTCAACGTATCTCGAAGAACTATACAGAGATATACTAGGAAGAGAAATATGTTGGATATGAATATTGAAAAGAATTGGGTACAGATTTGTAGACTTCCCCGTAAAGACAGAATTTCTAAAGATGTAAGAAGACGGGTCATTGATTTTTGGACCAATCACTCTCGTGTTTCTTCCAATAGAAGGGACACTATACAAATGGACGATGAAGAGACCGGTATGAAGATTTCACATCCAAAACATTTTGTCGATACTACACAAAGTGAATTGTTTGAAGCATTCAAACATGAATTTTCAGATGTGAAAATATGTCAGAGAATGTTTGAGATGTTGCGCCCTTGCTTCGTACGCATAAATAAGGTTCGTGAAACATGTTGTTGTCGAAATCATGTTGAGTTTCACTTATACTTGCAATCATATAAAAAGGTTGCGACAATACTTAATCTAGGTATGGTTACTGGAAGTACAACAGAATTTGTAAAGTCCATTTTATGTGATAAATCAGAAGGTTCAGATGAATTTAATGTCTAGTGTATAAAAAATGAATGCAATAATTGTGGAAATTTGCAGCAATTTCCTTTACAATTTGATAATATTGATGTTACAACACCAGTCTAGTGGAAGAGATTTGAATATGAGATATACCAAACGAAGACAGAAGGTGAATCAAAAAAAATTACATTAAAAGAGAGTGAATTACCGTACCTTTAGTTCATGGATAGATTTCGATCTATGATTTATCCACATATCCAACATTGTCATGGTGCACGATGGCAAGCTAAACAGTTTCGTGATTACAAAAATTGTTTCCCACTTGGTTGTATTCTTTCAGTTGTAGATTTTCCGGAGAACTATACATTTTCCCCTCAAAAGGAGCTCCAAAGTCAATATTATCATTCTGATCAAGTTGCAATATTTGTGCATGTGACCTATAGACATGCACAATACGATTTGGATGGGATAGAATCTGGTATAGATCAAAATGAACGCATTATCATCAAGGAGGTTCATTTCTATATTAGTGATGACAAGGTTCATGATAGGAGCTATGTGGCTCATTGTTTCAACATGTTTTTCAACAATCTTGCAAGTCGTGGGATAAATGCTTCACAACATTGGATCTGGTCTGATGGGTGTGGAGGTAAGTACGTACATGCATTATAAATTTTATTTTAATTTTTTTTTTGAGTATTTCTAGATATATTTATGTGTCACATTTAAATACATTTTTGTATTTATTTGAATTGTAGGTCAATTTAAGTCTGCAAAAGCTTTTAATTGGTTAGCCATGCAACATGCTAGACACAACGTTAAGTTTGTTTGGAACTTCTTTGAAAGTGGACATAGAAAAGGAGAACATGATGGAGCAGGAGCATGTGTGAAGCGTGCACTCCGACAACATGAACTTCAAGGTATGTGTACATACATTTGATATTCAACTTGTTTACTTGACTAGACTATTTAAAACTTTACATTACATGTACACATGTATATATATAACTAAATTGTTAAAAATATATCTCTCTAGGTAACATGATAGAGAATTCAAAGAAGATTGTTGAATGGTGTCAAAATCATTTCGCTACTCGAGACACAAAATACAACAAACGTTACTTTTGGGAAGTGATAGGTATTTATTTAATTTACTTTTATTTTTCAAACTCAAATTCATGAAACTACATATATAGGTATGTCATGTATGTGTGTTTTAACTTGTTGTATATATATATATATATATATATATATATATATATATATATATATATATATATATATATATATATATATATATATATATATATATATATATATATATATAATGCATTTCACATTTTTCATGATTTCAAACTGAGATCTATATATCAATCCATCCAATCCAGATATCGATCGATCGAATCCCTACAATTGTCAATCAATTGTTGGAATTAGAAGTTTGCATCAAGTGATGACTACGGGACAACACAAGCCTCCACTGATTCAACTAAGAGATAAATCATGCTTTTGTGAAGATTGTCTTAACAACAACACAATGAGTCAATGTGTTAATATTGCAAATGGATATGTTTCAATATGGGATCATAAAGTGTTAATTAGAATGCCTCCTTATGAAGATGATGACAATGTCATAGACATCCATGATCCTATATATTCAGCTGACTATGAACGTGTTTCTGATTTAGTTGTTACAGGTGCGTATTTTTTATTTCTAGGTATATCAACAAGATAAGATTGAAAAAAATGGAATTAAATTTGTTGAATACATGCGTGGAGAGAGAGTTCTACATTATAGTCACTTGGTTATAGTGACGAAATTGCAGTTTGAAACTGTGTCAAAAAAAGGGTCAAGTAAAAACCAAAAGTGGAAGTTGCCTATTGAAGAGCATGAAAAACTTTTGGAGATAATAAAGGATAGAGAGGATCCAGACTACATGTATCAGGAGCTTTAGGTTTAAGGATTTTAATTTTTACATACTTAATTTAAATCCTATTTGAAACTTCTATGTAGACTTTAAATTTGATTTGAAATTTATGATTAGATTGAATTTATGGATCAAGATTAAACCTGAATTGAATTTTAATTGATGAAAGTTATCTCTCTCTCTCTCTCTCTCTCTCTCTCTCTCTCTCTCTCTCTCCCCCCTTCCCCTTCCCCTTCCCCTTCCCCTTCCCCCCCCTCTCTCTCTCTCTCTTAGAACTAGAACTTTCAATTTACTTTCTACTTGAATTTTAATTTCAATTTATTCATTAGATTGATTAGATAAATATTAGATAGGTCTATATTTCTATTTTTTGTTTAGATTGATTAAATGTAGGTCTATATTTGAATTGAAATTAGATTGATTCTTTTTTCAATTGATTAGAATAGATTGATTTCTTGAATTGCATACCTTTCTAGTCTAGATAAATTTCTATTTATTGATTAGATTGATTAGATAGGTAAATTGAATTTTAATTGATTGGATAGAACTTTCAATTTACTTTCTACTTGAATTTTAATTTCAATTTATCAGATTAGATTGATTAGATAAATATTAGATAGGTCTATATTTCTATTTTTTGTTTAGATTGATTAGATAGGTCATGGCTTAAGGGCTTAAGGGGTCATGGCTTAAGGGCCAAATGGGTTAAGGGCTTAAGGGCTCATGGATTAAGGGGTCATGGCTTAAGGGGTTAGGGCTTAAGAGCTTAAGGGGTCACGACTTAAGGGGTTAGGGATTTTAAGGGCTTAAGGGGTCATGTTCGGTTCTTAAGGGCCTAAGGGGTCATGTGAGGTCATGTTAGGACATGTGAGGTCATGTGAGGTCATATTAGGTCTTATTAGTTCATTTAAGGTCATGTGAGGTTATGTGAGATCATTTTAGGTCTTAAGGGGTCATGTTAGGTCTTATTAGTTCATAGTAGGTCTTATTAGTTCATAGTGAGGTCATGTGAGGTTATGTGAGATCATTTTAGGTCTTAAGGGGTCATGTTAGGTCTTATTAGTTCATAGTAGGACTTATTAGGTCATGTTAGCTCATATTAGGTCATATTAGGTCATATTAGGTCATGTTAGGTCATATTAGGTCATGTTTTGTCCTTAAGGGCTCATGTGAGGTAAAATTAGGTCTTAAGTGATCATTTTAGGTCTTAAGGGGTCTTTTAGGTCATGTTAGGTCTTAAGGGGTCTTATTAGGTCATGTGAGGTCATGTTAGGTCTTAAGGGGTCTTTTAGGTCATGTGAGGTCATATTACGTCTTAAGGGGTCTTTTAGGTCATGTTAGGACATGTTAGGTCATATTAGGTCTTTTAGGTCTTATAAGGTCTTGAGGGGTCATGGCTTAAGGGGTTAAGGGCTTAAGGGGTCATGGCTTAAGAGGTTGGGGCTTAAGGGCTTAAGGGGTCATGGCTTAAGGGTCATGTTCGGTCCTTAAGGGCTTAAGGGGTCATGTGAGGTCATGCTAGGTCTTATTAGGTCATATTAGGTCATGTTTGGTCTTTAAGGGGTCATGTGAGGTCAAATTAGGTCTTAAGGGATCATTTTAGGTCTTAAGGGGTCATGTTAGGTCATGTTAGGTCTTATTTTAGGTCTTAAGGGGTCATGTTAGATCATTTTAGGTCTCATTTTAGGTCTTATAAGGTCTTAAGGGGTCATGGCTTAACGGGTTAGGGCTTAAGGGGTCTTTTAAGTCATGTTAGGTCTTAAGGGGTCTTATTAGGTCATGTGAGGTCAAATTAGGTCTTAAGGTCATGTTAGGTCATTTTAGGTCTTAAGGGGTCATGTTAGGTACTTAAGGGCTGAAGGGGTCATGCTAGGTGTTAAGGGGTCATGTTAGATCATTTTCGGTCTTAAGGGGTCATGAGAGGTACTTAAGGGCATAGAAGATTAATGTTGATTAAAGTTGAACATTGAAATTAAAGATTAATTTTAAAGTTAGATTTTAAAGATTGATTTTAAAACTCTTAATTCATTAAAGATTTTAAAGATTGATTTAAACTTTCAACTCATTAAAGATTTTTTAGTAAGATTGATTAATTAATTTTCAATTAATTGATCTAGATAAGGCTTAAGGGTGCATAATAGGGCTTAAGGGGTTTACCTATAGATTGAATTTCTAAGATTGATTAAAAAGATTGAACATTGAAATTAAAGATTAATTATAAAGTTAGATTTTAAAGATTGATTTAAACTTACAATTGATATAAAAAGATTTTTTAGTAAGATTGATTAATTAGATTGATGAAAGATTGAACATAAATTAAATATTAATTTTAAAGATCAATTAATTTTTGGCTTCAATTACAAAATCTGGAAACATGTATCAATGTACAAATAGATAGATATATATATATATATATATATATATATATATATCTCAAAAATCAAACATGTACATCAATGTTTAAATGTCTATATAGTGCAAAATCCAAACATGTGTCAATGTACAAATAGATCAATATACAAAACATGCACCTACATATCAATGTAAATGTACACACACACACACATATATATATATATCTCAAAAATCAAACATGTACATCAATGTTTAAGTGTCTATACATATATATCACAAAATCCAAACATGTATCAATGAACACATCAACTACGTTGATGATCACCATCACGTGCTAGATGTGCGGGCCTGTGTGGATCCTCGTCCTGCTGGACCTGAGTCTGTAAATGTAAATATAATGTTACATATATATATATATATATATATATATATATATATATATATATATATATATATATATATATATATATATATATATATATATATATATATATATATATATATATATATATATATAAGAACTTGAAATGTAAATAAATTTTATAAAATTTTAATTTTTAATTTATTTCAAGTGTACCTCTGTATCATGATGAATCGGATCAACAGGCTCCTCTAAATCTCCATATGCAGCACCTGTCGCAATGTCCTGTACCACATTTAAATACATTTAAATTTAAATATAGAACTATATGTACACATGTATATCTATATAAATTGAAATTAAATCCAGATTCTTGTACCTGCTATAATGCACGTCCAAGGTCGGATAACTCAGAAGAGTGCAAGGACATTGCATCAGGATCAATGGCGTCGTCCATAAGCAAATCTGAGAATCTACTATGAACTCGTGAGGTCGTAGCCTGTGTCTGCTGTGTGGGAGCCTGTGTATGCTGTGTGGGAGCCTGTGTATGCTGTGGAGGCGGTGTAAGATCATCCACACTCTGTCTAGAGGAAGCTACCTCTGCATCTGAGCTCTGACCTCGACTGCTGCCTGTGGAGGATCTATGACACTGTCCTCCTCCAATGAAAGTAGGTAAATCACGTGGCTCAATCCCATGCAATGTAGAAATCCTCTGGTAAGCAGCCAGGAGATCACTCACTAACATACCACTAATCTCACGCACGGGATCCTCAGGTAGTCGTCCTATCTCATCTGGAGTAGGAAGATCAAATCTGACGTATGGGTCATAAAATGGACTAGATGGTGATACACCTGCACTCATCCGTGATCGAAGCATGTACCTACCCACACGATCAGATGAAAACTGCTCAACCTGAGTCGCAATGGTGGCAATGCTAGAATACATATCTAAACGTGTGTCCTCAGCTGCAACCTGCCCAGCTCCAGTGTAGGCCTCCAAACCTTTTGGAAGAAACAAAAGGTTTTGACCCACCAATGCCCTCTTACTAGGGGGCTGTGGTATATCGGGTCGTCTACACTTATCCTGATATCTCCCCCGACCCTAACCAGCATGTGGAGGTAGATCTGTGTAGTTAACATCATAGCCCAAATGAAACTCTGCAAACAATTGTTTGCAGAAATATAGTGGCACCTCATCCTTTTGGGGCTACATATGATGTGCTGCTAACCATCTAGGATATATAAAAGGGGCCACTATGTCATCTGTACAAAAAGTGACCCTATATGCTCGAACCACCCTCTTATTGATGTAATGGGTGCCAAACATGTTCTTCACCTGAGTGACTGAGACATCTGAATCAACTGTCCTCCAACCTACTGTCCCTATGACAGTGCTAGATAGGCTATGATAAAAAACATCAATCGATACATCATCATATGGATTGTATGATTCAGCCTTTTGAATCATACTCATGAGCTCAGTGCGTATAGCTGTCAATTTCTCCCTATTAGGGAGAGTAGTACTATTCTGCAGTGTTCGCTCTAATGCAGTCAGAGCAGCCTGCATCCTAGAGATAGTCTCATCTCTACGACTATCTCTAGCATGTGGGGCCTGGGTACTATTATGGTCTGAGGGAGCTCGTGATCCATGACTATCATGGACACTCTGATCTGAACCACTAGAAGCCATGAGTGATCATGCACACAAAGGTAATATATATCTAGATCTAGATATAGATAAAAAATGCTCGCTGCAAGTAGGCACATGTGCACATATACATACATCCAAATATTAGAAAATCAATTGATAAATATATATATATATATATATATATATATATATATATATATATATATATATATATATATATATATATATATATATATATATATATCTACAAATTAATTTAAATAAATTAAAAATATCTAACTTTCAATTTGTACATGTGTTGTACAATACTTCAAGTAAACATGAAAACATTTTAAAAACTTCAAACAAACACACATGAACTAATTTTCAAATGCATTTTTACATAATATAAATTAAATTATATTAAATTAAACATTTAAATTCATGCATTTACATATGCACATGTGTAATATTTTTAAATATTTAAAAACATAATTTAAACTTGAAGGCATTTACACATGTATTCAATCATGGTAGTAGAACTAATTCATGTGCACACATATTTACTAATTTGAATGCATATTTACATGTACATATTTACTTTACACACATGACAAAAATTAATTTGTACAAATTTCCATAACTAGAGAGGGAAAAACATTATATTGAAATTAAATACTAAAAGAAATGGTGAAAATGTATAATAATTTGGAAAGGGGTTCATGGGTCTTAAGAGTCTTAAGAGTCTTAATTAGGTTGAAAGTAACCTGGTCTTATGGGTCTTATGAGCTCGTCTTAAGGGTCTTATGAGATCGTCTTATGGTTCTTAACCTGGTCTTAAATGAGCTCATCTTAAGGGTCTTATGAGCTTGTCTTAAGGGTCCTATTGGGTATTAACCTTCTCTTAGAGGGACTCTGTAATGTTTGACTGTGTGATGATTACCACAATGTGTTATGGAACTTTCATAGGAAAATACTTTATCCTAAGTTTTAGATAGTATCAAAACCTTAGTTTGGTAACTTTAGGCAACTAAAAATAAAGATGACCTTATAATTAAGGTATCCTAGATATAATAAGAGTTAGGGCTTTATTCATTTTGATAAATAGGAATTTTCTTAGCAAAGGATGAAAATAATAGTTTTGATAATATCCAGCACTATACTTATTTAGACTAAAAAAAATGCATAGGGGAGTTTGATCATCCACGGGCCATGACAAATAGAATAAGGAAATATGACAATCTAGACCATGACTAAGATTAAAGAGAACTAATTGAATTGATTAAATAATATTGGCACTAGACAAAAATGTTTAATTACTCAATCTACTAACAATAATAAATCAATACAAAAGAAAAGTGTTAAGAGTTCAATGATAGCAAAGTGTTCAAACAAACAATACTATTTCAAATCAATTTAGTTGGCTACCTTGGCTTTATAGAAAGTTATATGATATTGATGGTATAGTTTTCTTGTGGCTTGATAATAATTAAATGATTAATTTTGTATTACAAAGTGTGATAAGTTAAAACACATTAGTATGCAAATGTTATCTAATAATTGTTATCAGATAACTATATAATTCTTAGGATTTACTATGACATCTTTCTTCATATTGCCTTTCCTGTCTCACAACTATAGGTCTTATAAAGATGAATGCCAATATCATGGTCCAACTCTAAAATATCAAAAAGAAAGTAATGCAATTTCAAAGATATATATACTAAATATTTGGGCTAAATCAAAGAGTGTTACAATGGATAATGATACTTTATTTCAACATTTTTGTGACTATTATGTGTTTTGGTTATGCTAGTCTATTTTGTTTCTTTTCATTTATTGATATAGCATCTAGTCATTATTAAACTACTTTGTTCAATATTAAAAAACATGACAACTTAAAACTTAAGGATTAATTTATCAGGAGTCAACAATGAAATAAAATAAAAGTGCATGCTATAAAGAAAAGTTGTTTTAATATATAACTTGATCTAATGGCATGAAAACAATATAACTCGAACAATGATGATTATTGAATGCATAAGGTAAGTTGCTTACTACACTGTTTAGTCATTTAACCTAGGTAGCGGTTGCACTTGTCCTTGTCATTTGGGTCCTATTGGGTCTTAAGGGTCACATTAGGTCTTAAAGGTTTTAATTAGGTCTTATTGAGCCAAGTGAGGGTGAACTATTTTGACCTATTAAGTTCTATTAGGTCTTAAGTGGTCCTATTAGGTCTTAAGGGTCCTAATAGGTCATATTTAGTGGATGTTAAGTCTTAAAAGTGTTCCTATTAGGTCAGTAAGAGTAGATAGTCCATTATGTTTTAATTTTGATATTATTAAGTTAAATATTGGATCTTATAATTACATCCATCCTATTAGGTTTTAATGGTCTTATTAAATGTCTCAAGGGTAGGTGGACTATTTCATGTTTTTAAACGTTCCAGTTTACATTTTACTTAAATTATATGTTTTCTATGTTTAAGTTTTATTTGTTAATTTTGTACATTTTAAAAGTAAATACAATACATATTAAGAAAAGACTTTTTTTTACATATGAATATTAAAAAAATAATTAAAAAATATTTAAACAACATATATACATAAAAAATAACTAAAAAACACAAACAAAAAAATAAAAAAAATAAAAAAAAAATCTACCTTTGACTCGGCCGAGTTGCACTATCACTCTTTAGCCGCTTTCCTTAGCCCCTCACTGTTCAAATGAGGGGCTAAAATCATTGAGCGGGCTATTAGTAGTCCCTCGTAGACTCGGTCGAGTCCTACTCGGCCGAGTAGGACTCGGCCGAGTCTCCGCGGCCACGTAGGTGCCACTCGGTGCCCCGTGGCACCTCCCCTTCTTCGGCCGAGTAGGACTCGACCGAGTTAGTTGGGTTAGCCAAAAGGGTGACACCCGATTGTGCTTTTACCCAATACATTGTTTTATCATTGTACCACATAATCAAGTACTCATTGAAGTATCAAGATAACTCAACCTTTCCTCTAGGTGCTATTGTTATCAACATCTCTCTAATCTTTCTCATCAATCGATAGATAGAGTACTTTCTTAGATAGCAACTTGTCTTACCAGTTAAAGTTTGACATCAATGACAATACAAGAATTGCTTCAATTGTAGTTTTCCAACAATACACACACACACACACGTGTGTGTGTGTATATATGTGTGTATATGTATATATATATAAATATACACATATATATAGATATACACACACACACACACACACACATATATATACATATACACACACACATATATATACATACATGTATATATGTATATTTATATATATGTACACACACACACACATATATATATATATATATCTATTTGTATATCTATATATATGTATATATATATGTGTGTTTATATGTATGTATATATATGTGCATATATATATACATGGGTATGTGCAAGATCATGAGGGGCCAAACTATTCTCTTAAGTGGCAATGAAAAATCAACAAATCAGGATTAGTCAACTTGACGTGAAAATTTCAATTAGCTATCAACCTAATATAAAAACGTTGTAAGAATAGAATCTGTAGAAAATTGAATGTAGTTTTTAAACTACTAGGCCTTTTTTGAAAAAAGTTAGTATGATTAGTGAAAAGTATAGATTTCAACGCAGTAGTACAAAAATTTCTAGAAAAAAATAAGTAGGTATATGTCTGACCACCTTAATCATAATCAAATGATAACATTTTATTATAAGATTTTATATATAAGTAGTAGACTCATGCCTAGATGTGACACATGTTTTGTAATTTTATTCCAAAAAAATAATTAATTATGAATTTTCTACTACAACGTTTTCAGAATAAAAAAAACTCTCATGTCTGAAACTCATTCAAAAATTTACAAAATTAAAAAAAAAAAATTTCTTATAGTAGGCGAAGCATAGAATGTGATGCATTTTTTGGATTTCAAAAATGTTATACCGTCTGAAAGTTATAGTCATTTTTCAATCAGTATATAAATCAACACTTTAGAGGTAACTCAATTAGAAAATAACTAATAATTACTTACCGAATTCAAAATTTGATAGCAATTATATCGATGGAAAGATGATAATCTCCTTAAGATACCCTTTTCGTTTCATCAAATTCGGGTGAAAAAAAAGTCGTCAGCTACATGGTCAAAGTATGGAACTTAGAGAAACAAGGGAAAAACATGTTTTTGAGACATTTCAATAGTTGACCATGTAGGTTTGGTGCACAAAGAAATACCGAGCCTAATTGGGTACCCGATATTTTCAGGTACCCAAAAATGTCGGTAGAATTTTGATTTTTAACTTTTCCCTCTCCTTTCTCTCTCTTAATTTCCCCAACCCCTTTCTCCCTCCCATTTCTCCATCCTTCATTTAGATTATATATTATATATATTAAATATATAATAGATTATATATTATATAATATGAATTATATACTCAATATTATATAATATACATTTTACATTAAATATTATTTAATATATATTAATATTAAATGTTACATTATATATCATATATTATATATTATTTTATATGTATAATATATTAATATGTATTTTACAACTATGTACGAAAGGTTGGAAGATTGCAAAAAAATCATGGATGGCCATTGGAAGAAGCAAAGGAAATCAATCAGCCATTGAAATAAGCTATTTTGCTGGAGGGAAGATCAGAAAACTTTCGCTAATTTGCAATGGCCCAAAGCGAAGGGAGTAGCTCTACTTCCAGATGTATTTCAGGTTGCCCATCTATACAGTTTGGTGAAGAAGGGTGTGCATTTTCTAATTCCTACTGCTCCAATTGTTACCAATTTGTGCCTCCTAAATACTATGAAGATTTTCATAGATGTCTTTTATATGAACTTCATGGGGTTCAAGAAGAAAATGAAATACTCAGGGCTTTCAAATGTGTCAAAAGGGGTCATGGGGACTTCTTATGGGTCCTAGTACGCCTTACCACACGTACTAGGACCCCTAGGAAGTCCCCATGACCCCTTTTGACACATTAGAACCCTCAAGTGTGTCCTAAGGGGTCATAGGACCCTTTCGGACACACTTGAGCATTCAAATATGTCAAAAGGGGTCATGGGGACTTCTTAGGGGTCCTAGTACGTCTTATCACATGTTAGGACCCCTAGAAAGTCCCCATGACCCCTTTCGACACATTGGAAACCTCAAGTGTGTCCTAAGGGGTCCTATGACCCCTTCAGACACACTTGAGCATTCAAATGTGTCAAAAGGGGTCATGGAGACTTCCTAGGGGTCCTAGTACGCTTTATCATGCATTACGACCCCTAAGAAGTCCCCATGGCCCCCTTCGACACATTGGAACCCTCAAGTGTGCCTTAAGGGGTACAACAACCCTTTCGAACACACTTGAAGGTTCAAATATGTCAAAAGGGGTAATGGAGATTTCCTAGGGGTCCTAACGCGTGATAAGGCGTACTAAGACCCGTAGGAAGTCCCCATGACCTTTTTTCACACATTTGAACTGTCATCATGCGTTAGGACCCCTAGGAAATTCTCATGACCCCTTTTGACACATTGAAACCCTCAAGTGTGTCCTAAGTGGTCCTACGACCCCTTCAGACACGCTTGAGGGTTCAAATGTGTCAAAAGGGGTCATCGAGATTTCTTTGGGGAACTAGTATGTCTTATCACGCGTTAGGACCCCTAGGAAGTCCCCTTGACCCCTATTGACACATTGGAATGCTCAAGTGTGTCCTAAGGGGTCCTATGACCCGTTCGGACACACTTGAGCATTCAATTATTTCAAAAGGGCCCATGGAGACTTTCTAGGGCTCTCAGTATGCCTTATCACCTGTTAGGATCCCTAGGAAGCCCCCATTACCCCTATTGACACATTGGAACCCTTAAGTGTGTCCTAAGGGGTCCAACGACCCCTTCGAACACACTTGAGCATTCAAATATGTCAAAAGGGGCCATGGAGACTTCCTAGAGGTCCTAGTATGCCTTATCACGCGTTAGGACCCCTAGGAAGTCCCTATGGCCCCTATTGACACATTTGAATGGTCAAGTGTGTCCTAAGTGGTCCTACAACCTCTTTGAACACACTTGAGCATTCAAATGTTTCAAAAGGAGTCATGGAGACTTCCTAAGAGTCTTAGTATGTCTTATCATGCGTTAGGACCCCAAAAAAGACCCCATGACCCCTATTTGCATATTGGAATGCTCAAGTGTGTCTTAAGGGCTCCTACGACCCCTTAAGACACACTTGAGTATTCAAATGTTTCAAAAGGGGTCATCGGGACTTCAGAGGGGTCCTAGTATGGCTTATCATGCGTTAGGACCCCTAGGAAGTCCCCATGACCCCTGTTGACATAGTGGAATGATCAAGTGTGTCCTGAGGGGTCCTACGACCTTTTAAGACACACTTGAGCATTCAAATGTGTCAAAAGGGGTCATGGAGACTTCCTAGAGGTCCTAGTACAACTTATCATGTGTTAGGACCCTTAGGAAGTCTCCATGACCCCTTTTGACACATTGGAACCCTCAAGTGTGTCCTAAGGGGTCATACAACCCCTTCGAACACACTTGAGCATTCAAATGTGTTAAACGGGGTGATGGGGACTTCTTAGGGGTCCTAGTACACCTTATCATGTATTTGGACCTTTAGGAAGTCTCCATGACCCCTTTTAAAACATTAGAACCCTCAAATGTGTCCTAAGGGGTCCTACAACCCCTTCAGACACAGTTGAGGGTTCAAATATGTCAAAAGGGGTCATGGGGACTTCCTATGGGTCCTAGTACACCTTATGATGCGTTAGGACCCCTAAGAAGTCTCCATAACCCCTTTTGACTCATTAGAACCCTCAAGTGTTTCCCAAGAGGTCCTAAGACCCCTTCAAACACACTTGAGCATTTGAAATGTGCCAAAAGGGGTCATAGGGACTTCCTAATGGTCCTAATACACCTTATCACATGTACTAGGATGCCTAAGACGTTCCCATGACCCCTTTTGACACATTGGAACTCTCAAGTGTGCCTTAAAGGGTCCTACGACTGCTTCAGACACACTTGAGCGTTCAAATATGTCAAACGAGGTCATGAAGACTTCTCAGGGGTCCTAGTATGTCTTATCATGCGTTAGGATGCCTAGGAAGTCCCCATAACCCTTTTTGACCCATTGGAACCCTCAAGTTTGTCCTAAGGTATCCTACGATACCTTTAGACACACTTGAGGGTTCAAATATGTCACAAAGGGTCATAAGGACTTCCTAAGGGTCCTAGTAGACCTTATCACGCGTAATAGGACCCCTAGGAAGTCCCCATGATCCCTTTTGACACATTCAAACCGTCAAGTGTGTCCAAAGGGGTCCTACGACCCCTTAGAACACACTTGTCGGTTCCAATGTGTCAAAAGGGGTTATGGGGACTCCTTAGGGGTCCTAGTACGTCTTATCACGCATTAGGACCACTAGGAAGTCCCCATGACCCCTTTTGACATATTGGAACACTCACGTGTGTTCTTAGGTGTCCTGCGACCCCTTCAGAAACAATTGAGGGTTCAAATGTGTCAAAAGGGGTTGTGGAGACTTCTTAGGGGTCCTAGTAAACCTTATCATGCATTAGGACCTCTAGGAAGTCCCCATGACCTCTTTTGACACATTGGAATGCTCAAGTGTGTCCTAAGGGGTCATACGACCCCTTTAGACACACTTGAGCATTCAATTGTTTCAAAATCGGTCATGGGGACTTCCTAGGGGTCCTAGTACGTCTTATCACGTGTTAGGACCACTAAAATTTTTTCATGACCCCTATTGACACATTGGAACCCGCAAGTGTGTCCTAAGGGGTCCTACGACCCCTTGAGACACACTTGAGCATTCAAATATGTCAGAAGGCATCATAGGGACTTTATAGGGGTCCTAGTAGGCCTTATCACATGTTAGAACCCTTACGAATTCCTCATGATCCCTATTGACACATTAGAATGTTCAAGTGTGTCCTAAGGGGTCCTATGACTCCTTCAGACATACTTGAGCATTTAAATATTTCAAAAGGGGTCATGGGGACTTCCTAGGGGTCCTATTACACCTTATCACATGTTAGGACCCTTAGGAAGTCTGTATGACCCCTATTGACACATTGGAATGCTCAAGTGTGTCTTAAGAGTTCCTACGACCCCTTCGGACACACTTGAGCATTCAAATGTTTGAAAAATAGGTCATGGCGACTTCTGAGGGGTCCTAGTACACCTTATCATGTGTTAGAACCCTTTGGAAGTCCCCATGACCCCTATTGAGACATTGGAATGCTCAAGTGTGTCCTAAGGGGTCCTACGACCCTTTCGGACACACTTGAGAATTCAAATGTGTCAAAAGGGGTCATGGGGACTTCCTAGAGGTCCTAGTACGCCTTATCACGAGTTAGGACCCTTAGAAAGTCTCATGACCTCTCTTGACACATTAGAACCCTTAAGTATGTCCTAAGGGGTCATACGACCCCTTTGGACACACTTGAGCATTCAAATGTGTCAAAAGGGGACATTGGAACTTCCTAGGGGTCCTAGTATGCCTTATCGCATGTTAGGACCCCTACGAAGTTTCCATGACCTCTTTCAACACATTGGAACCCTCAAGTGTGTCCTAAGGGGTCCTACGACCCCTTCAGACACACTTGAGGGTTCTAATGTGTCAAAAGGGGTCACGAAGACTTTCCTAGTACACCTTATCACATGTTAGGACCCCTAGGAAGTCCCCATGACTCCTTTTGACACATTGGAACCCTCAAGTGTGTCCTAAGGGGTCCTACAACCCCTTCAGACACACTTGAGCATTAAAGTGTGTCAAAACAGATCATGAGGACTTCCTAAGGACCCTAGTACGCCTTATCACATGTACTAGGACCCCTAAGAAGTCTCCATGACCCTTTTCAAAATATTAGAACTCTCAAGTGTGTCTTAAGGGGTCCTATGACTCCTTCAGACACACTTGAGTGTCCAAATGTGTCAAAAGGGGTCATGTAGACTTCTTAGGGGTTTTAGTACGTCTTATCACACATTACGACACCTAGAAAGTCCCCACGACCGCTTTTGACACATTGGAACCCTCAAGTGTGTCCTAAGGTGTTATACGATCCCTTCGGATACACTTGAGGGTTCGAATGTGTCACAAGGGGTCATGGGGACTTCCTAGGGGTCCTAATACACCTTATCACGAGTACTAGGACCCCTAAGAAGTCCTCATGACCCCTTTTGAAACATTGGAACCGTCAAGTGTGTCCTAAGGTGTCCTACGACCTCTTATGACACACTTGAGGGTTCGAATGTCTCAAAAGGGGTCATGGGGACTTCTCAGGGGTCTTAGTACGCTTTATCACACGTTAGGACCCCTAAGAAGACCCCATGACCCCTTTTGACACATTGGAACCCTCAAGTGTATCCTAAGGTGTTCTACGACCCCTTCAAACACACTTGAGGGTTTAGAAGTGTCAAAAGGGGTCGTGGGGACTTCCTTAGGGTCTTAGTATGCCTTATCACGGGTTAGGACCCCAGGAAGTCCCCATGACCCCTTTTGACATATTGGAATATTCAAGTGTGTCCTAAGGGGTCCTACTACCCCTTTAGACACACTTGAGCATTCAAATGTCTCAAAATGTGTCATTGGGGCTTTCTATGGGTCCTAATACACCTTATCAGGTGTACTAGGACCCCTAGGAAGTCCCCATTACCACTTTTGACACATTGGAACTCTCAAGTGTGTTCTAAAGTGTCAAAAGGGGTCTTGAGGACTTCCTAAGGGTCCTAGTATGCCTTATCATGCGTTAGGAAACCTAGGAAGTCCCCATGACCCCTTTGGACACATTGGAACCCTCAAGTGTTTCATATGGGGTCGTAGGACCCCCTTGGACATACTTGAGGGTTCAAATGTGTCGAAAGGGGTCATGGGGACTTCTTAGGGGTCCTAGTATGTCTTATCACGTGTTAGGACCCTTAGGAAGTCTCCATGAGCCATATTGACACATTAGAATTTTCAAGTGCGTTTTAAGGGGTCCTACGACCTCTTCAAACACACTTCAACATTCAAATGTGCCAAAATGGGTCATGGGGACTTCCTAAGGGTCTCATTATGTCTTATCACGTGTTAGGACCCCTAGGAAGTCCCCATGACCCCTATTGACACATTAGAATACTCAAGTGTGTCGTAAAGGGTCCTACGACCCCTTCCAACAAATTTGAGCATTCAAATGTTTCAAAAGGGGTCATGGGGACTTCCTAAGGGTCCTAGTACACCTTATCACATGTTAGGACCCCTAGGAAGTCCCCATGACCCCTTTTAACACATTGGAACCCTCAAGTGTGTCATAAGGTGTTGCAAGACCCCTTAGGACATAGTTGAGCATTCCAATGTGTCAATAGGGGTCATGGAGACTTCCTAGGGGTCCTACGACCCCTTCTGATACACTTGAGCATTCAAATGTTTCAAAAAGGGTCATGGGGACTTCCTAGGGGTCCTAGTATGTCTTATCACGTGTTAGGACTCCTAAGAAGTCCCCATGACCGCTTTCAACACATTAGAAACCTCAAGTGTGTCATAAGGTGTTGCAGGACCCCTTCAGACACACTTGAGAGTTCAAATGTGTCAAAATGGGTAATTGAGACTTCCTAGGAGTCCTATTATGCCTTATCACGCATTACGACCTCTAGAAAGTCTCCATAACCCCTATTGACACATTGGAATGCTCAAGTGTGTCCTATGGGGTCCTACAACCCCTTTGAACACACTTGAGTATTGAAATGTGTCAAAAGGGGTCATGGGGACTTCTTAGGGGTCCTAGTACACCTTATCACGTGTTAGGACCCCTAAGAGGTCCCCATAACCCCTATTGACACATTGGAATGCTCAGGGGTGTCCTAAGGGGTCCTACGACCCCTTTCGACACACTTGAGCATTTAAATATTTCAAAAGGGGTCATGGGGATTTCCTAGGGTTCCTAGTAATCCTTATCACATACTATGACCCCTAGGAAGTCCCCATGACCCCTTTTGATGCATTGAAACTCTCAAGTGTGTCCGAAGTGGTCATACAACCCCTTCAGACACACTTGAGGGTTCAAATATGTCAAAAGGGGTCATGGGGACTTCCTAGGGGTCTTAGTATGTCTTATCATGTGTTAGGACACCTAGGAAGTCCCCATGACCCGTATTGACACATTGGAACCTTCAAGTGTGTCCTAAGGGGTCCTACAACCCCTTCGGACACACTTGAGGGTTCAAATGTGTCAAAAGGGGTCATGGGGACTTCGTAGGGGTCTTAGTATGCCTTATCATGCGTTAGGACCCCTAGGAAGTCTCCATGACCCCTTTGTGCTCAAGTGTTCCCTAAGGGGTCCTACAACCCCTTCAGACACACTTGAGTATTCAAATATTTCAAAAGGAGTCATGGGGACTTCTTAGGGGTTCTAGTATTCCTTATCATGCGTTATGACCCCTAGGAAGTCCCCATGAACCCTTTGGACATATTGGAACTCTCAAGTGTGTCCTAAGGGGTCCTACGACCCCTTCAGACACACTTGAGGGTTCAAATGTGTCAAAATGAGTCATGGGGACTTCCTGGGGTTCTTAGTACGCCTTATCACGTGTTAGGACCCCTAAGAAGTCCCCATGACCCCTTTTGACACATTGGAATGCTCAAGTGTGTCTAAAGGGGTTGTAGGATCCCTTAGGAGACACTTGAGGGTTCCAATGTGTCAAAAGGGGTCATGGAGACTTCCTAGGGGTCGTAACACATGATAAAGTGTACTAGGACCTCTAGGAAGTCGCCATGACCCCTTTTGACACATTTGAATGCTCAAGTGTGTCCGAAGGGGTCGTAGGATCTCTTAGGACACACTTGAGCATTCCAATGTGTCCATAGGGGTCATGGGGACTTCCTAGGGGTCCTAACGCGTGATAAGGCATACTAGGACCCCTAGGAAGTCTCGATAACCGCTTTCGACATACATTTTAAATATTATGATCTATAAAGTTTATATATATATATTAAAAAATATATTAAAATATTTACATAATACCCCTTAATACCCCTTAAACATTATATATATATATATATATATATATATATATATATATATATATATATATATATATATATATATATATATATATATATATATATATATATATATATATATTTGTACATATATTTATATAATATAAATGTTAAATATAATTATATACAATACATATTAATTTTTTCTATATATATTAATACCTATTAATACATTAATACATATTAATTATATATATATATATATATATATATATATATATATATATAAATATATATATATATATATATATATATATATATATATATATATATATATATATATATATATATATATATATATATATATATATATATATATATATATATATATATATATAACACACCTCTTTATATATATAAAAGTTCAATTTTTTCATTTACTCTCGCCGTTGTTTCATGTAACCGATTAGGCTTGTGCTTTGGTGTCAGGTTTGCCTAGGTGTACTGATACCTAGTGCTACTAAAAAGTCAACATACATTTTCATGCGCTTTTGGATGACTGAAAAGTGAATTTTTTTACATCACCACTTTTTGGCCCCTCATGATCTTGTACATACCCACATATACATATATATATATATATATACATATACACACACACACACACAGATATATATATATATATATATATATATATATATATATATATATATATATATATATATATATATATATATATATATATATATATATATATATATATATATATCTGTGTGTGTGTGTGTGTGTGTGTGTCATAAAACATTATTAATTACACTCCCAAATCACCCACTTTCTATTCACACTAAGGGGTTTTTGGGGGAAGACACTAGGGAATCTCAACATATCATCTCAGAGGAGAAAGTGAGGAATTTCACAATACACAATGGTCGTTTCAGGACTTTAGTAATAGAGGGAATAAAGTCGATAAAGAGGAGGGATTTTTGGGAACCAATTAATAAGATAGGACTCATCCCAGGTTCAGAGGACTTGTCAGGGGATTGTATAAGTTCACTTCATGTAGTCCCTCTTCAAAGTCCTAATAACAGGGGTAATACATTTTGTATACAAAATCACCCCTTAAGATTCAACTAACGACAAGTGGAAAGGCTCTTACTCAAATCAGTAAGAGAAGTAATACAAAATTTGAGTATAGAAATTGCAGACCAAGTTTTAGTAGAGGATTAAGGGATGGTGTGTTCCTTTCGAAAAATACTGAATCCAACTTCAAAATCAGAAAAGGATATTGGGAATTCATCAGAAACAAGTAATAACTATCATAGGATTTTGGAGGAGACTGTGAGGAGTCCTTCTCTCACATCTATAGAAGAATTTGAAAGCCAACAATCGACAAATCCCATACATAGAAACACATAGGAATCATATTTTATATATCTAGATGACATAAGGGAACCCGACCTCAGGTAGGATGAAGACATTGCAAACCAAATCAAGAGTGACATGCTAAAGATGGTAAAGAATAGAAAAGGGGGACTGAACCAAATGGATGATAGTGGGGAAAGGTATAAGTATGGAGTAATTTTCCCATCTTCACAATCCGTAGGCAGCATCAATAATAGTTGTAGGAAGTCAGGAAGGGTATTAGAGAAAGGGATGGAAGGAGAATCCCAACGGGTTCCCTCCAAAAGGAATAATTTAAAAAGGGAAAAAGAGTTAAGAGGAGTAAGTTCAATGAATAAAGGAACCTCAAATGATAAAATCAGAGGAGTCATACCTCTTAGAAAAAGAACAAAGGAGAATTCCCTCTCAAATTCAAATTTCAAATTCATCTATCAACATTAACTTCACTGGCTACATGTGAAAAGCACATTAAGGGAAGAAATCCTAATTCAATCTTTTAGCTACACACTGATGGGTGATAGTTGCTTCTGATAAGTAGGTAAGTCCAGGGGAGTGTGGTTAGTTAGTTATCTTGGACAATTGTTGGACTTGCTAAACAATAGTAAATAATTATTTATCTAGAATTTAGTGTAGATACAATTATTTAATATATTGTTTGATTCCCCTTGGTTCCAACTTGCAACCTATTTTTTTATTGGTTGTTGGGTTGTGCATATATCTTAGCCTGTTAATTGAGAATTGATATCGGTCGCTAGTTCTCCAATGAGGGTAGTATAAAAGGGGGTCTAGGGAGAGACACAAGTTGAAGAAGTATTTGCAGTGATAGAAAATAGTCTTGCAATGTTAGCAAGGGTACAATGATAGAGTTGGGAGATAGCAGTGGAGGAATATCATCAAGAGAAATTGGGAGGTTGTTGGAGCTCTAGCAATAAGAGGAAGGGAGTTTTTTGTATCTCTTTATTTGCTTCAAAGATTAATATATTTCTCATCTGCAATATTGGTTTTCCCTCAGGGGTTTTTCCAAGGACAACTGTCTGAAAATATTGTGTTCATTGTGTTGCATGTTTCTTTCTGTATTTTTATTTGGTGAAGTTGGAGTTGTGTTATTTTTCAATATTAGCTGTGAATTAATTTTGAACTGTTGAATAATCTTTATAAGATAGGAGATTAATAATCAGTGACCGCAATAGATTTTTCACATGGGATCAGAGTGGCATTGAGGATAGAAAAGGTTGACCCTAGACAAAGGAAAGGAAATTGACCTCTTTCGAGTTATTATTTCTTCTATTTCTTTGAGATAGCCTTAACATGTTTAAGAGATCAGGAAAGATTGGATGGAGCCTCTATTTTTGGTGTCTAGAAAGCTATAATTTCTTTATTGCTAGAGGATAATGGTATCAAGTAATACGTGACCAGTGTTGTATCTGTACCTATAGATCCAACACATCTTGTAGTATACAAGAAGGACAATGCCAAGGTGAGGAGGATAATCATTGATGGTGTCAAGGACCATATTGTTCCACATATCGGGGAGTAACATACAATGAAGAAGATGTGGGATTCCATTCTGAATCTATACCAAAATGCTACCACAAACTGAAATTTGATTCTTAGAGAAAAGTTGAAGAATTCTGAATCTATTTAGGGCTATACCTTTATAGGTTGCAGTTTGATACTCCTAAGGCACTCATGAGAAATAGTAATCCTAGAGATCTTGGAGAGCTATGGAAAAGGAGGATGGTCCATATACATCATGGAGCGCTTAAATTGCTTTGTAAGATAGTGACAAGTGTTCCAGAGGTGAGCACAGAGCATGATGATGTATGTAAGGGATATGTGTTGGGGAAGTTTGTGAAAGCATATTTTCCAAGGAGTGACACCAAATCTGAGGGTTTTCTTGATCTAGTATATTCAGATGTAGATGGACCAAAGTCGATAAAGTATCTCAGAGGATATGAGTACTATGTTACTTTTATTGATGATTTCTCCAGGAAGACCTAGATATACTTCTTGAAGACCAAGGATGAGGTTTTCATCCACTTCCAAGAGTTCAAGGCTCTTGTGGAGAACTCGATGGGAAGGGAGATAAAGGTTCTTCAATCAGATAATGGAGGCAAGTACAAAGGAAATGAATTCCAAGAGTTATATATCAGGGAAGGAATCAAGAGAGAGTGGACTATTCCTTACAATCCATAACAGACTGGAGTTACTAAGAGGAAGAACCATTCTATATTGGAGACAACAAGGGCTATGCTACATGATCAGGATATGCCCCACTATTAATGGGCAGAGGCATGTATTATGACAATATACATACATAATAGGGCTCCACATAAGGTACTAGGGAAGATGACACAAGAGGAAGCTTTTATAGGGAAGAGGCCAGATGTCAGTCACTTCAGGATATTTGTAAGTTTGGCATATTGTCATAGTTCAGGTGATACACGTACAAAGTTAGAGCAAATTGCATAGAAGGGGTACTTTGTGGGGTTCAATGAAACCTCAAAGACATATCAGATATTTAGTCTAGGGACTAGGATGATTATAGTCAGGTGTGATGTTAAGTTCATGGAGGACAAGGCATTTAGGAGCTCCAGAGATTTTCCATCAAAAGATCAGAGTAAGCAACCAAAAGAAGCTTTAAGAGTAGCTCAACTAAGTCAAGGGAAACAAAGATCGAGTATAGTTACTAGTACAAGCATAGGCTCAAATGGTGAGAGTTCACAGAGTATGAAGCAACTGGTGCAGTAGGAAATGCATCAAGAAGACATGGAGGTTTATATTTCATCCTCTACAGTTGCTAGTAGGAACCGTAAGGTTCAACAAATGGATACTCAAGAGTTTGTGGGGGCTTCTAGGACGAGTACTAGACAACGAAGATAACCAGCCAAGCTCAATGACTAGGTGGATTTAGTTAGCCATTTGGTAGATAGTAAACCTTCCAGTTATCAAGAGGCTGCACAGTATCAGGTCTGGCAGGATGTGATGGTTGAGAAATATATCTCAATAATGCAGAACGATGTATAGGAGGTAGTGCCTAGACCAACAGATAGGGAAGTGTTTGGATCATGTTGGATATACAAGATCAAGCATAGTGCAGATGGTAGCATCGAGAAATACAAGGCAATGTTCGTGGAAAAGGGGCTCTCTCAGAAGGAGGGAATAGACTATGAGGAGATATATTCTCCTATGGCCAGGTATACTTCTATATGAGCTACGATCCCATTTATTGCTTTGATGGAAAATCCATCAAATGGATGTCAAGACAACATTCCTCAATGGTGAGTTGAAGGAGAAAGTATACATAGAGAAACCATAAGGCTTTGTAGCACACAATAGAGAGACCCACATGTGCTGATTGAAGAGATCTTTGTACAGACTCAAGAAGGCTCCCATAGCAACGTATGAGTGCATTGATACTTAATTGTACAGGAAATGGGCTTTGTGAATCTGTGAGGTAGATGCTAACCTCTACTACTTGGTAGTTGGAGGTGAGGTTGTCATTCTTGTTTTATATGTGGATGACTTGTTTCTAACAGGTTCACTAGGGATCATAGAGGAGTGCAATAGAGACCTTGCAACATAGTTTGAGATGAAGGATTTGTGACTTATGCACTACTTTCTAGGCATGGAGGTGTGGTAGATAGATGGAGAAATTTTTCTTGGGCAAGGGAACTATTGTATTGAAATCTTGAAGAGATTCAAGATGGAGGATTGCAAAGCCATGTCTACACCTATGATCATGAATTGGAGGAAGGTAGATACATCCAAGGAGAAGGATGTAGATCCCACCTTATATAGGCAATTGATTGGTTCACTCATGTATTTGGTCAACACCAAGCCAGCTATAGCATTTGTAGTAAAATCTCGTAGTCAGATCATGGTTGATCCAGAGAGAGTACATTGGATAAAAACAAAGCATGTGTTGTGTTATTTGCATGACCTATAGTTGAGTACATGATCAATGTTTGAGGTGAAGGTATAAAGTTGATAGGCTATACTGATGCAGAATGGGTAGGCAGTACAACAGACAAGAGAAGCACTTCAGGGTGTTGTTTCATTTTGGGATCAAGGGTTGTCTCTTGGTTCAACAAGAAGCAGAAGTTCGTAGCTCTGAGTTTTGCAAAAGCAGAATACATAGCAGCTAGCATGGCAACATGTCAAGCTATATGGCTTCAGAAGTGACTAGAATCCTTGTTTGGTCAGAGGGTTGAGACTACAGTGATACACTATGAGAATCAGAGTTGTATTATGTTATCCAAGAATCCAATGTTTCATGATAGATCTAAACCTATAGACATCAGGTATCACTTCATCAGAGATTGTGTACAACAGGGAATTGTTCAGCTAGAGTACATACCTATAGAGGAGTAGGTAGAAGACATTCTAATGAAGGCATTAGGGAAGGCTAAATTCATCTTCTTCAGAGATAAGTTGGGTGTCATGTAGAACAACTTCCTCGCTAAGAGGGAGTGTTAGTTAGTTAGCTTGGATAATTGTTGGTCCACTTGCTAAACAATATTAAATAATTATTTGTCTAGAATTTAGTGTAGATATAATTATTTAATGCATTGTTTGATTCCCCTAGGTAACAACATGCAACCTATTTTGTTATTGGTTGTTTGAATGTGTATTTATCTTAGCTGTTGATTGAGAATTGATCTCAGTCGTTGGTTCTCCAACGAGGGTGCTATAAAAGGGGTTTAGGGGCATTTAGAAAACACACTGACACAAGTTGAAGAAGCATTTGCAGTGATAGCGAATGAATTTGCAGTGATAACAAATAGTCTTGCAGTGTTAGCAAGGGTGCGTGATAGCGTTGGGAGATAATAGTGGAGGAGTATCAAGGGGAGAAATTGGGAGGTTGTTGGAGCTCTTCCAGTAAGAAGCAAGGACTTTTTTGTATCTCTTTATTTGTTGAAGATTAATATATTTATCATTTGCAGTACTGGTTTTCCCTCTAGGGTTTTCCAAGGACAATTGTCTGATGTGTTCATTGTGTTGCATGTTTCTTTTCGTGTTTTTATTTGGTGAAGTTGCAATTGTGTTATTTTTCAATATTAGCTGTGAATTAATTTTCAGCAGTTAAATAATTATTATAAGATAGGAGATGAATAATCAGTGACTGTAATTGATTTTTCACAAGTGTAGGACGGACAAATAAATTTTAATTAAATTTTTTGACATATATTAATGCAAAAATAGAAATATAAGAATACACTTCAAATTTTAAAAAAAATTAGATAGTTCAAATCTAAAGATCACTCATCTTATAAAAATTAACTTTGCAAAATTAAAAAAAATCTTTTGACCAAAAAATGGTTGCAATTTGGAAACTAGGATTATAGTTTGACTTTCAAATTTGGCTTTCTATTTTTGTATTTGAATAAAAGTCAACAAATTTAGTTTATTTTCATCTTCGGTATGTAGACTGGTTGACTTGACTATATAAATATCTTAACAAGAACATGAACTTGATCAATAAGATTCTAATAAAGCTATTAAGTCCATTTATAATATCATGTTTTGAAACTCATAGTCAAACATGTTTAATAATATTATTACGTAAAAGTATGAAAATGATAAATCTAAATTGATTTACCAAGCATTTGAGGTCTATAAATAGGAACACCAAACCCACCAAACCCTAGGAATCCAGAGACAAAACATGAGATAACTGAAACCAACACATAAATATAGTCTGATGAGGAGTCAGGTCACATACCCATAATTCTTGGACGCTGACATGCAAGCCAAGGTTCTCCACCTCATATCTAACTATTATTTATAACATTATAAAAAGGCCAAAAATGCACATTTATTAACTCCAAAATGTCAAATTGTTGGACTCTCACACCTCATCTTATCCACCTTTTTTTGGGGATATCTCCTTGTCCATTCCTCTATGCTTTAAGGGGTTTTTCTTCTTTTATGCCCACTTCCTCGTTGTAGGGCAACAATGGCCAAAACCTTTTGCAAATAATTGTAAAGTTTTGAGCTTCACAACTAATTCTGCCTTTCGTACGGCTTATAGATATTTATGGTCACTATAACATTAATTGCTACAAACTTGAACTACTTGGTGAATCAAAATTTGTAAGGGAGGTCGAGTCCGAGGGGATTTTATCCATTTCAGAAGTTTGTATAAGTGTGAGCAGGTAAATATGGTCTACTGTAGACTCGAGTCCACTGACATTATACTGGCTCACTTCAAAGGTGACACGTATTCACAATTGGAATGTCAATTTATCTTCCGTCCTCTTCTCGTTATACATCGAAAAATTGTAAACTTGCAATTATACATTCAAAATGTTTGTTTTGTTTAGCAGACTATCTGCCATTCATCCAAATGCTTGGAATACAGGAGAATAATTGTAACCATACATTGGTACTGAACATGTTTTACCTTATCTATACTTGGCTTCATTATTGAAATGCCATGCATAGATCCATTATTGACTTTCTTTTTGCATTTAGAAATAATAATTTAGCTATAAACGCTAGTAGTTTTAGTGCGTCTAGATTATTATTAAAATAACTCATAGACATCCCTTAATTAGAGCCGATAGAATTCCATATCGTATGGTTATGAATGTGCTATAAGTAAAGGCATGCCTTTATGCAGGTGAGCCCAAAGTAATTCCAATAAGGGAGTTGCTGTTTGTAAGATACAGCGAAGGAGAGCGAGATGCATTTTGCCACTTCCAAAGAATGGCTACAGATCTCCGAAAATTGCCTCGAGAGTGGAAGCGTTTTCTTACCTACCATCGACTGGTCTGGAATATCTTCATCATCATCAACAACAATCAAACCAAGCATTTGGATGGATGGCAAGTCCAGTTGATTACTTGGATATTCATCTGCTGGGAATTTGAGGATAACATAAATATTCTTGTACAGGTATGCATAAATTAAACAGCGTTAATTAATTAATTAATTATACATAAAACGCATAAAAAAGGTTTTAATGTAGTTTGTGAGCTTTGCTCGTCTTTTTTGCAGAGATGGAACGAGATTGGTCTTCTTAAAACCTATGAACAAGAATCGGAATCAGAATCAGAATCGGAATCGGAATCGGAATCAGAATCAGAATCAGGGCCCAGGGGACCGTCACTACGAGAGATCGTTGAGCACTGCATAAAGAAAGAGAGGTGGTTTATGGCAAGCAATAAAAGTGGAAAGAAAACTGTGAATTCCAGTGGAACGTCAGATACAGCTAAATATTCAAAGGAATCTGAAAATAAGGACCCACCAGCACAGAAATCAGAAGAAGACGTCGAAGAGAAGGATGGTACAGATTCTAAAAATACAGAGGTTTCTGAAAGCGGCAACATAGAGCGAAGGAAATTGAAGGAAGGTGTCAATGAGAGTGGAGAATGTTCTGAGAGTAGTGGAGTGGCAGGACCAGAGAATGTGATCACAGTTGTGGAAGAAAAAAATGATAAGTTAGAGAAATCATTATTAATGGAACTAGATGCCCTCAAGAAAGAACTAAGAGAGGAAACGAAGGAAATAAAGGAGCAGTTGGATGCTCTTAGGAAAGAAATAAACCTGCTGAAAGAGCCGGTGGGATCCCAGGAGGCTGGCAAGAGTGAAAAGAGAGCCGAGGAAAATAAATTGAAGTCACAAAGCTGGCGAAGATTGAAGTCTGCATTGAGCAAATACGATGTCTCAATGGCAGGCATACGAGCTTTCCAGAGGTTTAGATTCTACTGTGAAGCGGGGCATCTGCAATGGCCTTTGCATCGACAGGAAGAGGAGAATGAAGACTTTGAAAGTTTCCACATGTGATCAAATGGATGTTGAAAGACTGTCCCTTTCTGAAAACAATTCGCTTTAAATAATACAACGCCAAAGCTTTGTTGAAGAGTGCCACAGCTACATTAATTTGCTAGAGATCATCTTGTAGAACACAATTTTTGTGTTTATGTCTAACACAAGTTTGCTTTGTCCATTGTAGTTTTGTCAAGAACTTATGTTTGTTTTGTCCATTGTAGTTTTCAAACTGAAGGCTTTTAGTAGTATTATGTGTACGAGTGAGATTTTTTATTTATTTTGTAAGTTACATTTGAAGTGAGATAATTATGCATGTATCCAATGTGATGTTTATTCATTTTACAACAAAGTATTAGTTTAAAATAGGATTTAAAAGTTTTTTATTTATTTATATTAAAAAAATATTGTAGAATTGTCTTGTCATTTAAAGCTTTTTAATTTTTTTGGAGATTTAGTTTTAATAAAAAGATTTCATGTTTTTTTCAAAGATGAGCAAATTTAAATGGTCATTTATCATCGTATGATTATTTTTATTTTTTATATTTTTCTAGAATTGTCAATTTTGAGATTCTTTAATTAATGTTGATTGCTATTTGCATAAATATTCAAAAATGGATGTTTCAAATTTCTATTTGTTGGAAAATAAATTTGATTTATCTTAAAATTCTAAGGAAAATTACTTGTATATTATGTTTGAAGTTAAGCATTGAATAAAAAGATCAACCCAGACAATGACTTAAAACATAAACTTAAGATTGTAGAGGATTATTTAATTAGAAGGCTCCTTAGATTTTATCATCTTATTAACAATATTGTAAATGATTAAATTTTATGACCAAAATCATTATTATATGTTGCAAATGTAATGTAAAAGGCTTTATTAGATATACTAATCTAACAATTATATTTATGTATGTATGTATAGGGTAAAAGCACAATCGGGTGTCACCCTTTTGGCTAACCCGACTAACTCGGCCGAGTCATATTCGGCCGAGTAGGACTCGGCCGAGTCCTACTCGGCCGAAGAAGGGGAGGTGCCACGGGGCGCCGAATGGCACCTACGTGGCCGCGGAGACTCGGCCGAGTCCTACTCGGCCGAGTAGGACTCGGCCGAGTCTACAAGGGACTACTAATAGCCCGCTCAATGGTTTTAGCCCCTCATTTGAACAGTGAGGGGCTAAGGAAAGCGGCTAAAGAGTGATAGTGCAACTCGGCCGAGTCAGAGGTAGATTTTTTTTATTTATTTTTTTTATTTTTTTGTTTGTGTTTTTTAGTTATTTTTTATGTATATATGTTGTTTAAATATTTTTTAATTATTTTTTTAATATTCATATGTTAAAAAAAGTCTTTTCTTAATATGTATTGTATTTACTTTTAAAAATGTACAAAATTAACAAATAAAACTTAAACATAGAAAACATATATAATTTAAGTAAAATGTAAACTGAAACGTTTAAAAACATGAAATAGTCCACCTACCCTTGAGACATTTAATAAGACCATTAAAACCTAATAGGATGGATGTAATTATAAGATCCAATATTTAACTTAATAATATCAAAATTAAAACATAATGGACTATCTACTCTTACTGACCTAATAGGAACACTTTTAAGACTTAACATCCACTAAATATGACCTATTAGGACCCTTAAGACCTAATAGGACCACTTAAGACCTAATAGAACTTAATAGGTCAAAATAGTTCACCCTCACTTGGCTCAATAAGACCTAATTAAAACCTTTAAGACCTAATGTGACCCTTAAGACCCAATAGGACCCAAATGACAAGGACAAGTGCAACCGCTACCTAGGTTAAATGACTAAACAGTGTAGTAAGCAACTTACCTTATGCATTCAATAATCATCATTGTTCGAGTTATATTGTTTTCATGCCATTAGATCAAGTTATATATTAAAACAACTTTTCTTTATAGCATGCACTTTTATTTTATTTCATTGTTGACTCCTGATAAATTAATCCTTAAGTTTTAAGTTGTCATGTTTTTTAATATTGAACAAAGTAGTTTAATAATGACTAGATGCTATATCAATAAATGGAAAGAAACAAAATAGACTAGCATAACCAAAACACATAATAGTCACAAAAATGTTGAAATAAAGTATCATTATCCATTGTAACACTCTTTGATTTAGCCCAAATATTTAGTATATATCTTTGAAATTGCATTACTTTCTTTTTGATATTTTAGAGTTGGACCATGATATTGGCATTCATCTTTATAAGACCTATAGTTGTGAGACAGGAAAGACAATATGAAGAAAGATGTCATAGTAAATCCTAAGAATTATATAGTTATCTGATAACAATTATTAGATAACATTTGCATACTAATGTGTTTTAACTTATCACACTTTGTAATACAAAATTAATCATTTAATTATTATCAAGCCACAAGAAAACTATACCATCAATATCATATAACTTTCTATAAAGCCAAGGTAGCCAACTAAATTGATTTGAAATAGTATTGTTTGTTTGAACACTTTGCTATCATTGAACTCTTAACACTTTGCTCATTTAAGACCAGGTTAAGAACCATAAAACGATCTCATAAGACCCTTAAGACGAGCTCATAAGACCCATAAGACCAGGTTACTTTCAACCTAATTAAGACTCTTAAGACTCTTAAGACCCATGAACCCCTTTCCAAATTATTATACATTTTCACCATTTCTTTTAGTATTTAATTTCAATATAATGTTTTTCCCTCTCTAGTTATGGAAATTTGTACAAATTAATTTTTGTCATGTGTGTAAAGTAAATATGTACATGTAAATATGCATTCAAATTAGTGAATATGCGTGCACATGAATTAGTTCTACTACCATGATTGAATACATGTGTAAATGCCTTCAAGTTTAAATTATGTTTTTAAATATTTAAAAATATTACACATGTGCATATGTAAATGCATGAATTTAAATGTTTAATTTAATATAATTTAATTTATATTATGTAAAAATGCATTTGAAAATTAGTTCATGTGTGTTTGTTTGAAGTTTTTAAAATGTTTTCATGTTTACTTGAAGTATTGTACAACACATGTACAAATTGAAAGTTAGATATTTTTAATTTATTTAAATTAATTTGTAGATATATATATATATATATATATATATATATATATATATATATATATATATATATATATATATATATATATATATATATATATATATATATATATATATATATATATATATATATATATATATATCAATTGATTTTCTAATATTTGGATGTATGTATATGTGCACATGTGCCTACTTGCAGCGAGCATTTTTTATCTATATCTAGATCTAGATATATATTACCTTTGTGTGCATATCACTCATGGCTTCTAGTGGTTCAGATCAGAGTGTCCATGATAGTCATGGATCACGAGCTCCCTCAGACCATAATAGTACCCAGGCCCCACATGCTAGAGATAGTCGTAGAGATGAGACTATCTCTAGGATGCAGGCTGCTCTGACTGCATTAGAGCGAACACTGCAGAATAGTACTACTCTCCCTAATAGGGAGAAATTGACAGCTATACGCACTGAGCTCATGAGTATGATTCAAAAGGCTGAATCATACAATCCATATGACGATGTATCGATTGATGTTTTTTATCATAGCCTATCTAGCACTGTCATAGGGACAGTAGGTTGGAGGACAGTTGATTCAGATGTCTCAGTCACTCAGGTGAAGAACATGTTTGGCACCCATTACATCAATAAGAGGGTGGTTCGAGCATATAGGGTCACTTTTTGTACAGATGACATAGTGGCCCCTTTTATATATCCTAGATGGTTAGCAGCACATCATATGTGGCCCCAAAAGGATGAGGTGCCACTATATTTCTGCAAACAATTGTTTGCAGAGTTTCATTTGGGCTATGATGTTGACTACACAGATCTACCTCCACATGCTGGTCAGGGTCGGGGGAGATATCAGGATAAGTGTAGACGACCCGATATACCACAGCCCCCTAGTAAGAGGGCATTGGTGGGTCAAAACCTTTTGGTTCTTCCAAAAGGTTTGGAGGCCTACACTGGAGCTGGGCAGGTTGCAGCTGAGGACACATGTTTAGATATGTATTCTAGCATTGCCACCATTGCGACTCAGGTTGAGCAGTTTTCATCTGATCGTGTGGGTAGGTACATGCTTCGATCACGGACGAGTGCAGGTGTATCACCATCTAGTCCATTTTATGACCCATACATCAGATTTGATCTTCCTACTCCAGATGAGATAGGACGACTACCTGAGGATCGCGTGCGTGAGATTAGTGGTATGTTAGTGAGTGATCTCCTGGCTGCTTACCAGAGGATTTCTACATTGCATGGGATTGAGCCACGTGATTTACCTACTTTCATTGGAGGAGGACAGTGTCGTAGATCCTCCACAGGCAGCAGTCGAGGTCAGAGCTCAGATGCAGAGGCAGGTTCCTCTAGACAGAGTGTGGATGATCTTACACCGCCTCCACAGCATACACAGGCTCCCACACAGCATACACAGGCTCCCACACAGCAGACACAGGCTACGACCTCACGAGTTCATAGTAGATTCTCAGATTTGCTTATGGACGACGCCATTGATCCTGATGCAATGTCCTTGCACTCTTCTGAGTTATCCGACCTTGGACGTGCATTACAGCAGGTACAAGAATCTGGATTTAATTTCAATTTATATAGATATACATGTGTACATATAGTTCTATATTTAAATTTAAATGTATTTAAATGTGGTACAGGACATTGCGACAGGTGCTGCATATGGAGATTTAGAGGAGCCTGTTGATCCGATTCATCATGATACAGAGGTACACTTGAAATAAATTAAAAATTAAAATTTTATAAAATTTATTTACATTTCAAGTTCTTATATATATATATATATATATATATGTAACATTATATTTACATTTACAGACTCAGGTCCAGCAGGACGAGGATCCACACAGGCCCGCACATCTAGCACGTGATGGTGATCATCAACGTAGTTGATGTGTTCATTGATACATGTTTGGATTTTGTGATATATATGTATAGACACTTAAACATTGATGTACATGTTTGATTTTTGAGATATATATATATATGTGTGTGTGTGTGTGTACATTTACATTGATATGTAGGTGCATGTTTTGTATATTGATCTATTTGTACATTGACACATGTTTGGATTTTGCACTATATAGACATTTAAACATTGATGTACATGTTTGATTTTTGAGATATATATATATATATATATATATATATATATATATATATATATATATATATATATATATATATATATATATATATATATATATATATATATATATATATATATATATATATATATATTGATACATGTTTCCAGATTTTGTAATTGAAGCTAAAAATTAATTGATCTTTAAAATTAATATTTAATTTATGTTCAATCTTTCATCAATCTAATTAATCAATCTTACTAAAAAATCTTTTTATATCAATTGTAAGTTTAAATCAATCTTTAAAATCTAACTTTATAATTAATCTTTAATTTCAATGTTCAATCTTTTTAATCAATCTTAGAAATTCAATCTATAGGTAAACCCCTTAAGCCCTATTATGCACCCTTAAGCCTTATCTAGATCAATTAATTATCCATGAGAATGAGTGTACACTCTAAAAAATAATCATTATCATGATTACGTGTTACCAAGTGGTTTGTCACTGTTCTCGGATGGTGATTCCCATCTATACATCCCTCATGAAGTAATCCTTCCTTTTTTTAGAATGAATCCCCTCTTATATTTAATTGAATCCCCTTAATACATTAATGCTTATAGATTTGATTGACAAATACTTATCTTCCATCATAAATACAACTTCTTGAGAAAGTATTGTCTCTTGAAAAAAAAACCATTGTTAACCATGAAACCCATATTTTCATTAATGACTTATTGTTCTAGAATGATATATACTATTTGGCTTCTATTTCTACTTGAGTTGTTCAAAGCTTTCAAGGCTAAGCATGAACATGTTTAGGTTTCCCAAACTTATCTTCATTCTAAAACTAAGAATGAAGTTCAATTTAAAACTCCTCAATGTGAAAAGTCTTATGAATGCGTAAATTTTCCCTAGGCTTAACCATAGCTAATCAAATGAAATGCATATGGATAACCAACAATTAATCTAGATTCATGGATAAGATGTGAATATATAGATACTAGGACATATAAATATTAAATGTTAATTATATGGAGGTCAGTGTTATATTTATATTAAATATCAGATATAAATTATATATTTAAATGAAAGTGGTAGTATTATTGAAATTTTAATTAATCTTTTAGAAAAAAAAAATTATATGTATTTTATAAGAGGCAAAAGAAAAACTCATGAAAGATGAAAAAAATATAAGATTTCCCACCAAGAACATTATAGGTAGTAATTCCAACCTCGCAAGAAAATTGTAAACCACCATAGACTCCATAAAAGATCAAGAACTAAATAGCTCAATGAACTAAAAATGCCCACATGCATATGAACTTCATAAGCTATGAAATTAACACAAAAAAATTGCCCAAAGATGATAATAGTTTGGGAAATCTTACACAAAAACAATGTCCATGTGCATTAAACAAAGAATCCCATATGTAGAACAAAATTGGGCATATATCAAGTAACTATGTGCTAATCAAAATTGGACAAAATTATGCATCTAGTGCAAGACAATATCAATGAAATTACTATAAATATTGAAAGATATTAAACTTCCTAGGTGCTAGGACATTCTTTCGATATAAATTGTTAAAGAGAGGCCACTTATAGAGGCTCTTCAAGGAATTAAAATTGTGACATTTTGGGGTTAGAAATCACAATTATATATATCAACATTTTTTTAAATGCTTGAAATATTCAATTTTAGTTATATAAATTGAATCTATGTCTTTGGATGACTACTGTGTCCACATATTAATCCTTTATTTTGCATCTACTTTCTTGTTGACATAATTCACCATTTTTTATTTTTCTTTGTATTTCACTATAAAGGTTAACGATGTTTCTATAGTTTATTTAGACAACTATTAATATGCTAGTTGAAAATGAGTTCTTTAGATAGATATGAAAAATTATGTAAAATGTTCAAAGATAGATAAAAAAAAGTCAAAAATTTCAAATGTTTCTGGTATGATTGTGCACATCAAAGCTCCTTTTATTATACCAAATTATAATGTTCTTGTACAACATAGTGGCATTCAAATAAATTCTTAGATTATTAGAAAATATAAATTGCATACATAATAAACTAGCATTAAATACAAGCACATATTAATTAATTACACATGTATGTACACATGTTTGTCTTTAGCAGGAAAGGAATAAACAACAATTGCTTCAAACCTATGTTTGAATCTTAAGACCCTATAGACCTTATAAGACCTAAAATGAGACCTAAAATGATCTAACATGGCACCTTAAGACCTAAAATAAGACCTAACATGACCTAACATGACCCCTTAAGACCTAAAATGATCCCTTAAGACCTAATTTGACCTCACATGACCCCTTAAAGACCAAACATGACCTAATATGACCTAATAAGACTTAGCATGACCTCACATGACCCCTTAAGCCCTTAAGGACCGAACATGACCCCTTAAGCCATGACCCCTTAAGCTCTTAAGCCCTAACCCCTTAAGCCATGACCCCTTAATCCATGAGCCCTTAAGCCCTTAACCCATTTGGCCCTTAAGCCATGACCCCTTAAGCCCTTAAGCCATGACCTATCTAATCAATCTAAACAAAAAATAGAAATATAGACCTATCTAATATTTATCTAATCAATCTAATCTGATAAATTGAAATTAAAATTCAAGTAGAAAGTAAATTGAAAGTTCTATCCAATCAATTAAAATTCAATTTACCTATCTAATCAATCTAATCAATAAATAGAAATTTATCTAGACTAGAAAGGTATGCAATTCAAGAAATCAATCTATTCTAATCAATTGAAAAAAGAATCAATCTAATTTCAATTCAAATATAGACCTACATTTAATCAATCTAAACAAAAAATAGAAATATAGACCTATCTAATATTTATCTAATCAATCTAATGAATAAATTGAAATTAAAATTCAAGTAGAAAGTAAATTGAAAGTTCTAGTTCTAAGAGAGAGAGAGAGAGAGGGGGGAAGGGGAAGGGGAAGGGGAAGGGGAAGGGGAAGGGGAGAGAGAGAGAGAGAGAGAGAGAGAGAGAGATATAACTTTCATCAATTAAAATTCAATTAAAATTCAATTCAGGTTTAATCTTGATCCATAAATTCAATCTAATCATAAATTTCAAATCAAATTTAAAGTCTACATAGAAGTTTCAAATAGGATTTAAATTAAGTATGTAAAAATTAAAATCCTTAAACCTAAAGCTCCTGATACATGTAGTCTGGATCCTCTCTATCCTTTATTATCTCCAAAAGTTTTTCATGCTCTTCAATAGGCAACTTCCACTTTTGGTTTTTACTTGACCCTTTTTTTGACACAGTTTCAAACTGCAATTTCGTCGCTATAACCAAGTGACTATAATGTAGAACTCTCTCTCCACGCATGTATTCAACAAATTTAATTCCATTTTTTTCAATCTTATCTTGTTGATAATAGGTGCCTTCAATAACAACTGAACCAGTCGGATATTTTTGTCCATCACCATCAACAACTTCTTCAAGCAACTTGTGTTTTTCCTTGGTGCATCTTAGTAGATAATAATCTACACCTTCTATATTCTCAGGATCCGCAACCACAGCAAAAATATCACCTACACAATTTATATTTATGTGTACAAGTAAATGTTAAATTTAAACCTCAAGTTCATGTATAATATATATATATATATATATATATATATATATATATATATATATATATATATATATATATATATATATATATATATATATATATATATATATATATATATATATACACACAACAAGTTAAAACACACATACATGACATACCTATATATGTAGTTTCATGAATTTGAGTTTGAAAAATAAAAGTAAATTAAATAAATACCTATCACTTCCCAAAAGTAACGTTTGTTGTATTTTGTGTCTCGAGTAGCGAAATGATTTTGACACCATTCAACAATCTTCTTTGAATTCTCTATCATGTTACCTAGAGAGATATATTTTTAACAATTTAGTTATATATATATATACATGTGTACATGTAATGTAAAGTTTTAAATAGTCTAGTCAAGTAAACAAGTTGAATATCAAATGTATGTACACATACCTTGAAGTTCATGTTGTCGGAGTGCACGCTTCACACATGCTCCTGCTCCATCATGTTCTCCTTTTCCATGTCCACTTTCAAAGAAGTTCCAAACAAACTTAACGTTGTGTCTAGCATGTTGCATGGCTAACCAATTAAAAGCTTTTGCAGACTTAAATTGACCTACAATTCAAATAAATACAAAAATGTATTTAAATGTGACACATAAATATATCTAGAAATGCTCAAAAAAAAAATTAAAATAAAATTTATAATGCATGTACGTACTTACCTGCACACCCATCAGACCAGATCCAATGTTGTGAAGCATTTATCCCACGACTTGCAAGATTGTTGAAAAACATGTTGAAACAATGAGCCACATAGCTCCTATCATGAACCTTGTCATCACTAATATAGAAATGAACCTCCTTGATGATAATGCGTTCGTTTTGATCTATACCAGATTCTATCCCATCCAAATCGTATTGTGCATGTCTATAGGTCACATGCACAAATATTGCAACTTGATCAGAATGATAATATTGACTTTGGAGCTCCTTTTGAGGGGAAAATGTATAGTTCTCCGCAAAATCTACAACTGAAAGAATACAACCAAGTGGGAAACAATTTTTGGAATCACGAAACTGTTTAGCTTGCCATCGTGCACCATGACAATGTTGGATATGTGGATAAATCATAGATCGAAATCTGTCCATGAACTGAAGGTACGGTAATTCACTCTCTTTTAATGTAATTTTTTTTGATTCACCTCCTGTCTTCGTTTGGTATATCTCATATTCAAATCTCTTCCACTGGACTGGTGTTGTAACATCAATATTATTAAATTGTAAAGGAAATTGCTGCAAATTTCCAGAATTATTGCATTCATTTTTTATACACTGGACATTAAATTCATCTGAACCTTCTGATTTATCACATAAAATGGACTTTACAAATTCTGTTGTACTTCCAGTAACCATACCTAGATTAAGTATTGTCGTAACCTTTTTATATGATTGCAAGTATAAGTGAAACTCAACATGATTTCGACAACATGTTTCACGAACCTTATTTATGCGTACGAAGCAAGGGCGCAACATCTCAAACATTCTCTGACATATTTTCACATCTGAAAATTCATGTTTGAATGCTTCAAACAATTCACTTTGTGTAGTATCGACAAAATGTTTTGGATGTGAAATCTTCATACCGGTCTCTTCATCGTTCATTTGTATAGTGTCCCTTCTATTGGAAGAAACACGAGAGTGATTGGTCCAAAAATCAATGACCCGTCTTCTTACATCTTCAGAAATTTTGTCTTTACGGGGAAGTCTACAAATCTGTACCCAATTCTTTTCAATATTCATATCCAACATATTTCTCTTCCTAATATATCTCTGTATAGTTCTTCGAGATACGTTGAGTAAATCAGAAATTGCTCGAACTTGATTTCTATGTGTCAATTTCTTACTAGTTATCATAGTCATCAAGGCTCTTCTAGCTGCATTTGAATCTGGTCCTTTATGATCTGCCTTGTTAACAACATTCAGTGCATCTTGTAAATTTTGAATTATTGTCTCTTTTACTTTACCTCCTCCAACTTTCCTATTATCAATACCCAACAATTCCAAAACCGGAGTCATTTCTTTTTTCTTGAATAACTTTGCAAACAATTGTGCTTTTCCCACCAAAGATTTACTCTCAAAATATTCCATCCACATATTTTTGAGATGCAATTTAATAGTGCTTTCAGGTACCAAGTGTTCCGGTTCAATTTGACTAATAAGTGATTCCTCATTCATGTCCATCAAATTCTGCATTGTAGGAAAAAAATGTATACTTCGACTACTACCAATATCCTCCCCTAGTTGAGTTGCACCTTCTACAGCGATAGGTTCTTCTTCAACATCCATTGATTGCTCTTGGACACGTTTCGTATGACCTTTCATTTGGTCATCCCTTTTACGATCATACTTCCTTGTTCTAGTCCTTTTATTTCCCATTGCTCAAATATTTAAGCAAGATTTTTCTTGTTGTTTTACTACTTCGTCACTGAAAAACTTGTCTTCAAACTCTTTCGAAATCAAAATTTCTTTGAAACTTCTCCAAAAGAATGACTTCTTGCTTCAAAATATCCTTATATCCTAAAATAAGAATGTAAATTCGCAATTGATATATATTTTTTTAAAAATATTATGCACATATATACCCTTCGGTTTGAAAGGACCGGTCGCTCACGCGACCGGTCGCGAGGGGCCGACGACTTGAGGGGACTCGGCCGAGTCCCACTCGGCCGAGTACCACTCGGCCGAGTCCCACTCGGCCGAGTCATCCTAAGTGGCATGCCAACTTGGCAGCCAAAACTTAAAAAACACAAATAATACACAATTTGCACTTGTGTTTTTTTCTCTTCTGCAAATTAAAAATTTGAAAAAACTAAAACTACCCTTTTGTAGATCTCGGAATTACAATTCTAAAAATATAAATTTTATATAATTTCAATTGGAAAATGTTAAACAAATTTGTAAAAAATCACATGTAGGTATATAAAGCTTTGAGAAGTTGCCGATTCGATAAATTAAAAAAAATAGTAAATCAATTTAAAAAAAAATTAAAATTATATGAGGCACTAGAGAAGAGAATCTTCTTCAAGAATATATAATTTATTTGAATTTTAGAAAAATTTTGATAGCTGAAAAGTGGCGGGAGATAAAAACTACTGATTTCGTGTAAGTTGTACTTTGAATACTTATAACGGGCAAATTATAGATCGAAAACACTTCTTTCCTTTTTATTGCACTAGGTATACATGTCATCTAAAACATATTTTGAAATTGGAAGAAAAAACAATGTCTTACTTATAATTATTTGACGGGAGGTAAACCCCCTGATTTGTTGTATTTTTAGGACATGAAAAATAGACTTTAAAAATTAAAAAAATATATTAATTTATGTCCAAAATAATTTTAAAAAATTATAGGCATAAAATTCATCCTATTTCACACATTTCATCAGTTTACATCATCTTCAAATTCTAAATAGAAATGTGACTTTTATGCCCTTGAAGTTTTTTCGTTTTGGTGTTGTTAGCCTCTTCCTTTGTAAAAGGGTGACAGCTTATTGTGCTTTTACCCTATATGCATATGTATGTATTGATAATAGTAATTTAGTTCATAGAGGATCATTTACAATCTAATAAGGTAAGAGGAGATATTTTTCACAGCAAGTCAAATTGTGATATTGCTATTAGGATTCATTTTTTTAGTTTTTTAGTCAAACTCATTGACCCATGTTTCATGCGTAGTGGTTCACAAGAACCCATCTCTTATGAGAATGAATGGAACACTTAGCCCTCATTGCATCTAGGTGATTCTCACATAGGTGAAGCACTGAGACTTCCCTAGAGGTCATTCATCTCAATACTACTCTAGCTCAAGCACACTCAACCATGGAGTTTCCTCCAAGGTTATACCCATTTTGCTTGCAACCCCATTTGAAAAACATTAAGAAAGTTTTGTGCCTTATGAACCATTTATAAGGCACAACACTTGTTAAAGGCTTTGTAAATGTGGCAAGAAAAATGGGCTTAACCTAGAGGAAACTTTGTAGTTAAGTGCGCTTGAGTTGGAGTAGTACTAGGATGGGTGACCTCTCAAGAAGTCTCAGTGCTTCACCTCTATGAGCATCATCTAGATACAATGAGTGCTAAGTATTCATTTCATTCTCATGAGAGATCAGTTCTTTTGAACCAATTCTCATGGAACACGGATCAATGAGTTTGACTCAAAAACTACACGGTTGAATCTTGATTGCAATATCATAATTTGACTTACTGTGGAAAATGTCTCCTACTTATCAATTGATGAGCATAAGAGGCTTCATAATAAATATATAGTTCATAAGGAACAACACTTGCTGAAGGTTTTACAAATGGTGTTGCAAGAAAAGTTTGTTTAACCTTGGAGGAAACTCCATGGTTAAGTGCAGTTGGAGTAGTACTGAGATGGGTGACCTCCCAGGAAATCATGATGCTTCACCTCTATGAGTATCACCTCAATGCAATGAGTGCTAAGTGTTCCATTCATTATCATGAGAGATGGATTCTTGTGAACCACTTCTCATGAAATAGGGGTCAATGAGTTTGACTAAAAAACTACACAGTTGAATCCTGATAGCAATACCATAATTTGACGTGTTGTGGAAAATGTCTCCTACTTATCAATCAATGATCTTAACAAGATACATAATGAATGGTTCATAAGGCACAACACTTTCTTATGATTTTGTAAATCTGTTTGCAAGAAAAGAGGGTTTAACCTTGGAGGAAACTTCATGGTTAAGTGAGTTTGAGTTGGAGTAGTGTTGGCATGGGGTGACCTCCTGGGAAGTCTCAATGCTTCACATAGATGCAATGAGTGTTGAGTGTTTGATTCATTCTCATGAGAGATGGTTTCTTGTGAGCCACCACTCATGAAACACGGGTCAATGAGTTTGACTCAAAAACTACAAAATTGAACCCTGATAGCATTATCACAATCTAATAAGGGCTAACTTAGTATGTAGAATATGCATAAACTTGTAGTGGAGAATGTAAAGAAATAAAGATCTTGAGTATGAATCAAACATAAATAAAAAATGGATAAAAGTAAAAGTGTAGATGAGATTAGTAGTTTAGTAACTATCTTTTGTTGCTACCCTAGTTGAGAGCACATAGGTGAAAAAGAATTATATGATGTAATAAAAGATACTAATGTAAAAAGTTATAAATCAAAGTACAAAAATTCATTAACATCAAAGTATAAGGAATCTCTTTTCAACTAAAATTATAATTTTAAAAGTATAAAAATATATATAATTAACTATTGAATATGAAGGACGTGATAATCTCATTGTAAACAATTGATATTATGACTTTTAATGTTCAAGTCTCTAGTTGTCCAATTTAAATGCTTATCTAATCTAAAATATTTTAAGATAAATAGTATCAATTTTTTAATCTTTAAGTAAACAAAATTTAACATTATCTTCTTTGTCTAAGAGCATCCTATATATTAGAGATTGAGAAACCATATCTATACATAGAAATTATTACCATTGTAAATAATCTTTGAAGAGTATCATATTTTTTTCCAATTTATGTTAAGAGATATGATAGGCTTCTCTTTTGGAATCATTATATAATATTTTCTTATTTTATGTATTTAATTTATTTTTAAATATATATTAGATATTAAGGAACTTTGAAATAAAAGAGGGGGTTAAAAATTATTCAAGTAATAAGTACAAATCACGTGCATCAAACAACCCTATCAAGGTCCACTAAGTAATCTAGCCATTGAGACAAATCTAAGGGTACTCAACGCTTATCCATAATATTTCAGTTGTGCATTTGATCAGAAGCACACTTGACCAAACAATCCACTACTCTGTTCCACTCTCTAGGGATAGGAGTGAAAGTAACAGAATCCAAAAAAATACACAAATTAAGAATCTCATTGGAAACCAAAACCAACTACCAACTAACATCCTTAGAATGTTATCAAGACATCTAATGAAGCACAACCCGTGAATCTGAATCACAAATGTGCTTTCTCCATCCAAGAGCACAAGCACATTCTAAAACAGACAAATAAGAAATATCCTCCATCAAATTGTTGGTACGATGAGATTTATAAATAGAAAAAATAAACTAAAAAATCCCCAAGCTATCTCTACCAACTCCACCAATACCCGTAGGACCTGGGTTTCCCCGAGAAGACCCATTCATATTTATTTTTAGAATACCATACGGAGGAGGACCCCACCTCTTCACCTTATTTCTATTTCGAAAAGGCTGTCTACATCTATTTCTCATAACCTATTGTTGAGGAGGAGGAAGATGGAGACGGTTATAAAAAATAACATCAGCAAGATCCACAACCTCTGTCAAGTCACATTTAAAAAAAAATAATTTCTCCCAAAGTATGGAGAATTTTCCACCACAAGTAATTGGCCCCCAATAATAAATCCTAAAAGATATGACGATTCCTCTCTAACAAGATATGCTAGACAATAAAACATGGGCCAAAGGTCCAAGGAAATTCAAGAAAAGAAGTTTTGACTAGAGCCTTACCCCATTGAATAGAAACTCTACCAAAGAAGAGAGATTCCAACAAGCTTGATTCCACACATCCCACCAAAAATGGGAAATATTTTTAGTGAAGGATCTTTGGAAAAAGAGACGACAGACACTTTCTTCACTATTATGACACAAAACACACATTGAGGGGCCCTGAAAACCATGCTTATATAAATTATCCCAAGTAAGACACCAATTGTAGACCACCAACCACATGAAAAAAATTGCACTTGGGCTGTGAAAACTTGTACCAAACTTTCTTCAACCAAGGAATTAGAATGTCCCCAAAAGTATGTCACCGCAACTCAACATAGCTTGCAAAAGCATAAAATCTCCCAAAAAAATCACTATTTTCCTCAGATCTACATTGTCAAGACTACAAAATATGAGCCTAGTACTCTTGTCTATCTTCCTCAGATCCTCCTAGAGGTTATTCAAAAGAGTGTTTCTAGCGAAAATGAACAACCAATCCATAATTATGAGCAATCTTATAATGATCAATAGTGTCGTAGTTAGTAACCATAAAGGAATCACAAAGGTGTTGAAGGTGAGGATGAGTAGAAAGGATAGGAGGATAAGAATCCTAAAAATCCAACCAAAAAAGACCTTGAGATCTTGAATGACAGACCCAAAAGAGACCACTATTTACTGACTGAGCCCCTAGTTTCAAAGTATTCCAAATCATAGAACCTCTACTCACCAAAGGAAAGTGGGAGACATCAAACATATTAACCTATAGAAGACATTTATGGGTGAGAATACGGACCCAAAGTTGATTCTATGTAGTACACCAATGCTAATACTAGTATAATTGACCTCATTTTTCGACCAAAAGCAGCTAAAAATTTCCACAAACCTTGGTCAAAATTTTCACCAACCCTGGTCAAAATTTCCACCAACATAGTGTTTCGTGGAAATTTTGACCTAGGTTGGTGGAAATTTCGACCAAGGTTTGTTGAACTTTTTACCTGCTTTTGGTCAAAAAATGTGGTCAATTGTACTAGTGTAATGTAACTTAGTAAGAACTTGGCCATTTAAAATAGCAGATTGTAAGCTGAGGCCACCCTCATTCTTAGGTCTGGACACAGTATCCCACTTAACAAGGCTCTATTTAATAGTTGATAAATTAACACTTCAAATAAATTGATGAGGGACAATATCAAGTTCTTAAAGAAAATACATGGGGGTAGCCTACACAAAACACCTATATATAGGAAGGGTTTGAATAGATGATTTTAAAAGAGTTAACCAAGTAGTAGTGGATAACCAATGGTGAGTCCAGTGAGTAACCTTTTGATACAACTTGTCAAGAAAAATCTACCAAGAGGCCCTAGGATGTATACCAACAATAAGAGGAATACCCAAATAAACAAGGGGAAAAGACCCAATTTGAAACCATAAAATTTTAGCAATTGATACACCTCTGAATGGCCTGAGGAGTATTAAAGAATAAAATGAAGGATTTATGCTCATTGAATTTTTGGCTTGAGGTTGCAAGGTAAATTTCAAAGGCTTGTGTAAAAGATTCAACTTCCTAAAGATGAGCCAATCCCAAGAGAAGTATCATTCACAAATTAGAGATGTGAGAGTTGTGGAAAGCCATTGCCCCATTGCCACCCATGAATTAAGCCCTGAGAAGCTCAAGAATTAAGAAAATGACCAAGACCTTTGGCCATAATAATAAGAAGGTAAGGGGAAAGAGGATGCCCTTGGCGAAGGCCTCTAGAAGCACCAAAAGGCTTGGAGGGTTCTCCATTCACAATAATTGAAAAAGATGAAGTAACACAACTCATGGTTCAACTCACCCAATCTAGACTAAAACCAAAGGCTAAGATAATTTTTTAAAGAAACCTCAATTTGAATTTGTCAGAAGCCTTGGCCATGTATAATGTAATGGACATAGATATCTCCTTTGAGGTTTACATAGAGTGAATAACCTTAAAAGCGACCACCCCCCATCCAGAATCTGTTTACCAGCCACAAAACCCCCTTGATCCTTATAGATCCCCATAAGAAGATAATTTTTGAGCCTCTTTGTAATCAATTTAGTGATAATATTGTACACCACATTACAAAGAGAAACAAGCCAAAAAAATTCAAGTTTGTCAGCACCTTTTTTGGGAATGAGAACCAAGAAATTAAAATTCAAGGCTTGAAGCATCTTCTTATTATGAAGAGATTCCTTAACAACCTCTAATAAATCTAGATTAATAATGTCCCAAAACTTCTGAAAAATTCAATCGAGAAGTCATTTGGGCATGGAGATTTACCTTTGTTCATCCCAAAAACAACCTCTTCTAACTCAGGCAAAAGAGCCAGGTGAATGAGAGAATCGTTCATCCCATTGGTGACCATAGAGGGAATGTAGGAGAGAATCAAATTCTCCTCCACAATAACACAAGGGGAGTCTTTAAAGCAAAAGGGAAGAATACAATTGACAAGTGTCAAAAGTCATAGTCACCAGAGAATAGATCTGAATCCCTTCATAGGTAACAAGAGAGGAAATGTACCCATTATTATGACGAGCTTGAACAAAATGATAAAAAGAAGGCAATATTCCTATCCCCTTAAAGCCAATCAATCTGAGCCTTCTATTTCTAATAAATCTCCTCTTGAAGTTCCCATTCCTCAACATCACACATGGCCTAGGATTCATCTTTTCCAAGAGCATCTAAGAATCCAAAATCCTGAATCTAGCAAGTAATCACCGCAAGACTATCAAGATCATTCCTCTTCACGGATTGAAGGTTACTGAAACAAGACATATTTATCTCTTAAGTTGATACTTGACATATTGTAGTTCCTTAACTAAGAAAAAAATAATTGTGCCATAAGAAGGGGCCACCCTCTCTCCACCACTTAGCCACTAAGTCATGCACTGAAGAGTCCCAAAGCCACATAAGCTAAAATTTAAAAGGAGAATTTTTTAGACCAACAAAAGAAGAAGAAACAAATTTAATTGGTTAGTGATTAGATCCTCTCGAGTCTAGAATTTCAGAGCTAGTAACTAAGCCACCACCAATAAAAAAATAGGAGACAAGAAACCTATCCAGCCATTCAGAGATCGCCTCTTGTCCACTTCATCTATTATTCCAAGTGAAACTCCCATTAGAGGGCTTAAAATCCACTAAAGCAAGAGAAAACACTTGAGCTTGAAACAAATTAAAAGTTGGACCCAACCTAGGTCCCCTCTTTTCACCTCTGAACTCAACAAAAAATTAAAATCACCACCTAAGATCCAAGGAAGATAAGGGACACATTTTTGGACATATCTTATGTGAGCCTAAAGCTAGATTTTATTACGGATATCAATTAGATCATAAAAATTAGTAATTAGAATAGTATCACCAAAATCCAAAGAAGTAGAAACCATCAAAATAGAAGAATGAGTAGAAATCCACCAAGGGGAATAATCTTGAGTGGATCCAAAAACAACATCAAACCTCTAGAATTACCTTGAGAACCAATGCACTAACACTGCTCAAAATACCAAATATGAGAAGCCTAGTGAAGCATGTCATCTACAGAAGCCTTAGTCTCTTGAACACAAAAGATGTTCGATGGATGAATTGCAACCAAATCATGAATATCCTTTTGGTGAGGGATGCTATTCAACCCCCTAACATTCCAGGAAAGAACAACCATTGAGAAGATTTGGAGAAGTGAACATCAATGGGCCATAAAGTCTAAAACCTCAAAATGACTAAAGTTTTCATTAGGTTGTCTATCCTTAATGGACATTTCTTGGATGTTCCTCTTGGCATGGAGTTTAACAGACGTGAAACCATCCTTATCTTGGCCATTTTCCTGCATATGGGCCTTACCCTTATCTCCTTTATCCACCTTTGGAACTAAAGGAGGGGGAGAGCCACCAAATGAATTACCACCATTCTTACTAACTCTAAGGCATTGACAATGGAGATGACCATACTCATGACATACCTGATAATAGAAAGGGAGAGACTTGTAATCAAGCTATTGGATCCATGAAGCAAAGCCCAAATAAATTCTCAAAAATTCCAACAATGCATTATTTAAATGAATCTCAATACAAAGGCAGGCAAAGGAAATTAACTTTTTATCTTGGGTTTTTTGAGCAATCACAACAATCTTACCAAGAAAACCATACCTATATCAAAATATCCTCTCGTCGAAACTGAAGAGGGAGCCTTGGAAAATGAACCCACATAAGAAGCTTTGAAGGCACCTCTTCTACTAAATTAAACCTCAAGGTTCGACAAACAAACCCATGTGGTTATAAAAATAAGGGCCTCCCTCAAACACCCGATTCTTGTCTGTCATGTTAGTAAAGACAACTAGGAAATATTTGTTCACATCTAGCATGATCTCCAAATCACCTTTGACCTGCCATGTATGACGAATCAATGCCTTGAGTGCTGACAAAGAAATGCAGATTCTTAGGAATTTACAAATCAATGCATGTCAACTCCAATAAATTTGAAGAAAACATATTACTTGGATATTCATCTGCTGGGAATTTGAGGAAAACATAAGTATTCTTGTACAGGTATGCATAAATTAAAGAGCGTTAATTAATTAATTAATTATACATAAAACGCATAAAAAAGGTTTTAATGTAGTTTGTGAGCTTTGCTCGTCTTTTTTGCAGAGATGGAACGAGATTGGTCTTCTTAAAACCTATGAACAAGAATCGGAATCAGGATCAGGATCAAGATCTAAACCCAGGGGACCGTCACTACGAGAGATCGTTGAGCACTGCATAAAGAAAGAGAGGTGGATTATGGCAAGCAATAAAAGTGGAAAGAAAACTGTGAATTCCCGTGGAACGTCAGATACAGCTAAATATTCAAAGGATTCTGAAAATAAGGACCCACCAGCACAGAAATCAGAACAAGACGTCGAAGAGAAGGATGGTACAGATTCTAAAAATACAGAGGTTCCTGAAAGCGGCAACATAGAGCGAAGGAAATTGAAGGAAGGTGTCAATGAGAGTGGAGATTGTTCTGAAAGTAGCAGAGTGGCAGGACCAGAGGAGATGATCAAAGTTGTGAAAGATAAAGATGAAAAGTTAGAGAAATCATTATTAATGGAACTTGATGCCCTCAAGAAAGAAATAAAGGAGCAAAGTAAGGAAATGAAGGAGCAGTTGGATGCTCTTAGGAAAGAAATAAACCTGCTGAAAGAGCCGGTGGGATCCCAGGAGGCTGGCAAGAGTGAAAAGAGGGCCGAGGAAAATAAATTGAAGTCACAAAGCTGGCGAAGATTGAAGTCTGCATTGAGCAAATACGATGTGTCAATGGCAGGCATGCAAGCTTTCCAGAGGTTTAGATTCTACTGTGAAGCGGGGCATCTGCAATGGCCTTTGCATCGACAAGAGGAGGAGAATGAAGACTTTTAAAGTTTCCACGTGATCAAATGGATGTTGAAAGACTGTCCCTTTCTGAAAACAATTCGCTTCAAATAATACAACGCCAAAGCTTTGTTGAAGAGTGCCACAGCTACATTAATATGCTAGAGATCATCTTGTAGAACACAATTTTTGTGTTTATGTCTAACACAAGTTTGTTTTGTCTATTGTAGTTTTGTCAAGAACTTATGTTTGTTTCGTCCATTGTAGTTTTCAAACTGAAGGCTTTTAGTAGTTTTATGTGTATGAGTGAGATTTTTTATTTATTTTGTAAGCTACATTTGAAGTGAGATAATTATGCATGAATCTAATGTGATGTTTATTCATTTTACAACGAAGTATTAGTTTTAAAATAGGATTTAAAAGTTTTTTATTTATTTATATTAAAAAAATATTGTAGAATTGTCTTGTCATTTAAAGCTTTTTAATTTTTTTGGAGCCTTAGTTTTAATAAAAAGATTTCATGTTTTTTTCAAAGATGAGCAAAATTTAAATGGTCATTTATCATCGTATGATTATTTTTATTTTTTATATTTTTCTAGAATTGTATATTTTGAGATTCTTTAATTAATGTTGATTGCTATTTGCATAAATATTTAAAAATGGATGCTCCAAATTTCTATTTGTTAGAAAATAAATTTGATTTATCTTAAAATTCTAAGAAAAATTACTTGTATATTATGTTTGAAGTTAAGCATTGAATAAAAAGATCGACCTTAAAACATAAACTTAAGATTGTAGAGGATTATTTAATTAGAAGGCTCCTTAGATTTTATCATCTTATTAACAATATTGTAAATGATTAAATTTTATGACCAAAATCATTATTATATGTTGTAAATGTCATGTAAAAGGCTTTATTAGATATACTAATCTAACAATTATATTTATGTATGTATGTATTGATAATAATAATTTAGTTCATAGAGGATCATTTACAATCTAATAAGGTAAGAGGAGATATTTTTCATAGCAAGTCAAATTGTGATATTGCTATCAGGATTCATTTTTTTAGTTTTTAAGTTAAACTCATTGACCCATGTTTCATGCGTAGCATTCACAAGAACCCATCTCTTATGATAATGAATGGAACACTTAGCACTCATTGCATCTAGGTGATTCTCACATAGGTGAAGCACCGAGACTTCCCTAGAGGTCATTCATCTCAATACTACTCCAGATCAAGCACACTTAACCATGGAGTTTCCTCCAAGGTTATACCCATTTTGCTTGGAACCCCATTTGAAAAATAGTAAGAAAGTTTTGTGCCTTATGAACCATTTATAAGGCACAACACTTGTTGAAGGCTTTGTAAATGTGGCAAGAAAAATAGGCTTAACCCTAGAGGAAACTTTGTAGTTAAGTGCGCTTGAGTTGGAGTAGTACTAGGATGGGTGACCTCCCAAGAAGTCTCGGTGCTTCACCTCTGTGAGCATCACCTAGATACAATGAGTGCTAAGTATTCATTTCATTCTCATGAGAGATCGATTCTTGTGAACCAATACTCATGGAACACGGATCAATGAGTTTGACTCAAAAACTACACAGTTGAATATTGATTGCAATATCATAATTTGACTTACAGTGGAAAATGTCTCCTACTTATTAATTGATGAGCATAAGAGGCTTCATAATAAATATATAGTTCATAAGGATCAACACTTGCTAAAGGTTTTGCAAATGGTGTTGCAAGAAAAGTTGGTTTAACCTTGGAGGAAACTCCATGGTTAAGTGCAGTTGGAGTAGTACTGAGATGGGTGACCTCGCAGGAAATCATGATGCTTCACCTCTATGAGTATCACCTCAATGCAATGAGTGCTAAGTGTTCCATTCATTATCATGAGAGATGGATTCTTGTGAACCACTGCTCATGAAACAGGGGTCAATGAGTTTGAATAAAAAACTACACAGTTGAATCCTGATAGCAATATCATAATTTGACTTGTTGTGGAAAATGTCTCCTGCTTATTAATCAATGATCTTAAAAAGATACATAATGAATGGTTCATAAGGCACAACACTTTCTTAAGGTTTTGTAAATGTGTTTGCAAGAAAAGAGGGTTTAACCTTGGAGGAAACTTCATGGTTAAGTGAGTTGGAGTAGTGTTGGGATGGGTTGACCTCCTAGGAAGTCTCAGTGCTTCACCTTTGTGAGAATCACATAGATGCAATGAGTGCTAAGTATTTTATTCATTCTCATGAGAGATGGTTTCTTGTGAGCCACTACTCATGAAACATGGGTCAATGAGTTTGACTCAAAAACTACAGAATTGAACCCTGATAGCATTATCACAATCTAATAAGGGCTAATTTAGTATGTAGAATATGCATAAACTTGTAGTGGAGAATGCAAAGAAATAAAGATCTTGAGTATGAATAAAAAATAAATAAAAAATGGATAAAAGTAAAAGTGTAGATGAGATTAGTAGTTTAGTAACTATCTTTTGTTGCTACACTAGTTGAGAGCACATAGGTGAAAAAGAATTATATGATGTAATAAAAGATACTAATGTAAAAAATTATAAATCAAAGTACAAAAAGTCATTAACATCAAAGTATAAGGAATCTCTTTTCAACTAAAATTATAATTTTAAAAGCATAAATATATATATATATATAATTAACTATTGAATATGAAGGACGTGATAATCTCATCATAAACAATTGATATTATGACTTTTAATGTTCAACTCTCTAGTTGTCCAATTTAAATGCTTATCTAATCTAAAATATTTTAAGATAAATAGTATCAATTTTTTAATCTTTAAGTAAACAAAATTTAACATTATCTTCTTTGTCTAAGAGCATCCTATATATTAGAGGTTGATAAACCATATTTATACATAGAAATTAATACCATTGTAAATAATCTTTGAAGAGTATCATATTTTTTTCCAATTTATGTTAAGAGATATGATAGGCTTCTCTTTTGGAATCATTATATAATATTTTCTTATTTTATGTATTTAATTTATTTTTAAATATATATTAGATATTAAGGAACTTTGAAATAAAAGAGGGGGTTAAAATTTATTCAAGTACTAAGTACAAATCACGTGCATCAAACAACCCTATCAAGGTCCACTAAGTAATCTAGTTGTTGAGACAAATCTAAGGGTACTCGACACTTATCCATAATATTTCAGTTGTGTATTTGATTAGAAGCCCACTTGACCAAACAATCTGCTACTCTATTCCACTCTCTAGGGATAGGAGTGAAAGTAACATAATCCAAAAAAATACACAAATTAAGAATCTCATTGGAAACCAAAACCAACTACCAACTAACATCCTTAGAATGTTATCGAGACATCTGATGAAGCACAACCCGTGAATCTAAATCACAAATGAGCTTTCTCCATCCAAGAGCACAAGCACATTCTAAAACATACAAATAAGAAATATCCTCCATCAAATTGTTGGTATGATGAGATTTATAAATAGAAAAAATAAACTAAAAAATCCCCAAGCTATCTCTACCAACTCCACCAATACCCGTAGGACCTGGGTTTCCCCAAGAAGACCCATCCATATTTATTTTTAGAATACCATACGGAGGAGGACCCCACCTCTTCACCTTATTTCTCTTTTGAAAAGGATGTCTACATCTATTTCTCATAAGCTATTGTTGAGGAGGAGGAAGATGGAGACAGTTGTAAAAAATAACATTAGCAAGATCCACAACCTCTGTCAAGTCACATTTTTTTGAAATAATTTCTCCCAAAGTATGGAGAATTTTCCACCACAAGTAATTGGCCCCCAACAATAAATCCTAAAAGATATGACGATTCCTCTCTAACAAGATATGCCAGACAATAAAAGATGGGCCAAAGGTCCAAGCAAAATCAAGAAAAGAAGTTTTGACTAGACCCTTACCCCATTGAATAGAAACTCTACCAAAGAAGAGAGATGCCAACAAGCTTGATTCCACACATCCCACCAAAAATGTGAAATATTTGTAGTGAAGGATCTTTGGAAAAAGAGACGATAGACACTTTCTTCACTATTATGACACAAAACACACATTGAGGGGCCTTGAAAACCATGCTTATATAAATTATCCCAAGTAAGACACCAATTGTAGACCACCCACCACATGAAAAAAATTGCACTTGGGCCATGAAAACTTGTACCAAACTTTCCTCAACCAAGGAATCAGAATGTCCCCAAAAGTATGTCACCACAACTCAACATAGCTTGCAGAAGCATAAAATCTCCCAGACAAATAACTATTTTCCTCAGATCTACATTGTCAAGACTGCAAAATTTGAGCCTATTAATCTTGTCTATCTTCCTCAAATCCTCCTAGAGGTTATTCAAAAGAGTGTTTCTAGTGAAAATGAACAACCAATCCCTAATTATGAGCAATCTTATAGAGATCAATAGTGTCCTAGTTAGTAACCATAAAGGAATCACAAAGGTGTTGAAGGTGAGGATGAGTAGAAAGGATAGGAGGATAAGCATCCTAAAAATCCAACCAAAAAAGACCTTGAGATCTTGAATGACAGACCCAAAAGAGACCATTATTTACTGACTGAGCCCCTAGTTTCAAAGTATTCCAAATCATAGAACCTCTACTCACCAAAGGAAAGTGGGAGACATCAAACATATTAACCTATAGAAGACATTTATGGGTGAGAATACGAGCCCAAAGTTGATTCTATTTAGTACACCAATGCTAATATAACTTAGTAAGAACTTGGCCATTTAAAATAGCAGATTGTAAGCCAAGACCACCCTCATTCTTAGGTCTGGACACAATATCCCACTTAACAAGGCTCTATTTAATAGTTGATAAATTAACACTTCAAATAAATTGATGAGTGAGGGCATCAAGTTCTTGAAGAAAATACATGGGGGTAGCCTCAACAAAACACCTATATATAGGAAGGGTTTGAATGGCTGACTCTAAAAGAGTTAACCAAGTAGTAGCGGATAACCAATGGTGAGTCCAGTGAGTAACCTTTTGACGCAGCTTGTCAAGAAAAATCTACCAAGAGGCCCTAGGATGTATACCAACAATAAGAGGAATACCCAAATAAACAAGGGGAAAAGACCCAATTTGAAACCATAAAATTTCAGCAATTGATACACCTCTGAATGGCCTGAGGAGTATTAAAGAATAAAATGAAGGATTTATGCTCATTGAATTTCTGGCTTGAGGTTGCAAGGTAAATTTCCAAGGCTTGTGTAAAAGATTCAACTTCCCAAAGATGAGCCAATCCCATAAGAGAAGTATCATTCACAAATTGGAGATGTGAGAGTTGTGGAAAGCCATTGCCCCATTGCCACCCATGAATTAAGCCTTGAGAAGCTCAAGAATTAAGAAAATGACCAAGACCTTTGGACATACTAATAAGAAGGTAAGGGGAAAGAGGATCCCCTTGGCGAAGGCCTCTAGAAGCATCAAAAGGCTTGGAGGGTTCTCCATTCACAATAATTGAAAAAGATGAAGTAACACAACTCATGGTCCAACTCACCCAATCTAGACTAAAACCAAAGGCTAAGATAATTTTTTAAAGAAACCTCAATTTGAATTTGTCAGAAGCCTTGTCCATGTATAATTTAATGGACATAGATATCTCCTTTGAGGTTTACATAGAGTGAATAACCTCAAAAGCCACCACCCCCCATCCAGAATCTATTTAGCAGCCACAAAACCTCCTTGATCCTTATAGATCCCCATAAGAAGATAAGTTTTGAGCCTCTTTGTAATCAATTTAGTGATAATATTGTACACCACATTACAAAGAGAAACATGTCAAAAAAATTCAAGTTTGTCAGCACCTTCTTTTTTGGGAATGAGAACCAAGAAATTAAAATTCAAGGCTTGAAGCATCTTCTTATTATGAAGAGATTCCTTAACAACCTCTAATAAATCTAGATTAATAATGTCCCAAAACTTCTGAAAAATTCAATCGGGAAGTCATTTGGGCATGGAGATTTACCTTTGTTCATCCCAAAAACAACCTCTTCTAACTCAGGCAAAAGAGCTAGGTGAATGAGAGAATCATTCATCCCATTGGTGACCATAGAGGGAATGTAGGAAAGAATCAAATTCTCCTCCACAATAGCAGAAGGGGAGTCTTTAAAGCAAAAGGGAAGAATAAAATTGACAAGTGTCGGAAGTCATAGTCACCAGAGAATAGCTCTGAATCCCTCCATAGGTAACAAGAGAGGAAATGTACCCATTATTATGACGAGCTTGAACAAAATGATAAAAAGAAGGCAATATTCCTATCCCCTTACAGCCAATCAATCTAAGCCTTCTATTTCTAATAAATCTCCTCTTGAGTTCCCATTCCTCAACATCGCACATGGCCTAGGATACATCTTTTCCAAGAGCATCTAAGAATCCAAAATCCTGAATCTAGCAAGTAATCACCGCAAGACTATCAAGATTATTCCTCTTTGCGGATTGAAGGTTACTGAAACAAGACATATTTATCTCTTAAGTTGATACTTGACATATTGTAGTTCCTTAACTAAGAAAAACATAATTGTGCCATAAGAAGGGGCCACCCTCTCTCCACCACTTAGCCACTAAGTCATGCACTGAAGAGTCCCAAAGCCACATAAGCTAAAATTTAAAAGGAGAATTATTTAGACCAACAAAAGAAGAAGAAACAAATTTAATTGGTTAGTGATTAGATCCTCTTGAGTCTAGAATTTTAGAGCTAGTAACTAAGCCACCACCAATCCAAAAATAGGAGACAAGAAACCTATCCAGCCATTCAAAGATCACCTCTTGTCCACTTCATCTATTATTCCAAGTGAAATTCCCGTTAGAGGGCTTAACATCCACTAAAGCAAGAGAATCCACCTGAGCTCAAAACAAATTAAAAGTTGGACCCAACCTAGGTCCCCTCTTTTCACCTCTGAACTCACCACAAAATTAAAATCACCACCTAAGATCCAAGGAAGATAAGGAACACATTTCTGGACATATCTTATGTAAGCCTAAAGCTGGATTTTACTACGAATATCAATTAGATCATAAAAATTAGTAATTAGAATAGTCTCACCAAAATCCAAAGAAGTAGAAACCATCAAAATAGAAGAATGAGTAGAAATCCACCAAGGGGAATAATCTTGAGTGGATCCCAAAAAAACATCAAACCTCTAGAATTACCTTGAGAACCAATGCACTAACACTGCTCAAAATACCAAATATGAGAAGCCTAGTGAAGCATGTCATCTACAGAAGCCTTAGTCTCTTGAACACAAAAGATGTTCGATGGATGAACTGCAACCAAATCATGAATATCCTTTTGGTGAGGGAAGCTATTCAACCCCCTAACATTCTAGGAAAGAACAACCATTGAGAAGATTTGGAGAAGTGAACATCAATGGGCCATAAAGTCTAAAACCTCAAAATGACTAAAGTTTTCATCAGGTTGTCTATCCTTAATGGACATTTCTTGGATGTTCATTTTGGCATGGAGTTTAACAGACATGAAACCATCTTTATCTTGGCTATTTTCTTGCATAGGGGCCGTACCCTTATCTCCTTTATCCGCCTTTATAACTAAAGGAGGGGGAGAGCCACCAAATGAAGTACCACCATTCTTACCAACTCTAAGGCATTGACATTGGAGATGACCATACTCATGACATACTTGACAACAAAAAGGGAGATACTTGTAATCAAGCTATTGGATCCATGAAGCAAAGCCCAAATAAATTCTCAAAGAATCCAACAATGCATTATTTAAATGAATCTCAATACAAAGGCAGGCAAAGGAAATTAACTTTTTATCTTGGGTTTTTTGAGCAATCGCAACAATCTTACCAAGAAAACCATACCTATATCAAAATATCCTCTCGTCAAAACTGAAGAGGGAGCCTTGGAAAATGAACCCACACAGGAAGCTTCAAAGGCACCTCTTCCACTAAATTAAACCTCAAGGTTCGACAAACAAACTCATGTGGTTATAAAAATAAGGGCCTCCCTCAAACACTCGATTCTTGTTTGTCATGTTAGTAAAGACAACTAGGAAATATTTGTTCACATCTAGCATGATCTCCAAATCACCTTCGACCTGCCATGTATGATGAATCCATGCCTTGAGTGCTAACAAAGAAATGCAGATTCTTAGGAATTTACAGATCAATGCATGTCAACTCCAATAATCCACATCCTCCTTAACTGATTCAGGAGGAATTACCAGGATTGGACGATGGTGACTACGTGGAAGACAACCATTCATATTTTTTAATTTAGAACTCTCCCCTATATAAAAGGAATCAGGCAATTGGACACCCGAGACTCTCCCATTAAGAACTAAAAATCATGGCACAAACCCCAACACCAAACTCAAACTCCACATCCCCTATAGATACCGATCACACACACAAAACCCCACTTTGAACATGACAACACTCCCCAATGTTGCCCGCAACAGAAACCTGCACAATGCCTAACTTTGGTACACCCCAAATGCAGGAAAAAATAACAGAAAGAGGCTAGGGCTCGATATCCATAGCCTAACCCAGTGCCGCTCGTAGCCCTCATTCGCTCAATCCTTAATTATATTAAGGAACTTTAAGTTAGAATAGTCTCTACTATTTTAAATATCTAGTGTATAACTTTTGTTATATATTTGTCAAAAAGAATTTTTTTTTGTGTATTTATGTATTTAATTGTGAAAGTCTTGATCTTGATGGAAATAGAAGTTTGGGATGTTTATATTAAGTAACTACAATAAGCATTTGTGTCAATATCAAGGAAAATATGGCCATTTGAATTTGATTTTTAAGTTTTTTTCAAAAATTAGAGAGAAATTGACTTGATAGGATTTATTGTTCTCACCTATGAGTTTTGTTCCATTGGCCTTATCACTGTTAGAAAAAAAAATTTGAGAGATTTTTCAAAAGTGGTGATAATAAGGTTTCTAATAAATAAGGGACTAATTATCATTAAAATTTGACCTTCAAATCTGAATTTGATAGTTTTCCATGGCAAGACTAGTTTGAACTTGTATCTTGCCATCATTATAAAAGATTTGATATTTTATACAATGAGGAGATGTTTTTCTCCGCCTTCCTACTTGTTGTGACCTTCACACACCACCCATCATTAATGGGACCCCCTTTTATCTCTGCAGGTTTTCTTGGCCTTAGGGGTTACGTTCTCTGTAGCTCTTAGTGAAGGGCTCATGAATATTTTTTAGGAGGTGCTAACGGTCTGCGTTGCCTCAAGCTCTGGTTACACCTTGCAGAGTACAAGTTTGATAGTCTTTTTGAATGAATTCATTTAAAGGCATCCACTCATCGATATCACACTTGGAGACCAGTCATGTCTAAAAGGAATTGCCCAAACCTGATGATGGAGCTCACGGTATTGCAGAACTGTTTATAAAGATCCATCGTAAATCCCTTTGCATTCCCAAATACTTTCTTGAGTGCAAGTCAACGTAGTCAATGGACTCCTCTACAAAGAAAAATCCGCTACTCACCCAAAAACCCGCTCTGATTTCTTTGCGAGTGCAAATAGCATGGGGTAACGAAATTATTCCTAAGGACAAAGTCCAATACTCACCCAAACTCCTATCCACACACTTATCAAAGTGCAATTCAACTCGATCAATGAAGATTGCAGAATGGAGAAGTCTGACACCCAATAAGAATCCTGCTCCAAGAAAAGAGGAAGCACAAGTGAGAGCCAATTACAGAATGAGTGCAAAGGACACAGTCCTCAACTCACCCAAAATCCCACTCCCCTTTCCTTGCAAGCACAAAACAAGCTAGCCACAGAATGAGTGCTAAGGATAGAATCCATGACAAGACTAAAATCCTGACATCTTCTTATCTTGGGCATGAAAAATACTCGATGGTGGAATGAGTTCTAAGGACAAAATCCTCAACTCACCAAAAATCTTGCTCCAATATTTTCTCAAGCACAAACAAGGCAGGTCACGGAATGAATGCTTGAGATAAAATCTGGCACTGACCCAAACTCGTGAGCGAAATTTTGACGTGAATTTGAAACATAGAGATTAATCATTTTGAAAATTGGACTAAACTAATTTGAAGCACGAGTTCGAAGAATGAAATAATAAAGTTTTATTTTAATTTTAAGTTTCAATTTTAAAATTGATTAAATATTATTGTTTTTATTAATATTTAATTAATTAACCTTCAAAAAAATAAAAAAATTAAAATTGTAAAATAAAAGGACTTTAATTAAATTGATTTGGATCTAAACAAAAATCTAAATAAAATATTATTTTTTATTAATATTTAATTAAAACAAAAATTGATAAAATAAAAAAGCAATAAAAAATGAAAAATTCACCAAAAAAATGAAATTGCTATAAAAGATTTTTTTGATTTTATGTTTTAAAAATTGAAATTGGTTAAATATTGATTTTATTAATATTTAATTAATTAACTTCCCAAAAAATCAAAAAACAAAAAAATTGAGAGTTGAGAAATGGATAAACTTCTTCATGAAGACAAAAGCACTCAAATTAGAAATTTCTAAAAAGAGGGAAGAAAAAATCAAACAAGTGGCAGAGGATCTCTTCAAAATTGGAATCTTAGGAGACAAGTAAAGCAGTTTCCCAAATTAGCCTGCAGTCATTAAAGCAGCTTTTTAGGTTATACAACTCTATAAGATAAGACTTTGCTCATTTCATACTCACACAAATCGAGAGAGCATTTTTTAGAGGAGAGAGAAAGTCATTTCTTTTGGAGAGTGGGAGGTTTTCTTAGCGATTGATTAAGTCAATCAGATATACAAATCTCCATGAGGAGAAAGAAAATTGAATTTTGGGCAAGATGGAGAAATTCTAGCAGATCTTTGAATTTTGGGATGAAATATTTTTTTCTGCTTTTTTGTTCTCTTATAAGTTTTTTTTTCTTTCTATTTTCCAGATGGTTGAACCTAGAGGAACTAGCGTAAGCAGAAGGCAACTCATCAATAATGAGCAAAGAGAATTCTAACCAGAGTCCAAAATTATCTCGAAGTGGATTGAAGTGAAGGACATGAATCTTGGATGCCTTGATTTGAGTGAGGTCCAAAGGAGGATGTTTGGCTACAAATATCATCACCCAACACACCTGGCTACCTGAATTGTGAACAACGGAATTGTAGTAGGAGTTGGATTCCCTCCCGCCTTTCAAAATGTTGAGTTGATCATGGAATGTACAAAATGCTATTAGTCCAGTGATAGAATGATCAAGGACTCGGACGGCAATATCATTGCAGATCTCTCTCCACCAGCCATTACTAAACTATTTGGGATCCCTTCATCTCAAAGGTTGGCCTCAAAGACAAAGGAATAGGTGCACAAATTCTACACGATAGGAGTTCAACACTGTGATGAGATCATCAACAAAAAATGGATGAGGAATAAATCCCACTACTCCAAGTTACCCAAGGAGCTTGTGTGGATGGATTTCCACCACAAATACAATGATCTAATAATGATGCTCAGCAAGATATTTGGATTACCCCACTCTTACCTGTTTGAGACATGGATGTGGTACTTTGTTTAATAGGTAGTACAGGAGTTCAATCACATCGATTGGGCTGGGTTGATTAGTCACAACCTCGACATGAGCAGTTGAGGAATTTGGAGCATATGAAGAAGTTCTTCATGAGCTCATACATTATATACATGCTGGCATGAAATATGAGGTATGAAGTATTGAGATACAAGGGAGTCCTCGGGAGTGGGAATCTAAGGTTAAGGGTCCATGACTGTTACCTACAATTGTATCTACATGCCATAGATGACTACACCCAAGTTAATGATGTGTTTGCAATGCGTATTGTGAAGACCTTGTAGAAGGGATTGCATATGAGATTGTCTTCTGGGTCAATGAAGCTAGTGGAGGAATTTGGAGCATGGTTCATTCAGTTTCCCACCTTCTCCTATATCAGATTGCAGGGATTTTTTGAGCAGCCATTCAAGCTTCCATGGTTCCCTACAAATAAAATGGTCTTGTTGGAAGTCACCTGACACTTGACAGCCTACGACAAAGTCCTAAAGAAGAAGAAGTTGGGACTGGAATTCCCATTGTCCATTGGAAGTGATGGAGTTGAAGTGTGTCCTTGTCTATTAGTAGCTGAGAGGTCATCTGATGAGATGAAATTCTCCTATTTACCACTCTATCTAGGAATTCCATATTTTTACCCATATAATAATATTAGAGTAGTGGCGGGGATGAGGCATCAACACAAGGCTCACCTTGAGGACTTTTGGGCAAATGCGGTTGATGAAAATGAGGTCAGGAAGAGGATGTGCTCCCGATTGCCCTTAGACCTAATCAGGGCATGTAAGATTGTCCGCATTCTTGATCAGATGGAAGAGGATCCGAATGTACTCCAGAGAGGTTTTAACCTCGCTAAGGAAGATGTCATTAATCCTTACAATTGGTAGAGGAAGGAGACTGTGGATCTTTATGTATTGACAAAGCTAGTTGTGGACTTCACACAGTGGTGGGTAGAATGACAACTTGATAGGATGAATGTGTCAAAAGAAGATTAGACCTACAATTTGATAGGTCATCCACAACTGCGAGATGAGAGACCAAGGTAGCCATTTGGAGGAAGAGTAGAAGAAAGAGACATCCCATTAGGGAGTGCATAACATAGAAAGGAGAAGGGTGCAGCCCAAGAAATGCATATAAAGAGGAGATTGGATCTTCATGTTGAAGAACCACAACATAAGAGATTAAGGTCTAAGGATGCACCATCTTCTCCTAGCCAGACTCTTGTAATACCCCAAAAATGGGCTATAGGTTCATTAACCTTCCACATCTTCAAATCGAATGAAATCGACATCGAAGTCCTAACCTAATGTGTGTGAATTTTGTACCTAGCTGGACACAACACTTCAGTAAAACATTAGAGGTTAGCAAAAATCAAAATCATGCAAGTAATTGAAAGCTAAGCTAACCAAGCGATTTAATGCCTTCTAGTAGGTGTGAGTTTTTTAATTCTCAGATTAGACCGAGATCAGTGACCTTGACGACACCTAAATGAAGGATTTGAAGGCAAAAAGGATGAATGCAATTAATCTATATTTTTGTATTTTTTGTGCAATAAGAATGATATGAATCTGATATGAAACTAGATAAAAATTGATATGCTATGAATTGATCTAACAATGATATTCTAAATGATATGAATGCAAATTAACAATGAAAATCTCACAATAGCTTGGATTCGCAACGATGATTCTTTAGTCTCCAATTCGACAATGTGATTGTGCAATTTTGTGGGATTATGAAATTAAGAGTTGAGCTTTTGATTTAAAGAAATCCAGGGCTTTGGAGGTGCATGAGAAAATCCATAAATCACTCTTGATGAACTTAGGTTGATTTTTGAGTTAACAAGAAATCAGAGATAATTAACTCACAAAAGCATGCAAAATCATGCGAAAATAGCTTTTTAACTTAAATCAAAAGTTTAGATCAGCTTTCAACTCAAAAGAGAGTTGAGTTTAATTTTAGAACAAATAGAATTGATTTTCTAATTTAAAGTTTAATTGCTCTTTGAATGTGCATAATTAATTATGAATTAATAAAATAAATAAAGTGATTTATCTTCAACTTAACTGATTTTAAATTTAAAACAATTGATTTATGGGTTAATCAATTATTAAAATCAAACTTTTATTAAAAAAATAATATTATTAAATATGACAACTTGCTTTAATTAATTAAATAAGAATTTAGTCAATTAATGATAGGAATTTTGATTTATTGTCAAATTAAATGATAATAATTAGGAATAAATGTAATTAAATTTAATTAGATAATTAAGTGGTAGTATTAAATCTAATTAATTAAATATTCAACATATTCAATTAATCAAACTTTAGGATAAATGAGATTTATCGCCAAATAATTATAAAAAATTAAAGATAATTAAGATAAATAGGAATATTTCTAGGAATATTCTCTGATGTAGAATTTAGGATAATCAATTAGGATTTTCGATGTTTAGATGTCCCTTAGGTTAGGACTTCGATGTCGACTTCATTCGATTTGAAGATGTAGGAGGTTAATGAACCTATAGGCCATTTTTGGGGTATTACATTTTGCCCCTCTTTGAATTACTGTGCGAATCACAGTGGTTCAAAGATAGTCTATGTATGATAAAGATGTTTTGAGATTGATTTAAAAGATGAATCGATTTCGAGACAAAAACCAATTGGAAAGATTTGAAAAAGATGTCAACCTGGGCCCAGAACGACCAGGAATCAAGATGATGCTAGCTATATCAGCAACGAACTGATGATTATGAAAAAGTATCAAAACACCTGATTCTAAACCTTATGATTACGAAGAAGTGAGTGACCGATTCCAGACCCGATTATCAATAAGAATCATATAGGTATCACATCTGAACCCTTCAGTTATGAAGAACCAAAGAAATAACACTAATGAACCGATGGTTACAAAAAGTTGATACAGTTTACAAGATAGATTAGGATACCAGATTGATATGGATCTCGATGAATATGATATGCCCCAAGACATGATAGATTTTCCCCAAGCGATGATTAAGGGTACTCCCCTTAATACCACAAACACATAACAGAAACAGAGAAACAACAACAACAATATGCAAGAACAGAAAATTGGCTTCTTATTATTTCCACAAATGTGGAATTACAAACTTTCAGAATTACAATATGCAAAGCCACATGGGCATTCCCTTACAATATTCTGTAGGACAAAGCTTCGAATCAATACCCAGATCTACTACCCAAAACTGCCCTAGACAACACTACGGACCTTCTTTATATAGGCATTTTCCACCGCCCGAGAAGGTTCTAGAAATTTAGCCCTTAGGGCCGACCAAACTTAGAATCATTTTATTTTTCAATTTATTACATCAGAGTCGACTCAAAATAACTTTTGAAACTTGAATAGAAATTTTGAAGGAAAATTATTTTCTACCATTTCAGGGGACCCGACTTCCGGAGACCATAAGTTATCACTAGTTGACCCGATTGACTATTATAACCCCATTTCGGAAAGGCCACAAAGTTCTCTACAGGCATGACTTGCGCAAGTGCCTATCACCCAAGTTTTTGACCTCATCCAGAGCCTGTAAAGCCTTCAAAACTGAGTTCAAAGGTTCTGTACCCTGCTGCCAATACCAAAAATCTTCAATATCTTCAAAACTAGACCTGATCTAGCCATGAAACTTTATTGGTAGCCTAATATGACTGAGCTGAACCTCCACATGTAAAATCAGAACATTCCAAGATTTATGACCAACTTACTAAAAATAGCAAGTTTCCATAAATAGCAGCTCTACACAAGATAGCCCTTATTGAATACAAAAACATAAATATTTTTGGGTGATGGAAGATCGCTCTTACACCCAGGATTCTCCTGCATCAGATGAGGACTTTTGATGAATCAACAACTAGATAGGATTGTTGTCTTGATTACTGAGGAAAGAATATTTAATTTATAGACTTGAATGATGTGCAATACCATGCCCCCTTCGGGATGAAAATTGAAATCTAACAAGAAAAGTTGGTGTTATAGTTTAGAAGCATGTTAATTGATTTGAGAAGTGGTTATACACATCCGAGAACATTTTCTGCATTGTTTAGGGGTCCTAGAGACCAAGTTTGACTAGGTTTGACCATGAGTGACCATGGTTGACCAAGTTGAAATTTTGATATTTTGATGTAAGATAATCATTTAAGTTAAATTCTAGGTTTCTTTGATGATTGAAGGTCAATTAGGCAAGCAGTAGACCATCCTAGGTCCAAAAATTTTAAATCACAATTTTGACATAGTAAACGATCTCAGATTTTGATTTTGATCCCGAAAAAGGATTCTACTTGTTGTTTCATTGGATGGACCTTCATATAGGATTCAACTCTTTTTAGATTTGAAGATGTGATTGAAAAATTGTTTAAGTTTTGAAGTTTATCCAAACATTGTGAGATCATGCAAAGAGATATGCAAAATGAGATACAGCCTAAGACCTAGGACCTAGTCATTGATCATGTGTCAGAAATTCTCATCATTGAATTTTTAGGTAACTAGATTAAATCAATACAATGCCCACTAGTTATGAAAACCATAGACATATGAATATCGATTTGTATGTGCAATAATTAATACAACACCCACTGGTGAGACCACCATGGACATATGAATATTGATTGTATTTTCAGAATGTCGGATTAGATATAAGCACCAAGGCATAAACGCCGGGATGACCTGAATATCATGTCTATTTTGATATAGCAATTTGTATAAGCATCAAAACATAAACATCATGATGACCTGAATACGCCTTGCATTACAAACACATCAAGCAGTCAAGAGATCACTCTAAATCCAATGTGAATTACCAATAGTGACCCTTTATCATTCACATCCTTAGGCAAGATTGCGTTTCACAGTAGGAGAAAGAACTCGCTCAAAAAGACAATAGTTAGATCAAACTTCCTTGAATTTTCCAGGTATCAATGGTTCAGGTACTCATGGCCATCCAATTTGAGATAGACGCTCTTACAGACGGACACCATTTCAATCTAGAATTTCCAAAGTTGTTAGATTTTCACATACAAGAAGAAGACAAAGAAAAGATTATGCCCCCAGTCATCACTCTCTAAATCTTGTAAAGGACATCATCGAAGAGCTCGAGGGAACATAATATGCAAAAATCTCAATGTGAATTAGTAAGCATACAAGGAGATAAAAGCATGTGAAGCATAGATTGTTTTCAATTTGTGTTGATGTTTGATCGTGTTGTTGTAGATGCAAAATCCTTTCTAGAGAGGAGATAGACTAACTAACTCGGATAAAGATTCAAAGGACTTGATTGGATATGACTCGTCTAAGATGTACACTGGAGACCATAGGATATGACATTGATTGCCCCCAAGTGTTAAGCATTGATAAGATACATACATTTTTGCTAATTGGTGCACAAACTAACTTACTGAAAATCGGAAAGTGGAAACACACTGGGAAAACTATGTACAAACTAAAGCAAGACTGAAAGCTAGGAAAGAACAAGATTGCATTGATAGATAAATCATTTTGAACAAGTGGCACCCGTTTGCCGAGTTTTCACCATCTTGGCAGAGATTCTATTTTTGCTACCATGGCACCTATTTCCAGGTTTTCACCAAGGCACTTTTTTTCTTTTTCTCATTTTTTTTGTATTTTTCATTTTTCCAATTTTTTTGATATTTTTGGTATTTTTTGAATTTTTTTGTGAATCATCAAGGTGCCTATTGCTAGGTTTTCACCAAGATGTTCATTTTTTCAAGACTTTTTTCAATTTTTATAATTTTTTCAGGACATTTTACCATAGACTGAATGCCTTAGGCATAGAATTTCTTCAAATGGAGAATGTTGATTGGTTCTCAGAGCTATTCTCCTTCAATTGTTGAGAGTTGATAGGCGCAAGAGCCAAAACTAGCAGTGATAACAAAGAGACCTAGCCAGTTGGGTTCAAACTTCCCCTTCCACTCTCTATGTGATTGATTTTTGGGATTCTCTCTCAAGACTAGATCACCAACCTGAAATTCCCTGTGTCTAACTTTCTTGTTGTAGCCTCTTGACATTCTTTTCTGATATACTCTGAGATGATCATACGCTGCTTGTCTGCGCTCATCTAGTAGTTCAAGTTCTTGCAACCTAGACACTCTGTAGTCATCATCAGTTACTAGACCATGCATTCTGATTCTTAGTGATGGAATTTCAACCTCAATAGGTAGTATCACTTCAAACTCATAAACTAAAGCAAAAGGAGTAGCCCCAGTGGGCATTCTGATACTTGTTCTATAGGCCCAGAGAGCTAGATTGATCATGAGATGCCAGTCTCTTCCTATTTTATTAACTGTTCTGTGTAAGATTTTCAACAATTTCTTATTCAAAGCTTCTTCTTATCCATTCCCTTGAGGATAGTAGATAGATGACCAATGTTGTGTGATCTTGAGTTTAGCACATAGATCATCTAAATCTTTGTTCTTGAATTGTCCACCATTATCTATCACTATAGAATGTGGAATACCATATTGGTATATGATGTAGTTCAAGATGAACATAGATATTTTCTTGCCAGTGGCTTGTGTCAAAGAAACTGCTTCTACCCATTTTTAAAAATAATCTGTAGCTATGATTATATGGGTATGTCCATTAGAAGAGTGTGGATGGATTGCACCTATAAGATCAAAAGCCCATTGCTGAAAAGGCCATTGTGTTGTAAAGGGAATAAGATCTCTCCTTGGTGCGTGAATCAAATTACCATGTACTTGACACTTTTGACAATTCTTGGCAAATGTTATAGCCTCTTTTTCCATTTCAGTCCAATAGTATCCACCCCTAATGATTTTTTGAGCTAGTTTTAAACCATTCGAATGTGATCCACAAATACCTTCATGGACTTCCTCTAATGCACATTGAGACTCTTCCCGTTCTAAACATCTAAGTAGCATACCATCTAGACCTCATTTGTATAGATCATTACCAATGATGACATACAAAGATGCAGTGCGGATAAGGTTTCATTTCTCATACCGGTTAAAGGAATCAAGAATGATTTGGTCTCAAAGATAGGAAAATAGGTTTGTGTATCTGGATGAATCATGACCTACAATAGTATAGACCATGAGGCTGTCAGGGGAATCATATGCAGGGTAAGATAAGGCTTCCACCAAGAACTCATAGCATAGCTCATGTTCAAGCTGCTATAATAGAGTAGATAGTGTTGTCATTGCATCGGCAGCCTTGTTTGATGTTCTAGGAATTTGCTCAAATGTGATAGAGATGAAGTACTTCTTTAGATCATCTACCATTCTTTTGTATGGAATCAACTTTTCATCTTTTGTTTGGTATACATCATTGACTTGATGAATAACAAAATGTGAATCTCCATGAATGTGTATCTCTGTCACTCTCCACTCAATTGCTATTTTCATACCATTAATGAGGGCTTCATATTCAACAATATTGTTTGTGCAAGGAAAATTTAATCTGAATGCTTTGGGTATCGAGTATCCTTGAGGCGTGATTAACAATATGCCTGCTCCAGATCCATTCTATGTATAGGATCCATCAAAGAAAAGATGCCAAGTTCTAGAAGATATGTTCATGATAGAGGAATCTGGAAATTCCATTTGCATTGGTGTATCATCAATCATTCGTGCATCAGCTAATTGATTGGCAATAAATTTTCCTTTTATAGCTTTTCTTTCAACATATTCAATGTCAAATTCACTCAAGAGCATGACCCATTTGGCTAATCTACCCGTGAGGGCAGCTTTTCTTAGTAGGTATTTTAATGGATCAATCTTAGCTACCGAATGAGTGGTATGAGCTAACATGTAATGTCTCAATTTCTATGATGCAAAGATCACAGCTAGACATGCCTTTTCAATCATAGAGTAGTTCTTCTCATGAGCTACTAAAGTTCTACTAATGTAGTATATGGCTCTTTCCTTTTTGTTTTCATCATGTTGTGCTAGCAATGCCCCCAGTGATGTATCTGTGGTGAAAACATACAAGATCAATGGCTTCCCTTGAATAGGAGGCATTAGAATAGGAGGATTAGCCAAATATTGCTTGATATGGTTGAAATTCTTTCAACAATCCTCATTCCATGCAAATGTCACACCTTTATGCAATGTTCTTGTAAAAGGTTGTGAGATGTCAGCTAACTGAGATATGAAGCATCTGATAGATTGTACTCTCCCTTGTAATGTTCTCATTTGGCTTGTATTCTTGGGAGGTTGCATCTCCATTATAGCCTTGACTTTAGCTGGATCAACTTCAATACCCTTCTTTGATACAATATATCCTAGAAGCTTTCCCGAAGTGATGCCAAAAGCACACTTCTTAGGATTCAATCTAAGGCTGAATTTCTCCATTCTATCTAGTATCTTGCTTAAATTAGTCAGGTGTCCTGATCTTATCATAGATTTTTCTAGGGTGTCATCAACATAATCCTCCATGGTTTGATGCATCATGTCATGAAAAATAGATGTCATGGCTCATTGATAGGTAGCACCAACATTCTTCAAACCAAATGACATGACATTCTAGCAGAAGGTACCCCATGCACATGTGAAGGTAGTTTTCTCTTGATCCTCAGGAGCGATTTTGATCTGATTATAGCTAGAGAAATTGTCCATTAAGGAATACATCTCATAACCCACCGTCATGTCCACTATCATATCAATGTTAGGTAGTGGAAAATCATCCTTTGGGCATGCTCTATTCACATCTCTAAAGTCTATGCATACTCTGATTGATTTTTCAAGTTTTGAAACAGGTACAATATTAGAGATCCACTCAGCATAGTCAATTCCACGAATGAATCTGACTTTTAGGAGCTTCTCTAATTCAGCTTTTACCAAGAGTGCAACATGAGGATGCATCTTTCTCAATTTTTGTTTGACTGGTTTTACGCCAGGAGCAATAAATAGATGGTGCATTATAAGATCAGGGTCCAACCTTGGCATATCTGAATATTTCCATGCAAATTTGATCTTTTTCTCTGTTAAGAATGTTGTAAATTTTTTCTTTTCTTCTTCTGATAAGGATTGTGCTACATGGATCAACTGTGGCTCTTCTGTTGTTCCCAAGTTGATGGATTGAGTGGGCTCAATTAGAACTGGAGATCTATCCTATAAATGACTTAGAAGGACATCAAATATCTCATCCTTAGGCACCTCAGAGAGGTTTTCACCCTTAGATACATCTTTTTTCTTTACTATTTTTGGTTTTGAGACTGCCACAAAGTGGTTTTCACCCTCAGAACTCTTTTTCTTTTTCTTTTTACTTTTATCCTTTTGACTAAGATATTTGATGTCTGACTCCATCATGCTAATGCTTGATTCACTGATGGAAGTCCTCATAGGCTCAACTGCATTGAGATAGCAAGCAAGGGCATAGTCATTGGGAAAGGTATAAATACCTTGGCTTGGATTTGTGGAAGTATGGTCAATAAGGTTAGGATGTTGGATGGTCAAATTATGGGATGATTGGGAAATAGTATTCATGGATATGGCACTGTCATCATTGGTCCTAACCTGACACTTGAGTTCTAAGGTGATATTACAACTTAAGACGTTTAATTCATGAATAGGTTCAATGTCATCGTGGAAGTCCACTTTAGCTATTGGTGGATCAGACTCGTTAAGTTCATTATTTTTCTCTAGACTTACATTGGGTTTAGATGCATATTGGTGAATGATATCAACATGTTTCTCTATAATTAGTTCATCCTCTTCTGGAATGACTCCCCATTCATAGTCATTAGATTCATCTTCCGATTCAGGACCTCTAGGAAACCTTAGAACATGAGTAAAGTCAAGATGAATACCCAAAGAAGGGTTACCCTCAGATTCTGATTTAAATTCATACTCATGAGAATTAGTCTCAGAATAACTACCACCTTCCTCTTTGTCTATTTGATTGTCTTCGAGATTAGCTGGTTCTTGTGTTGCAACTATCTCTTTCTCTATAGTAGGTTCTTGTGTTTATACTACATTAATTCTTTTGATTGGATCATCCTTAGCTTCAACAAGATCTTTTATCTATTTAGGTAGACGCTCATAAGGAATGAGCTTAGTGGTGGTGTTAGAATCATCACTGTCTGATTGTTCAGGTTCTCCTTTCTCGAGGAGAGCTTCTCCTAGTATGATTTGTTCTATGACATGAGGAGAGTTGCTGCTAAGATAAAAAGGCTTCTTCTTGTATCCTAAACCTGCTGTATTTTTGTTTGTATGTCCATCATGATCAAGAGGTGACAAAAGACCTTTACCTTGTAATCCTAGAGGTCCTTTTCCTTTATATCCCATTTTAGCAATCAACTTATCACCTAGTCCATATGACTTCTGAGGAATTTTGCTTGAAGAAGCATCACATTTATTGACAGATTGGGTTTGAGATTCATCTTTGTATAACCATGCAAGCACAGCTTCATCTTCCTCAAGCTCTTGTTTGGATACTTGTTTTGTGACAAAGGTGCCATTAAATTTGACCTGAGATTCTTTAGCATTAGTTTCCACTTTGTCTGAAGGTTGTCCATAAGATTTAGGGGATAATGGGAGAGAGGTGAGAGATAAAATTGGTTCCATTGTGTATTCTCCCATACCATTATCCTTAATTTTGACTTCTTTAGCAAATTCTTCCATCTTGGATGTTGAGGCAACATCTATTTTCTTAGTGGAGGACTCTCTATTGTTAGGAACAAGTTTATCTGCAATCTCCTTCAAGGCATTACAGGTTATAGACAAATCAGCTAGGATAGTCACTTCTACTCCCTCATAAGGAAATTTTACACATTGGTGATATGTAGAAGGAATAGCCTTCATCTCATGAATCCAGGGTCTCCCTAGGAGAATGTTGTATGCCAAAGGTAGATCAAGAACCTGAGATGTAATATCTCTGATGACAGGACCTGTTCTGATAGGTAAGATAATTGTTCCCTTGGAAGATATTTCTTGCTCATCATGTGCTTTGATAGTTATCTTCTTTTTAAGATCAATGGTAGCTTTTGACAATCCCAATTGTGTCACCACACTGTAAGAAAAAATGTTTAAACCAGCACCTCCATCTATCAACACACGTTTGACACGGTGGTTTTGGATCAAGACTTCTATGTGTAAGGCCTGATTGTGTGGATGACTCAAGGACTTATCATTTTCTTCTGAAAAGGAGATATACCGCGGAGATGTAAGATGACCAACCATAGTCTAGAACCTATCTAAATCAAGGTTTTCAGGAACATTAGATCCAAGTAGAGCTTTGTCTAGAATGGCTCTATGAGCGGGAGATATTCGAAGCAACTCAAACATTGAGATTTTGGCATTTGTATGTTGGAGTTGTTGAACAATACTATAGTCTGTTGGTCTTGAGTCTTTGGAATTTGAAGATTTAGTTGTAGCCTTCTGCTTAAAAGAAGATGATAGATTGAAAGGTCTCTTAATTAAGGACACTTAATGAATTTGAGTTTTATCCTTGTAGATGTGTCTGAGCCTATGATCGAGTAATGACATTTGCCGACTAATTTTCTCTATCTCTTCACACAATTGTGATAACATTGTAGCTTTTAGAAAGACATGGCTCTACCATATTGATGATAGTATTGTTGCTCATGTAGGCATTGTTGACCTTGGCACCCATATTAGGTTGAGAAGATGAATCTCCTTGACCATGTTTAGGAAATGGTTCTGTGAATTTCGTATGATCATTATTACTCTTGTGATTATCAATTATGATATCTCCACTATCAATCTTATCTTGAATGAGGTGCTTCAGGCATAAGCAATTATTGTTTTTATGACCCTTATTATGATGGAAGTCATAAAAATCGTTCTCTCTCCACCATCTTGGTTTGGGTTCTAGATCGAATGGTCGAATCTCAGGCAAAGAAATGATGTTATTAGCCAACAGAGTTTTCATGGTTGATTCATAAGATTCTCCCAAAGGAGTAAATTTGCATCTAGGATTTGAAGACAAAGGTTTATACTCTGATGGCTTTTTATTGGTTTCTATTGCTTTTGATTCAGAAGCTTTTATGGCTTGGGTACCAATAGTTAGATTGAAAGTAGGTGCCTTGGATGGGGCACGAATAGTATCGACAATGCCATCTGTGACGATGCCTTTATTCTTGTTCCATTTTTTGTTCTTATCTTTAGAACTAGATCCAGATTCGTACTTGTCTTTTTGAAGAGATATATCACCCTTTTTCACAAGAACTTTCTCGATTTTGATCGCGTTATCCACCATCTTATCAAAAGATGTATGATTTTGCATTTGTAAAGGATAATTGAGTTCTGGAACAAGGTTATTGATGAAGATTTCTAGTTTTTCAGTTTCTGGAATAGGTCTAGCATATAGAGAGAATTTGTTTCTCCATCTTTTAAGAAATGTCAGGAATGGTTCCCCTGGGTATTGCTTCAAATTGCAGATGTCGATCATGGTGACCAGGTGTTGAATATTGTAGGAGTATTGCTGATAGAACAGTTTGATTAACTCCTCAAATGTTTTGATTGTAGGAGGCATTCTTGAGAACCAATGAATGGCTGCCCATCCCAAAGACCGAGGGAAGAGATGAATTAGGTAGGTTGGTTTGTGCATTAACTCCATAGACTGAGTATAGAATTCCCTAACATGATCTTGAGGGTCAGAGTTTCCATCATACTTATCGTACTTAGGCATTTCCACTCTTTTAGGGAATGGTGGCATGTACAAGTCTTTATCAAAAGGAAAAGGGCATAGGGCCTCCATGGAGAACTCCTTAGGTTCCTTTTCTTTTTCAAGTTTTTTGATTTTGACTTGCATGGCATGCATCTGTCTCATCATAGCTGTGAGTGGAGTTTCTTCCTCATGCATGATAATATCTTCAACATTAAAATGTGGAGGAAGTTTAGCTCCTTATTGAGCTAATTCTAGAAAGTATGCCTCCCTATCTTCTTTCAAGAAATGCTTCATCATTCTTTTGAAGTTATCATCATTTTGATATTGAGCAATTTCTGAAGGTGTAGGTTCATGATCTGCACCATGTTGAGAAAGGTGCCCTTGGGATCCTCCTCCTTGAGACATGTTGGTGTCATGAGAGCTACCAGGGATAGATTGATGTGGGGTATTCTAATAGCTTCCATGAATTGAGAAAGGAGGAGTTGGTGTTCGATTAACCACGCAGATTGATGCAGGAGGTGTAACATAACCCCCTTTCAAGAAAAGATTACCAAGAGTGTCTTCTCCAAATTTAGTCGTATCATAAGATTGATGAATTGTCTGAGCAATCAAAGAAGATGTCTCTGAAGAGATTGTAGGTTGATCTCTCGGTTTTCTTGATGAGGCTCTGGTTTCCACCATTAACCTTAGGTGAAGAAAAAGAGTGAGATGAAGACTACTGAGAAAAGACTTGATTCGAGAATATCAAATGACACAACCTTGTCAAGATTAGATTGATTGAAGATTAGATGTGGACGTAAATGAAGGATATTGTGCCCTAGTTGTATGGGTAGATGCCCAAGAGATAGCGGACATGAGCTCGCAACACTTAGCCATTTTGATAAAGATGATTAGATATTGATGATCTAACAAGGTTTTGACATAGGATGAAAAGATTCAAATCGATTAGACAGAAGGCTAAATCTGACTCAAGAGACCACTTTAGGAAAATGAATAGATTTTTTGCTAGTTTTAGCTCTATTCCTGACAGAGTGATTTGTTTGATAGACTCAAGATATAGGCTGTAAAAGTAGGACTTCTGACAATTTTGACCAGTTTCTGACAATTCTTCAAGATTTTCTTTAAACGACTTTATGTAGACTCGTATGACACTGGGTTCCTTATCATACAACAATTGACAGACTCGTACGACAATTGAAAAGCTTGCACAACTGTTGATAGCAGGATTTGAAATTAATTGGCAGCAAGACTCATACGACACTGGGTACCTTATCATACGACAGATGGGTAGCTATGAAATGATAATTGTCAAAACTCGTACAACCTTCAGTCTTTGTGAGATGACTTTTGACTCTAGAAAGGATTTTCTCTTCAAATTTTTCAATTTTTCAATTTTCAGTTTCAGATTGTTTGTAATTTTTATAGTCCAGATTTGAAGATTATACCAGATTTGTTTGTTCTTAGTAACCAAGTAGATAAACAGGGCATGCAAAATAGCAAGCAAGTGATTCCAAGCATGTCTGAAAAAATGAATAGGGGACAAAGCAACCCTGCACATGAATAAGCAAGTGAATGAATATGCTAAATATCCCTAGGAGTGCTAATTGTGTATGTTCCAAAAAGTTTTGCAATAACGCACAGATTTCTAGAAAAATGAAAATTTGGCCTCTCTAAGGTTTTTAGTAATGGTCTGACTCTACAACTTTTATGATCCAAGAGGGTGAACTCCAATCCCAGCGCACCAAGGTTTTGACACAATCCGAGAATTTAATCAATCAGGAGCTGCTAGGGAGATCTGACAACCCAACAAGAGACCACACCTGTGAAGATTTCTTCCACAAGGACATTTATATAGCAGCTGTCACTACCATGGTGAAAATGGCTATTACCACTTGAGGTTTTGTCCACATGGTTGACCCAATTAAGGGAATGTCCACTACGATTAACCCTCTCTAAAGGTGACTCACAAAATATACCACATGGTGACTAGTTCTAGATTGAAGGATCTGAGTTTCTGTTACTACCCAAAAAGGGAGTAGAACATAATCCTCTAGCCTTTTCACTTTTAACCAAAACAAAGCAAACAGATAAATCTGACATGCTAAGACCAAGATTATCTCACAAATTTATGTTATGTCAACCGCTCGTGATCTATCAACCTCTCCGGAGAGAGAATGTATCAATCAAAAGTTGAAGACATGCAAATCTAGTAGAACGTGAGACTCTCTCAGTATCCTTCCTACCTACAAGGGTTCCTTCATTGAGAATGTTGGAAACTACAATTGAAACAATTGTTGTATTATCATTGATGTCAAACCTTAATTGGTGAGACTGTTGCTACTTAGGAAAGTACTATATCTATTCTGAGAAGGGAAAGAAAGGATGGTAACAATAGCAGCTAGGAAGAGGTTGAGTTATCTTGATACTACAAAGTGTACTTGACTATATATTACAATGATGAGACAATGTATTATTTATCTTAGTAAGATTGAAGACTAAACTAGTAGGCTTAACCGAGCAAAAATGGATAAATCATGTTTAAGCCGAGTTATGTTAGTGTTGACTGAGTTAGTGTGTGCCGAGCAAAATCTAGTATTGACCAAGTATCAATTTATGTTGAGGAAATAGTTTTAGTAGTGATCGAGTGTTTTACATACAGACCAAGTGGATGATCACAGTATTGACCAAGCATCAACACTTTTATATTTGAAGAGAATTCAGATTTGGAGCTGACATTGTTGAATTCTTGGATTATGTAAAATGTGTTGACTTTATTTATTGATTGCATGGAAGCATTTAATGCTTTGTATAACATTTTATTGTAAATCTTTATGAGATTCGAGATCATTCTAGAAGAGAAGCCAAAGAACATGAAGCGGGTAGATTCAATGAATCTGACCTAACCCTAAGATCTATGAAGGAGATTAAGTAGCAAAAGATAAGTTAACCTAACAGAGGAAAGTATAAAGGAAACAAAAGCATAAGGTAAGAAGATGTATGGGTGAAGAAGATGTTGGAAGAACAGTGAGTTTTATTGATTGTATAAGCAAACGGGCTGAAGGAGAAGTGTGGTGATTACTTGAAGGAAATTTCTGAGCAGATCAGAGATAGAGATGGCAAAGTTTCAAAGTCAATAAACCAGCATTTGCGTACAGAATTGGATCTGATATTTGCAAAGTGAGTTGTATGTTTTCAAATCAATACTACTGCTACTTTCTAACCATTGTAATAGTCAAAATCCTTTTAACAAAGGTTGACCTAACAGTCATATGTTAAATCCTTTGAACAAAGTTGCATTCTAATGGAGTGTATGTAAGTCCTATAACTAGGCTCACTTTTAATAGGGTGATTGAAATCTTTTAATTGGGTCACACTTGACAGTGTGTATTGTAACCTTTGACAAGGTTGGCTTTTAACTGAGCTCAATTTAGAAGAGTGAAAATAATAGTAGCATGTTACAAAGTGGTTTTTCCCATATTGGGTTTCCACTATAAATCCTAGTGTTAATACTTGTGTGAATGTTTTGATTTGAACATTTATATGTTTTACAAGTTAGTTACAACTGGGTAGTGGACTGTTGTGTTATATGTTTCTATTACTGAATCAGTAATGACCGAGTTTGTTTTGGTTGCTTGATCTGATTTATGGAAAAGTTTTTTAAAGTATCTTATACATCAGGACCTGAGAACAACTAATTCACCCCCCTCTCTGTTGTTCTAAATCATATTAATAGAGAAGAGTTTTGCTAGAAACCCACTCTCTCAAGAACCATGAATAGTGTTCATAGGGCCTATTTACTATGTGTAATAGATATGCAAAAAGAAAATCTATGTTTGTTTTTAGCCCAAAATGAAGTCTGTGATATTAAAGCAATAAAAAGGTCACACAAGCTTGACACATGAGTGTTTATTTTAATCAAAATTGAAATGTTATCAGCTAAGAAGATTACCTGAATTCCTCACAATGAGCTTAGTAGATTATACCTAATTTTTAGCTTTGTTAAGCAATTTCGCGCGAGCAAGCCACAAACTCTCCGACAAGAAAACAAGCAAACAAGATATGCAACGTATATTCAACTTATCAAAACCCTAGGGTTAGATCTAAAAATCAATTATTAGGAGAAATAATAACCAAAAACTAATCCAAATCACAACTCATATCATTAATTGAATCATGTGAAAATTAAGTGCATACCCATCACAATTTTTATTTTTTTTTGTTGCATTTGACCTAGTTAACAAGATCTGATTTTTTTGATATGATTTTGGCCACAAAAATAGAAATGAAAAACAAAGACCCTTGCTAAAAAAAAAAGATCTTTCCAAAAATGTAAAAATTTTAGAAAAATATCTTCATTTGTGCCCTAGAGACCCATTTTACCAAACCAGACTAGTTTTTGTAAATTGACTATTTGAGTTATTATATTACATTAAAATTTAAAACACAAAGAATGGACCCCCTGTAGAATTTAAAGAGATTTTCAAAAATGTAAAACTTTCCAAAAAATATGCTGATTTGTGTCAGAAATTAATTTTTTTTAGAAAATAAAGAATAAATTACTAAAAATTCAAAACATCTCAAAAAATTATGAATTTTTTATTGAAACTTCTCTAATATTTTTTCAACTTGAAAAAAAAATTTCAGATGAAAAATTCAAGCCGTTTGAGAGATACAATTAAATCTTTGAAAATTTAGGGTTTTAGCTCCAAAAAAAACCAAAACCAGCATGTAAAGGTGGGTTGCCCCACGGTGGGTGCCAGAAATGTGTGTGTGAATTTTGTACCTAGCTACACACAACACTTCAGTAAAACATTAGAGGTTAGCGAAAATTAAAATCGTGCAAGTAATTGAAAGCTAAGCTAACTAGGCGATTTACTGCCTTCTAGTAGGTGCGAGTTTTTTAATTCTCATATTAGACCGAGATCAGTGACCTTGATGAAACCTAAACGAAGGATCTAAAGGCAAAAAGGATGAATGCAATTAATCTATATTTTTGTATTTTCTGTGCAATAAGAATGATATGAATCTGATATGAAACTAGATAAAAAATGATATGCTATGAATTGATCTAACAATGATATTCTAAATGATATGAATGCAAATTAACAATGAAAATCTCACAATAGCTTGGATTCGTAAAGATGATTCTTCAGTCTCCAATTCGACAACGTGATTGTGCAATTTCATGGAATTATCAAATTAAGAGCCGAGCCTTTGATTTATAGAAATTCAGGGCTTTGGAGGTGCATGAGAAAATCCATAAATCACTCTTGATGAACTCAGGTTGATTTTTGAGTTAACAAGAAATCAGAGATAATTAACTCACAAAAGCATGCAAAAATAGCTTTTTAACTTAAATCAGAAGTTTAGATCAGCTTTCAACTCAAAAGAAAGTTTAGTTTAATTTTAGAACAAATAGAATTGATTTTCCGATTTAAAGTTTAATTGCTCTTTGAATGTGCATAATTAATTATGAATTAATAAAATAAATAAAGTGATTTATCTTCAACTTAACTGATTTTGAATTTAAAACAATTGATTTATGGGTTAATCAATTATTAAAATCAAACTTTTATTCAAAAAATAATATTATTAAATATGACAACTTACTTTAATTAATTAAATAAGAATTTAGTCAATTAATGATAGAAATTTTGATTTATTGTCAAATTAAATAATAATAATTCAGAATAAATGTAATTAAACTCAATTAAATAATTAAGTGGCAGTATTAAATCTAATTAATTAAATATTCAGCATATTCAATTAATCAAACTTTAGGATAAATGAGATTTATCACCAAATAATTATTAAAAATTAAAGATAATTAAGATAAATATGAATATTTCTAAGAATATTCCCCGATGCAGAATTTAGGATAATCAATTAGGATTTTCGATGTTTAGATGTGCCTTAGGTTAGGACTTCGATGTTGACTTCGTTCGATTTGAAGATGTAGGAGGTTAATGAACCTATAGCCCATTTTTAGGGTATTACACGTAGGGCACATCTAAACATTATTGAATCATAATTGATTATCTTAAATTCTGCATCGGAGAATATTCCTTAAAATATTCCTAATTTATCTTGATTATCTTTAATTTAATGATTATTTGGCATTAAATCTTATTTATCTTAAAGTTTGATTAATTGAATATTCTGAATAATTAATTAATTAGATTTAATTTTTGCACTTAATTATTTAATTGAATTTAATTATATTTATTCCTAAATTGTATTATTTAATTTTGATAATAAATCAAATATCCTATGACTAATTAATTAAATTCTTATTTAATTAATTAATGTTAGTTGTCAAATTTAATGATATAGTTTTTGAATAAAAGTTTGATTTAATAATTGATTAACCCATAAATCAATTATTCTTAAATTTAAAATTAGTTAAGTTGAGAATAAATCACTTTATTTATTTAATTAGTTCATAATTATTGTGCACATTCAAAGAGCAGTTAAACTTTAAATCAGAAAATCAATGCAAGTTGTTAACTTTTGGAAACTCAACATCTATTTTGAGTTCAAAGTTGATCTAAACCTCTAATTTGAGTTAAAAAGTTGTTTTTGCATGATTTTGTGAGTTAATTATCTCTGATTCCTTCTTGACTCAAAAATCAACCCGAGTTTATCAAAAGTGATTTATGGCTTTTCCCATGCACCTCCAAAGCTCTGGATTTCTATAAAATCAAAGCTCAGCGCTTTACAAATGGATCCACATAATTTGCACAATCACGCTGGTGAATTGACATCTAAAGAATTGAAGCTTCTTGTGAATCAACAACTTTTTGTGAGATCAATCTTGTTCTCAATTCATTTTAGTTTCATTTCATATCATTGTTTAGATTAATTTTCCATATCAATTTCATCTTAGATTCTAGTTTCACATCAGATTCATATCATTCTTATTGCATAAGGAAATCCAAAAATATAGATTGATAGCATTCATTTCATATTTAGATTCTACATTCAAATCCTTCATTTAGGTGTCGTCAAGGTCACTAATCTCGGTCTAATCTGAGAATACATACTCACACCTACTAGAAGGTAGTAAATTGCATGGTTAGTTTCACTTTCAATAAATTACACGATTTTGATTTTTGCTAACTTCTAATGTTTTATTGAAGTGTTGTGTCTACAACTAGGTAAAAAATTCACACACACATTTCTAGCGCCCACCGTGGGGCCCTGAAATGGGTTTCCATTCTATTTCTATCAATTTCTATCATTTTCTTGTCATTTTCTATTTCAAGCTGCAATTTTTATTTTCTATCTGTACAATTTTCGTATGAGTTTTGTCAAAAAACTCGTACCAGTCAGTACCCACTGTCATACGACAGTTGATTTGATTGAGGATCATACCATTAGAAGTAAATTATCATTTGGACGCTCTATCATCGTATGATCTAGTACCCATTGTCATACAAGTTTCCAGATTGTCATCTAGAAGGTAACTCACTTTTGTACAAGTTTTAGTGCCAGAGTTCAATTATCGTTTCAATTTTTCAGGCAGTTTTCTAGATTTTGATTGACAGCTAACCCTAACAATTGAAATTTTCTGATTCTAATTGGTTTCTGCTGATTTTGATTGGGAAAAGTGTGAAAATTGCTAAAAATGGGTAATAATCTACTAAACGCGTTGCGAGGAATTCAAGTAACCTTCTCAGCTAATAACGTTTCGATTTGGACATAAAATGAACATCTCACATGTTAGGCTTGTGTGACCTTTTATTGCTTTCATATCACATACTTCATTTTAGGCTATAAAAACAAACCCAGATTTGCTTTTCGCATATCTATTACACATAGTAAATAGGCCCTATGAACACTATTTGTGGTTCTTGAGAGAGTGGGTTTCCAGCGAAACTCTTCTCAACGAGAGAACCCTTTTAGGTAGGGAGGATATTGAGAGCATCTCATGTTCTACTAGATTTGTGTGTCTTCAACTTTTGATTGATACATTCTCTCTTCAGAGAGGTTGATAGATCACAAGTGGTTGACATCATAGATCTTTGTGAGATAATCTTGGTCTTAGCGTGTCAGATTAATCTGTCTGCTTTGTTTTGGTTAAAAGTGAAAAGGCTAGAGCACTATGCTCTACTCCCTTTTTGGGTAGTATCAGAAACTTAGATCCTTGAATCTGGAACCATTCTCCATGTGGTATCTTTTGTGAGTCACCTTTAGAGAGGGTTAACCATAGTGGACATTCCCTTATTTGGGTCAACCACGTGGATGTAACCTCAAGCGGTAATAATCATTTTCACCATGGTAGTGACAACCGCTATATAAATGTCCTTGTGAAAGAAATCTTCATAGGTGTGGTCTCTTGTTGGGTTGTCAGATCTCCCTAACAACTCCTGATTGATTAAATTCTTGGACTGTGTCAAAACCCTGGTGCACCAGGATTGGATTTCGCCCTCTTGGATCATAAAAATGGTAGAGTCAGACCATTACTACAAACCTTAGCGAGGCCAAATTTTCATTTTCTAGGAATACGTGCGTTATTGCAAAACTTTTTGGAATATACATAGTTGGCACTCCTAGGGATTAGCATATTCAATCACTTGGTTATTCATGCGCAGGGTTGCTATGTCCCCTGTTCATTATTTTTAGACGTGATTGAAATCACTTGCTTGTTGTTGTGCATGCCTGTTTATCTATTTGGTTACTAAGAACAAATCGATCTGACATAATCTTCAAATCTGGATAGTAAAATTTGCAAACAATCTGAAACTGAAAATCCAAAATTTGCAAAATCTAAAGAAATATACCTTTCTAGAGTCAAAAGTCATCCCACAGAGTCAGAAAGTCATACGAGTTTGTCCAATTTTCATTTCAAAACTATCCTATTATCATATGGTGTAAGGTATAGTGTCGTATGAGTCTTGTTGCTAGTCAATTAAAAAAAAAGTCAAATCCTACTATCAACTATTGTGCAAGTTTTGCAATTGTCGTACGAGTTTGTCAACTGTCGTATGATCAGGAACCTAGTGTCGTATGAGTCTACAAAAAGTCATTTGAGAAATTTTGAAAAAGTGCCAGAAAGTTGTCAAAATTTCCAGATATTCAGCTTTTACAGCCTATTTCCAAAATCTATCGAACAAATCACTGTGTCAAGAACAGAGCAGAAACTAGAAATCATCCTATCATTTTCCTAAAGTGGCCTTTTGAATCCAATTCAGCCTTTTGTTTAATAGATTTGAGTCTTTTTCATCTTGTGTCAAAACCTTGTCAGATTATCAATCTGCAATCAATCTTCAAAATGACTAAGTGTTGTGAGCTCGTGTCCACTATCTTTTGGGTATCTACCCATACATCCAAGACATGGTATCCTTCATTCACATCTCAGCTAATCTTAAATCAATTCAATCTTGACAAGGTTGCATCATTTGATCTACTTGAATTCAGTCATTCTTTAGTTGTCTTCATCTTATCCTTTGGCTTCACCCAAGGTTAATGGTGGAAACTAGAGCTTCCTCACACAAGAAATTAGGAGATGCATCTCATACCTTACCTTTGACTACTCACAAGGGTCCAACTCTTGAGCAACTCTACAATTCTATCTTTACGAAGATGACGGTCTTGGAAATTTTTTATTGAAAACTAGTTGCATACCCCCTCCATCAACTCACGGAGGTAATCAACAAACTCCACCTCAATCTATTTTGGGGAGTCCTAAAACTCCTAACATGTCTCAAGTAGGGATAAACCATGGTTCTCAAAGAGCCCACTCTCAACATGGTGCAGATCAAGAACCCACACCTTCTGAAATTGCTCGATACCCAAATGATGATGACTTCAAGAAAATGATGAGGCATTTCTTGAAAGAAGATAGAGAAACATACTTTCTAGAGTTAGCTCATCAAGGAGCTAAAATTCCTCCTAACTTTAATGTCAAAGATATCATTACATATGAGGAAGAAACTCCAATCGTGGCTATGATGAAATAGATGCATGTCATGCAAGTCAAACTTAACAAACTTGAGAAAGAAAAGGAACCTAAGGAGTTCTCCATGGAGGCCCTATGCCCTTTTCCTTTTGATAAAGACTTGTACATGCCACCATTCCCTAAAAGAGTGGAAATGCCTAAGTATGATAAGTATGATGGAAACTTTGACCCTCAAGATCATGTCAAAGAATTCTGTACTCAATCTATGGAGTTCATGCATGAACTGACCTATCTAATGCATCTCTTTCCTCGATCTTTGGGAGGGGCAGCCATTCATTGGTTCTCAAAAATGCCTCCTACAATCAAGACCTTTGAGGAGTTAAATCATTCTATCAACAATACTCCTACAATATTTAACATCCAGTCACTATGATCAACATTTGCAATCTGAAATAATATCCAGGAGAACCATTCCTGACATTTCTCAAAAGATGGAGGAAGAAATTTTCTCTATATGCTAGACCTATTCCAGAAACTGAGAAGCTAGAAATCTTCATCAATAATCTTGTTCCAGAAATCAACTACCCTTTACAAATGCAAAATCATACATCTTTTGATAAGATGGTAGATAATGTGATCAAAATTGAAAAAGTACTTGTGAAAAAAGGAGACATCACAATTCAAAAGGACAAGTACAAATCTGGATCTAGTTCTAAAGACAAGAACAAAAATTGGAACAAGAATAAAGGCATCGTCACAGATGGCATTGTTGATACTCTCTATGCCCTATATAAGGCACCATCTTTCAATCTAACTGTCGGTACCCAAGCCATCAAAGCTTTAGAACAAAAGGTACTAGAATCATCTCAAAAGAAGACAAAGTACAAACCTTGGTCTGCTAATAATAAATGAAAGTTCACTCCTCTTGGAGAAACTTTGGAATCAGCCATGAAAAATCTATTAGCTAACAATATCATATATTGAGATCCAACAATTTGATCCCGAACCTAAACCAAAATGGTGGAGAGAGAACAAATTCTATGACTTCCATCGTAGCAAGGGTCATAAAAATAATAACTGTTTATGCTTGAAACATACCATACAAGACAAAATTGATAATGGAGACATCACCATTGACAATCATGAAAGCAATAATGATCATACAGCATTCACAGAACCATTTCTGAAACATGGTCAAGAAGTTTCATCTTCCCAGCTTGATATGGGGGCAAAGGTCAATTATGCTTACCCTGGAAATAATGTTGTTATCAATATGGTTGAACCTTGTCTCTCTGAGCGTTGCAATGTCATTACAATTATGCAAAGAGATAGAGATCATCATTCAGCTAATGCAGTTACTCGATCACAAGCTCAAGCACATCTGAAAGGACAAATCCCAGATTCATCCAATGTCCCTAAGGTGCCCTTCAATCTTTCTTCCACTTCCAAACAGAAGGCTGCTTCTAAATCTTCCAATCCTAAAGATACGAGGCCAATGTCTTATAGCATTGTTCAACAAATCCAACACACTAATACAAAAATCTCCATGTTTGAGTTGCTTCGAATATCTCCAGCTCACAGAGCCATTCTAGACAAAGCTTTGCTCGGATCCAATGTTCTTGACGACCTTGATTTAGATAGGTTCGAGACTATGGTTGGACATCTTACATCTCCAAAATATATCTCCTTTTTAGAGGAAAATGATAATTCCTTAAGTCACCCACATAACTAGCCCTTGCATATAGATGTCTGGATACAAAACCATAGAGTCAAACATGTGTTAATAGATGGGGGCACTGGCCTAAACATTTGTTCTTACAACTTGATCACACAATTGGGATTTTCATAAATGTCTATTGATCCTAGAAAGAAGATAACTATAAAAGCTTATGATGAACAAAAGAGATCTTCTAAAGGCACCATTGTCCTACCTATCAGAGTAGGTCTAGTAATCAGAGATACTACATGTCAAGTGCTTGATCTACCTTTGGCTTACAACATCCTTCTAGGGAGACCTTGGATACATGAAATGAAAGCTATTCCTTCTACATTCCATCAATGTTTGAAATTTCCTTATGAAGTAGTAGAGGTGACTATCCCAACGGACATATCCACCACTTGCAATGCATTGAAGGAAAGTGCAGATAAACTTGTTCCTAATAACAGAGAATCTTCCACTAAGCAAGCAGAAGTAGCATCCACATCTAAAATGGAAGACATTGCAAAAGAGGTCAATATCAAAGAAAATGGTATGGGAGAATATACTATAGAGGCAGTCTTATCTTTGACATCTCTCCCTATCTCGCCTAAGTCTTATGGGCAGTCTTTGAAACAGTCCAAACCAGAATCTAAAGAACCTCTTGAGGCATATAAAAGAAATTTTGTGGAAGAACAAGTCTCCAAGCAAGAGTTTGAAGAGGATGAAGTTGTGCTTGCATGGCTATACAAAGATGAACCAGAATCCCAAGTTGTTCAAACTAGTGAATCTAGAGTACCAAAAATTCCTTCTAAGTCATATGGCCCAGGAGATAAATTGATAGCTAAGATGGGATATCTAGGTAATGGATCTCTAGGAGTCAGAGGAAAAGGTATTATGACACCTATTTCGCATACTGGTAGGGCAAACAAAAATACTATTGGCTTAGGCTTTAAGAAGAAACCCTTTTATCTCAAGGGTAACTATTCTCATGTCATAGAACAAATCGCACCAAGTGAAGCCCTTCTTAAAAAGGAAGAAATAGAACCACCAGATAGTGATTCAGATAGCTTGAAAATTATTCCTCATGAATGTTTGCATAAAGAAATCAAAGACCTTCTTGATGCAAAAGATGATCCAATCAAATGAGTCAATGTAGTAGAAACACAAGAACCTGCTACTAAACAAGAAGAAGGAAAACCTATCACCATAGCTGAACATTTGGGTCTATCTAGTGAATTTGAAACGGACTCTCATGAGTATGAATTCAAATCTGAATCCGAGGGTAATCCTGCTTGGGGGATACGTCCTGACTTTACACATGTTCTAAGATTTCCTAGAGGTCTTGAATCAGAAGATGAATCAAATGACTATGAATGGGGAGTCATTCCAAAGGAAGATGAACTTATCACAAAAAAACATGTTGATGTTATTCACCAATACGCACCTAAACCCAACATAAGTCTAGAGAAAAGTAATGAACTTAACAAGTCTGACCCGCCGATGGTTGAAGTGGACTCCCACAATGACATTGAGCCTATTCATGAATTGAATGTCTTAAGTTGTAATATCACCTTCAAACTCAAGCGATGGGTCGGTGCCAATGATGATAGATCCATATCCGTAAACACTATATCCCAATCTTTTCCCACTTTGACTATCCAACATCATGACCTTCTTGACCAAACTTCCATGAATCCGAGCCAAGGTATCTTTACTTTCTCGAATGACTATGCCCTTGCTTGCTATCTAAATGCAGTTGAGCCTATGAGGACTTCCATTAGTGAATTGAGTGTTAGCATGATGGAGTCGGACATCAAGTATCTTAGTAAAAAGAATAAGAATAAAAATAAAAAGAAAAGGATTTATGAGGGTGAAAACCACTTTGTGGTAGTCTCAGAACCAAAAATAGTAAAGAAAAAAGACATATCCGAAGGTGAAAACCTCTCTGAGGTGCCTAAGGATGAGATATTTGATATCCTTCTGAGTCATTTGGTTTCTAATTGAGCCCACTCAATCCATCAACTTGGGAACAATAGAAGAACCATAATTGATCCATGTGGCACAATCTTTATTAGAAGAAGAGAAGCAAAAATTCACAACATTCCTAACAGAAAAGAAGATCAACTTTGCATGGAAATATTCAGATATGCCAGGGTTGGATCCTAATCTTATAATGCACCATCTATCTATTTCTCAAGGAGTAAAACCAGTTAAGCAAAAGTTAAGAAAAATGCATCCTCATGTTGCACTCTTGGTAAAAGCTGAGTTAGAGAAGCTACTAAAAGCCGGATTCATCTTTGTTATGGACTATGTTGAATGGATCTCTAATATTTTACCTATATCAAAACTAGACAAATCAATAAGAGTATGTACAGACTTTAGAGATGTAAATAAGGCATGCCCTAAGGATGATTTTACGCTACCTAACATTGACATGATAGTGGATATGACTACGGGTTTCGAGATGTATTCTTTAATGGATGGTTTCTCCAGATATAATCAAATAAAAATTTCTCCAGAAGGTCAAGAGAAAATTGCTTTCACATGTGCATGGGGTACATTCTGTTGGAATGTTATGCCATTTGGGCTTAAAAATGCTGGTGCTACATATCAGAGAGCTATGACATCTATTTTTCATGACATGATGCATCAAACTATGGAGGATTATGTTGATGACACTTTAGCAAAATCTATGATTAGAACTGAACATCTAAATGACTTAAGCAAGATACTGGACAAAATGGAAAAATTTAGTCTCAGACTAAATCCTAAGAAGTGTGCATTTGGTGTCACTTCTGGAAAGCTCTTAGGATACATAGTTTCAAAGAAGGATATTGAAGTTGATCCAACTAAAGTCAAGGCTATAATGGAGATACGACCTCCCAAGAATATCAATCAAATGAGAATATTACAAGGGAGAGTACAATCTATCAGATGTTTCATATCATAGTTAGCCGACATATCACAACCTTTTACAAAGACATTACATAAAGGTTTGACTTTTGCATGGAACGAAGAATGTGAGAAGAACTTTGATCATATCAAGAAATATCTATCAAATCCTCCTATCTTGATGCCTCCTATACAAGGGAAGCCTTTGATCTTATATGTCTCCACAATAGATAAATCACTAGGGGCATTGCTAGCACAACATGATGAGAATAAAAAGGAAAGAGTTATCTATTATATCAGTAGAACTTTGGTTGCATATGAGAAGAACTATTCAATGATTGAGAAATCTTTTCTAGCTGTGATATTTGCATCATAGAAATTGAGACATTATATGTTAGCTCATACCACACTTTTGGTAGCCAAAATCGATCCACTAAAGTACCTACTAAGTAAGGCTGCCCTCACGGGTAGATTAGCCAAATGGGTCATGCTTTTAAGTGAATTTGACATTGAATATGTTGAAAGAAAAGCCATAAAAGGATAGGTAATTGCTGATCAATTGGCTGAAGCACTATTGTTTGATGATACTCCTATGCAAATAGAATTTCCAGATTCCTCTATCATGAATCTTTCTTCTAGAGAATGGAAATTTTTCTTTGATGGCTCCTATACATAGAATGGATATGGAGTAGGCATATTGTTCATCACACCTCAAGGATATTTCATACCTAAAGAATTCAGATTAAAGTTTCCTTGTACCAACACTATTGTTGAATATGAAGCCCTTCTTAATGGCATGAAAATAGCAATTGAGTGGAGAGTGACATAAATACACATTCATGGGGACTCACAACTTGTTATCCATCAAGACAATGATGTGTACAGAACTAAAGATGAAAAGCTCATTCCTTATAAAAGAATGGTAGATGATCTAAAGAAATACTTCATATCTATCACATTTGAGAAAATTCCTAGAACAAAGAACAAGGCTGTCGATGCAATGGAAACATTATCTTCTCTATTACAACAGTCTAACCATGAGCTACGCTACGAGTTCCTGGTGGAAGCACTATCTTATCCTACATATGATTCCCCCGACACCCGCATGATCTGCACTATTGTAGGTCATGATTCATCTAGATACAAAAACCTTTTCTCCTATCTCCAAGACCAAATAATTCCCGATACCTTTAACTGGTATGAGAAATGAAACCTTATCTACACTGCCTCCCAATATGTCATCATTGATAATGATCTATACAAACGAGGTCTAGATGGTACGCTACTTAGGTGTTTAGAATTGGAAGAGTCCCAACGTGAATTAGAAGAAGTCCATGATGGTATATGTGGATCACATTCTAACAGTTTAACACTAGCTCAAAAACTTATTAGGGTTGGGTACTATTGGCTTGAAATGGAGAAAGATGCAATCAAGTTTGCTAAGAACTGTCAAAAGTGTCAAGTACATGGTAATTTGATTCATGCACCAGGGATAGATCTAATTCCCTTTACTACATATTGGCCTTTTCAGTAATGGGCTTTTGATCTTATAGGTGCTATCTATCCACACTCTTCTAGTGGATATACCCATATAATCACAGCTACAGATTATTTTACAAAATGGGTAGAAGTAGTTCCTTTGACACAAGAAACCGGCAAGCAAATTTCTATGTTCATTCTAAACTACATCATATGTCGGTATGGTATTCCCCATTCTATAGTCACAAATAATGGTGGACAGTTCAAGAACAAAGACTTAGATGATCTATGTGCTAAATTCAAGATTACACAACATTGGTCATCTATTTACTATCCTCAAGGGAATGGACAAGCAGAGGCTTCAAATAAGAATCTATTGAAAATCTTGCAAAGAAAAGTTAATAAAACAGGAAGAGACTGACATCTTATGATCAATCTAGCTCTCTAGGCCTACAGAACAAGTATCAGAATGCCCACTGGGGCTACACCATTCGCTTTACTTTATGGGTCTGACGTGGTACTGCCTATTGAGGTTGAAATCCTATCACTAAGAATCAGAATGCATGGTCTAGTAACTGATGATGACTACATAGTGTTTAGGTTGCAAGAACTTGAACTACAAGATGAGCGCAAACAAGCAGCATATGATCATCTCAAAGTAATTCAGAAAAGAATGTTAAGAGGCTACAATAAGAAAGTCAGACATAGAGAATTTCAGGTTGGTAATCTAGTCTTGAGAGAGAATCCTAAAAATCAATCACATAGAGAGTGCAAGGGGAAGTTTGAACCCAAATGGCTGGGTCCCTTTGTAATCACTGCTACTTTTGGCTCTGTTGACACCTAAAATTTTAGCTCCAAAAGAGATCGAATGTTAGGGAAGTATAATGCATACTGGGTATATTTTGTAAATCTTTTATTAAAATTTTGAAATAGATAAAGGATGTATTCGTTTATTGTTTCTTACTCCCATATATTAGGTTGTAAATGTTTCATCTTATGCATTCTTTTTATTTAATATGGATAATTTTGAAAAATAAGAAATATGTATATATAATTAGGCCAAAAAGAACAGCGAGAGGGAGTTGAACACTCAACCTCTCGAGCTGACCTTTTTGCCTACATACCTAATCCCTCACCCCTAACCAATTAGTCTACATTATTCTTTGAGAGGAGTAGGGGAAAAGTATTTACTTATTTTAATTATATGTGTATAGGTGAAAGATCAAATTACTTTTCAAACAGGGAGTTACCTCTTCCCTAATTACTTTTATAATTTAATAATATGATTATTGTGTTATTTTGTATTTATATATTTTCTAAATTTTAGGAAAAAGAACAGGGAGAGGGAGTTGAACACTCGACCTCTCGACCCATTCCTCTTCCTACCTATCTACCCGACTCTACCCCTAACCAACTACTCTACATTATTCTTCGAGAGTATGTGTAGAAATAAAAATAAAAATATAAGATAATTGTATTCTTTTTAAAAATAAATTATTAAAATTAATATTATTTGTTAGGGGGAACTTCAATATTTTAATTAATTATTTTAAGTTATATGATTCGGTTAGTTTGTTATTTAATTAATTTATTTACCAAATAACCTAACCTCTTTTCATTTTTACATTTTCACCTATAGCTAATATGAAATACTTTTAGGGTGAAGTAATTTTATTATTATTAATCTTTAATAATACATATTTTGTAGATTAAATTTTATATTATTAGGGTTTGAATGATGATTAATTATTTCCCTAAATGTGTTTTCTCACTTTTGTGTCAATTTAATTTTAGGGTTTTATTTTTTCATTCTACTTACTTTTATAAGTAAGTTTATTCTTTTGATGTACATTAGGGTTGTTTAGGAAGGTAAAAATTTATATTCCCTAATCATGTATATTTTAACAATTAATAAATTTTCCATATTTTAAATATCTTTAAGAAATTATTTTGTGAGCTTAATAAATTAACCTTTGAGTAAATGAATTTTATTTTAGGGTTAATATCATTTAAGGGATTCTATTTTAGAATGAATGTAATATGCTTTATTTTCAAAATAAAATATGAGAATATTATTTTTATGTATGTGTGTGAAGGGTTTCATTTTATGATACTCGTTTTTCAAACAAGTATTAATAAATAATAAATATTTTATAAAATTAACACATTATATAATGTATTTATTATAAACTAATATCGGTTATTTTGTGTGTGCAAGAAATTAAAGAACAAATTATTATGCACAGGATACCGGAATGAAATTAATTTAGGGAAGATTTTCTCGAACAATCATTGTAATAGTTTGTTAGGCTTATTTTAGGGTTAGTTGCCATGATTAAGTTTTGTGAAAGGTTATGTCTTTTCACATAAAACCTTTGGTAATTACATTTATAGGGAAACATTTGATACGAGGGGGATGATCATTTTTATCAACATTAAAAATTAAAAAAAAATTTATGATGATATATACAATCATTATGGAGTAAAATTTTTGGGCGAATCTGGAAGGCTGGTATATGAAATTTGATCAGTACTGTAATGCTGTCGGAATGAGATAAGTTTAAATTCTTCAATGTTATAATTCAGTTATTTTGATGATATTTATGTGTGGATGAATTCTTTCGAGTTCCTTTAATGTGATCGATCTGAATTCTGTTATCAGTATATTTGATGAAAATATTGGTCTCCCAGGATATGTTTTTAGTTAAACTCTTCTAAATTGCGCGATTGGTAGGCCTATAAACATTAGAGTTAAATTCAATAAAGTTGTCTATATTGATAATTTGGAATTCATTTCTGTCTCCTACCCATTTTGATTGTCAGGACTCTGATGCCCAATGTTATAGGCACTGATCTCATATTCAGTATTGTATTCACATATCTGATTGTTTCATGTATTAGTTTCCAAGTTTTGCCCTCATTTCAATTCTAAAGCATTTCAATCAATCTTTAGGTTTTAGTTTATAAGTTTTCAAATTCGTATTTCATTGATTAGTTATTACATTGATTTTCTAACATTCTAACCCTAATTAGCATTAGGTCCTAGATTTCAATTTTGTTAGTTCAGTATAGCTCATTTATTTCACATTCAGTTTTCAATCCTAACTTAGATTTGTTAATTGTTAGAATCTGTAGTCATAAGTAATTTGCAAGTTTTCAATTATTAGGTACACCCACCTTGGTTTCTAACCTAAAGTGCAGGGATTCAAGTTAGAGAAAAGGCTTCGAATCCATTAATTGGCATCCCGTAACCACTAAGAAGAAATCCAGTGATTTCAGGAGCCAACAGGCTCTAGAGCCTATCAACTCTCAATGACTGAAGGAGAATAGCTCTGAGAACCAATCAACATTCTCCATCTGAAGAAATTCTATGCCTAAGGCATTCAATCTATGGTAAAATGTCCCCCCAAAAAAAAAATCTTAAAAATTGGAAAAAGTCCTGAAAAAAATGAACATCTTGGTGAAAACCTAGCAATAGGCGCCTTGATAATTCACAAAAAAATAAATAAATATCAAAAGTAAAAAAAAATTGAAAAAATGAAAAATACAAAAAAATGAGAAAAAGAAAAAGTGCCTTGGTGAAAACTTGGAAACAGGCGCCTTGGTAGCAAAAATAGAATCTTTGCCAAGATGGTGAAAACTCGGCAAATGAGCACCACTTGTTCAAAACGCTCCATCTATCAATGCAATCTTGGTCTTTCCTAGCTTTCAGTCTTGCTTTAGTTTGTACATATCTCTTGGTTTATTCCTGCGTTCCTATTTTCAATAAGTCAGTATGTACACCAATCAGCAAAAATGTTTGTATCCTATGAATGCTTCAAACTTGGGGGCAATCAATGTCATATCTTATGGCCTCTAGTATACCCCAGACGAGTCATATCCAGTCAAGGTCCTTTGAATCTTTATTTGAGTCAGTCAGTCAGTGTCCTCTCCAGAAAGAATTTTGCATCTACAACAACGCAATCAAACACAAACATCAACACAAAATGAAAACAATCTATGCTTCACATGCTTTTATCCCCTTGTATGCTTACTGATTCACCTTGAGATTTCTGCCCCTTTGAGCTCTTTGATGATGTCATTTATAGGATTTAGAGAGTGATGACTGGGGGCATAATCTTTTCTTTGTCTTCTACTTGTATGTGAAAATCTAACAACTTTGGAAATTCTGGATTGAAATGGTGTCCATCTGTAAGAGCCTCTATCTCAAATTGGACGGCCATGAGTACCTCGACCATTGATACCCAAAAAATTCAAGGAAGTTTGATCTAACTATTGTCTTTTTTAGTACGTTCTTTCTCCTACAGTGAAATGCGATCTTACCTAAGGATGTGAATGATAAAGGGTCACTAAGGGTAATTCACATTGGATTTAGAATGATCTCTTGACTGCTTGATGTGTTTGTTATGCAAGACGTATTCAGGTCATCAAAATGTTTATGTTATGATGCTTATACAAATTGCTATATCAAAATGGACACAATATTCAGGTCATCTTGGCATTTATGCCTTGGTGCTTATAACTAATCCGACATTCTAAAAATAAAATCAATATTCATATGTCCATGGCTATCTAGCTAGTGGGCATTGCATTGATTTATCTGGTTACCTAAAAATTTAATGATGAAAATGACCAACACATGATCAGTGACTAGGTCCTAGGTCTTAGGTTGCATTTCATATTACATGTTTTTTTTCATTCTACATGTTTGCATGATCTCAAAATGTTTGGATAAACTTCAAATATTAAATGATTCTTCAATCACCTATCCAAATCTAACAAGAGCTGAAGTCTAACTCGAAGGTCTCTTCATAGAACTGCAAGAAGCTACCATCCTGGGTTAAACATCCTTTTGACATAAGATTGAGTACTTGTCTTCATCAATACCTGCAAAACATATCATGTGTATCATTGCATTTACATTTCATATCACAATCATCTATTACATTACATCCATGTGCATAAGCATACATACATACATCTTTCCATAATCAAATACATATGCATAACATCCATACATGTGAAAGGAACCATTGCATTGCATAAATCCATATATACATTCTACACTACTCATAACATTAGCATCACATGATATCATCATAAATCAAAACATGACAAGTACAAATGATGTCATAACCAAAATCTCGATCTCATATATATATATATATATATATATATATATATATATATATATATATATATATATATATATGTATATATATATAAATATATCATAAAAAATTGAACTAGTCAGGGGTGCACTACTGGCACAGTGTACAAGAGAATAAGCTCAAGTGAGCTATAGAAGTTAGAATAGTATCAAAATCAAGCGATCAAAAATATCAAAACAAGAAGACAAATTAGCTATCAGCCTGATCCTCTGCATCTGGTGGAGGTGGAGGTGGTGCATCCGGTATTGCCTCTGCTCTAGGTGCTCTGGCTCCCTCTGATGCCAACATATTCTAGGAGTATGTAGGGACTCTTTGTGCAATAGGAACGATAGCATAATAGGAAGACACATAATACATAGCTCATGAAGTCTGATGAATCACCTCTTTCTATAATATGTGCACCTCTACACGAAGCTCAATCTGCTATCTATCTACCTCTAGGTATCTCTCCTCCCAATGAGCACTGCGAACCTTCAGGTCCCTGACCAGTACTCTAAGCCATTTGATAGTCTCCTGTGGAGTAAGGGGAACACTAGGATCAACATCAGCTACTAGAATATCAGTATCTGGGGTGGCCTTCTCAGTGGTCTCTGCTCTTTGCATCTTATGGCGTCTAACCTCAGCACCTAAATCAAAATCTGTGTCACCATACAATGGATCAGGGCCACCACCACCTACAAACTGCTCTACTAAAAGTACCTCATCAGCTGTACCCACACCACCTAATGTACCACCCTCTCCCCTAGTCTATCTCTTTGCACTTGCAGGCCTACCTGTTGTAGACGTAGTGGGACGAGGGGGCCTCATCTGTCTAGCTGGTCTCTGTGGAGGAGCCATAGCTCTAGGTCTCGGCGGTGTCGGCTACAAAATAGGAGCTTGTGCGGGTCTAGGACCCTGTCTCATTGGTGCTCTAGTGACATCCATAGCCTCCTCCATGGAAGGTATCAGCTCTATAGGATTAGAGAATCTATGGATCAGATGGCCAGAAAGCCATGCAATAAATCCATATGTAACTTTGACATCAATCACCTATGGTCTATACTCCCAATCCCTGCCAGCAATATCACTTTACTCCTATGAACACAAAGCATAAGAAAGCCTCGTAGTCCATCCAAGTCCAAGCTCATGAGCTATCCAAGCATAGGTGGCATAATCATTAGGGGCATCCTACACTCATCTGTACTATCACTACACCGTGGTGATAAAGAATCTCTCTAATGTGGAGGATGACCTCCCAATCAGCACATGGCTCTGAAAGAAGAAACTAAACTGCTCTCGTACAGTAGGCCAAGGCTCGATATCCACATATGGCCTCCATCGAACAAAAGTCATATCATCAAGGCATCGCTTCCAATACTCAGTATGGCCCATCTGAACTTGTGTGACATATCCAGTATATATATATATATATATATATATATATATATATATATATATATATATATATATATATATATATATATGAAAAGCTCCTAAGGCTGATGTTGTGCCTGGCACACTGGTCTCAAAACTGGGATATGCTCCCATGCCCAAATCTATAAAACTAAAGCTCTAGATGCAAAAGATTTTCTCTCCTGATACACTACCTCGTGCATCTTAGAGAACATGTGGGCCAATAAGCACTGACCCCAAGCCAACTTAGAGGGAGTTGCCATCAAACGTGCAACCATCGGGGCCCAGCCCATCAATAAACCATTTTGCTGACAGTCAGACGTGATAATCCCTCCTATCATCCCAGCAATAATACACTCCAGCTAGTGTGTCTGTCCATAACGTTGTACTAAGGTCTCCTAGGAAATAGAGGCTGTCATCTGGGTATCATCTCCAAAGAGATGTCTGAAAGCTAATAGACCTGAGTTCCCCAAACTCACATACTCTGGACATCACCCTGCATGAAAAGGAATGCCCAATATACAATACACATCCTCTAGGGTCACAGTAATCTCCCCAGTCGGTAAATGGAAGGTTTGAGTCTCTGAATGAAATCACTTAATCAAAGCAGTCAAAAGTCCACGATTTACCCTAATCTCAGGTAAACGAATGAGATACTTGAAGCCGCAAGAAGCAAGGTGAACCCTCATAGGGTCAGGGAGTGATACACACAGTCTTTAAGTGGTTGGATGTGAGATGTGTACATGAACATCTAGATATATGACCTACACAACACAAAAACAAGGGATCCTATTAGTAATTCAGTTGTAGAACATGTTACAAATGCAAGAATTGAACAATTTTCTACTTCAAAAGGTAGGTTAAAAGGTCAACAATCAGGCTAAAAGATTAGAAAATTCAAAAAATTGACCTAGCAGGGACTTTTAGGCTCATTTTTCACATGACAATTTAGACTAGCATGGAAACTCGTACGAGTTTCTACATCATACCATACAACAAATAATAGTGACATGACATTGTATACCTCATCATACAAGTTATGAGGGACCTGGCGAAATGTCGTATGACTCTTGGGTCCCTCTCATATGAGTCTTGGGGATTATTGAAATGACAATCTACCTACAGTTAAAAAGTCGTACGATTCCTTGAGGGGAGTCGTACGAGTTTCCATGCATTCAAAAATTTAAAATTGAAAAATGTACGAAAAGATGCTAAAAATACTATAAAACATGGAAAAAATAGAATTTTTGAGAGGCACAGAGGTCCACCTACCAGATGCCCATACTGACAGGGTCTTTGGTGTCTCCGGCTGTGCTCAAAATGATGTGAACTCACAGGTACCTTTGGTTCTGCCATTTTCTTACTTAGAGAGCTCCACAAAGTTTTGAAAGTCAAAGGTGAATAATGAAATGAAAATGACCCTTCCGACTTTTATATAGCTTTTGACCTAATTTTCAAAAGTGCTCCGTTTTTCACAAAAGTTGCACCCCTAGCTAATTTCAACGTTTTGAATCCATTTTTAGGATCAAAATTGAAATATGAGATCATTTAATATGTCAAAATCATGATTTAAAATTTTTTGGACCTAGGACGGTCTACTGCTTGCATATTCGACCTTCAATCATCAAAGAAATCTAGAATTCAACTTAACTGATTATCTTACATCAAACTATCAAAATTTCAACTTGGTTAACCATGGTCAACTCATGGTCAAACCTAGTCAAACTTGGTCTTCTAGACCTCTAAACGATGCAGAATGCATTATTGGACGTGTATAACCACTTCTCAAATCAATTACCATACTTCTAAACCTCTTAATGTTGACTTTTCTTATTAGATTTTGATTTTAATCCTGAAGGGGCATGGTATTGCACATCAATCATATCTTTCTTTCAGTAATCAAGACAACAACCATGTCTAGTTGCTAATTCATCTGAAGACCTCATCACTTGGGGAAAATCTATCATTGCTTGGGGCATATCAGATTCATCGAGATCCATATTAATCTGGTATTTTCTTAATCTTGTAAACTATATTAGCTTTTCGTAACCATCGATTCATTAGTGTTATTTCTTTGGTTCTTCATAACTGAAGGGTTCAGATGTGATACCAATGTGATTCTTATTGACAATTGGGTCTAAAATTAGTCACTCACTTCTTCATAATCATAAGGTTTGGAATCAAGAGTTTTGATACTTTTTCGTAATCACCAGTTCATCATTGCTATAGTGAACATTATTTTTGGTCCTTCAGGACCTATCATCTTCAAATCTTTCAATCGGTTTCTGTCTCGGAATCAGTTCATCTTTCAAATTAGTTTCATATCACACACAGATTGTCTTTGAACCACTACGCTTCGCATAATGATTCAAAGAGGGGCAAAATGTAATACCCCAAAAATAGGCTATAGGTTCATTAACCTTCCACATCTTAAAATTGAATGAAATAGATATCAAAGTCCTAACCTAAGGCACATCTGAACATTATCAAATCATAATTGATTATCTTAAATTTTGCATCAAGGAATATTCCTTGAAATATTCCTAATTTATCCTGATTATCTTTAATTTAATGATTATTTGGCAATAAATATTATTTATCCTAAAGTTTGATTAATTGAATATTCTAAATATTTAATTAATTAGATTTAATTTTGTCACTTAATTATTTAATTGAATTTAATTGTATTTATTCCTAAATTGTATTATTTAATTTTGACAATAAATCAAATATCCAATGACTAATTGATTAAATTCTTATTTAATTAATTAATGTTAGTTGTCAAATTTAATGATATAGTTTTTGAATAAAAGTTTGATTTAATAATTGATTAATCCATAAATCAATTATTCTTAAATTTAAAATCAGTTAAGTTGATAATAAATCACTTTATTTATTTAATTAATTCATAATTATTGTGCACATTCAAAGAGCAGTTAAACTTTAAATTAGAAAATCAATGCAAGTTGTTAACTTTTGGAAAATCAACATCTATTTTGAGTTCAAAGTTGATCTAAACCTCTGATTTGAGTTAAAAAACTATTTTTGCATGATTTTGTGATTTAATTATCTCTGATTCCTTGTTGACTCAAAAATTAACCTGAGTTTATCAAGAGTGATTTATGGCTTTTCCCACACACCTCCAAAGCCCTAGATTTCTATAAAATCAAGGGTCAATTGTTTACAAATGGATCCACAAAGTTTACACAATCACACTAGCGAATTGACATCTGAAGAATTGAAGCTTCTTGCGAATCAACAACTTTTTGTGAGATCAATCTTGTTTTCAATTCATTTTAGTTTCATTTCATATCATTGTTAGATTAATTTTCCATATCAATTTCATCTTAGATTCTAGTTTCATATCATTCTTATTGCATAAGGAAATCCAAAAATATAGATTAATTGCATTCATTTCATATCTAGATTCTACATTCAAATCCTTCGTTTAGGTGTCGTCAAGGTCACTGATCTTGGTCTAATTTGAGAATACATACTCGCACCTACTAGAAGGCAGTAAATCACCTGGTTAGTTTAGCTTTCAATTACTTGCACGATTTTGATTTTTGCTAACCTCTAATATTTTATTGAAGTGTTATGTCTACAGCTAGGTACAAAGTTCACACACACAACTCCTAGTGTGATGGAAATTGGAGCATTCACCTAGAATGAAGGAGAAGCAAGTGAAAGAAGAGCACAACAAGGAGATCAACGCATGACTAGGCCAATAAATGATAGATTGAGCATTAATGCCAATGAGAGGTTCATGCCAGGAATAAGCAGGGAGCAAGATGTGACAACAAAAGAGAGTCTCAGTGTCTTCTTTAGGAAGATAATTGAGGAAGAAATTCCTGAGGTAGAAGTAGAGGCCCTAGTGGCAAAAGAGGAGATTCCCATGATAGAGGCACTTTCTCCTGAAGAAATGGAAGAACGTCCTAGAGCAGAGGAGATTGATACCAGAGTAGTACAAGAACAAGAAAAATTAGCAGTATAGAGGGACCCAAATACAAATGTTCCAAACTGGCTTAGGTAGAGGATTCAGAGAAGCCAGGAAAAGGAGATAGATCATGTGATTGAGTTACAAGAGATTCTGGATCAAATTGGCCAATCAAGAGAAAAGGGAAAAGCCAACAGCAAGGTTGTGAGAGGAGAATCCGGATCCATAATTCTATAGATAGAAACTCCAACAGTCAACGAGGAAGTTGGGAGAAAAATATTAGAGGAAGAAGGGAGAAAAATATCAAAGGAAGAAGGAAGAGAACAAGGCTTTATGTGCATACATTGATAGCTTACCTCACCCAGTTCAAGAAGAGGATCCATCTTTTGTTCTACCACCAGTTGTTCTAACCAAGTCAGTTGAAGCCATCAACAAGATTAGGAGGATTGCGTAGGGTGCAAAGACTTGGACTAAGGGGATCAAGGATGAGGCCTTCATCCACGTAGAGGAGTTAGTTTGAATTCATGATAAGGCGTTGGCCATCCTTCCCTAAATTTGTTGCATAGAGGAGACTTAGGAAGATGAGCATATTTATCAGGATGACGTGGTCTTTGACTTGCAGGAGCTAATGGAAACCCCTAGGAAAATATTGGTTGATGGCAAGGTCATCGAAGAAGGAGCATATGATTTCTCTCAGTGGTATGGTGCAGTTCTCTTCTCAAAGGACATGTTTGAACATTTTAGTAAGGACTCATCTCGATTGAAGGGGATAGTTGAGAATATCCGGTAGGAGCTCTCCAATACCATTGCATCACTATGGTTGCAAAGGTTAGCCGAGGAGGAAATAATGATGGACAACATGAAGGGAAAGTTGGAGGACTTCTTTAGGCTTAACTCTTTCATAAAGGATGATTTTGAGAACCTCTCTACCTTCTCAAGAAACATGCACACAACTTAGGATCTATTGCCAGAATGAGAGGACAACCTAAAGAGATCAGACTGAGCAGTGGTGGCGCTAGAATTCAGAAAGGAATCAGCACTGAGTGTCAGCATTAATGAGTTGGAGGCCATATTGGCCAGTAGATTCCAAGAATTCAAATCCAGAGGTCAAAGGTAGATGCATTTAATGCATAGTGGACATACATGTAACAGTCATTTATGACACCTCACTCTCTTCTTGAGCATGCACACATAGTGGGCATTTATTACCCACTATAGTAGTGGTTTCTTCCTTGCATTAATTCAGATTCCCTTTTCTATGCCCTAACCCTAATTAAGGCTAAGGTGGGAAAATCTGGGCCATCGGTTATTATTTTGATCTAGGCCTTTCGTTGTTTTTGAGGGCCTATATAAAGGCCTCTTCTTCTCATTTGTAAGGAGTGAATTTTGAGATTGTTGCTTATGAGCTATTGAGACAATAGAATTTTCATTGAAGTGTGGTGATCATTTGATGTATCTTAATGCTTGCTTGGTTTCATAATTCTCTCAATTAGATTAATATTAGTAGCTAAAGTGTTGTGATGGTATTAGAAAATATGATGGTGTTTTGATGAATTCCTTTGGTTCATACTTTTGACGTTTTAGTGATTCTAAATCATCTTGCAAAGTTAGCCTGAACCCCTATCTATGTGCCTATATTCAATCATTCGTACAAACCTTTGAAGATTGCACCACTCTACGTGTAGTTGTAGCTTCACTTGGTGAAGCGGGAATTGGTAATTGAAGAATTCATCCATCACAATACTTTCTTTTTCTATCATTACCCTTAAAAGTAGATTAGAATCTCTGAACCCTAAACCCCTTTCATTTCCATATATCTGGTGAAAACCAAAAAAATAGTACTTCATTAATAATCTTTTGATAGTACCCATATTCATCATGACATAAAGGATTGAAAACGTAAGGCCCCTTGTGATCATCAGCAAATCACATCAACACTGAGCTTATCCACAAGTCGAGGAACCTTGGAAGTTACCGTATGATCTTGCAATCTTAGCATACGCAATACTTTGTTCAATAGAGGATAAGATATTTTGGTATTTTGTTCTCTTGTTTGGTGAGTCATAAAACATGCATCAACACTACTTATGATAATTCATGTTTTAATTGCTATTATCAAAATTCAATAAGTTTGAAATCTTAACAAGACCTCCTTATGATTCTTTCTTCATATATTTTTTGTTATTTTACAATCCTTTTATGACCAAGCCAATAATTTCAAACCTCACATAACATTCTCTCAAACTTAGGAACACTTCATGACTCACATTACTCATAAAACTATTATCTTCTTTTTCTCATACCCCTGGAGTAGAGGTTGTTAATAATTGATGGTAACAGCATCGATGTAGCCAAATTGGAGATGTTATCCACCTTCGATGCTTCTGAATTTGCCTATGATTTTTTTAATCATTCATATTTGCTTCCTTACATGTGCCTGAAACATATGAATTGTCATTCATCTCTCAAGTATATATTTGCTTGCAATCAAGGACCAACTTTGATAATATGTACAGAGTTTCCTTTGTCAAATATTTTATGATTTATTGATGAATGAGAATGCCTGCCAAAAACTCTCGAGCATTTGATTCAATGCTCTATCATCAGTCAATTTCAAAAAAATAATAAAAAAAATTTGATTGCAAAAAAAAATAGGTTTTAACGAGGACCCAAAACCCCTTACAAGCTAGAATAAAAGTTTTACATTAAAGCACACTAAAAAGAGATAGGACTGGGGACCAGTCCAATAAAACCATAACTAGAAAAACAACCTAAGAAAAACCAAGAGCCAAAGACCAGCAAAAAATAGACAACCAGTACCAGGAACTAGAGCCCTAGACAAGAAAAACAATAAATTGTTTCTAGTGAATTCTTTCATAATTGGCCCAAATTTTAAAACAAGCAAATCAAAAAATAAAAAATTGGAAACTTGCAATAAATCATTCTCCATACTTTTGTCTATAGGAAGTAGTAGAAAATATTAGTCTTGAAAGACAAGCTACCCCAATTAATGTGGACGTTTCCAAACAAGAAAATCTTCAAAATAGTCTTTTGTGGGTGGAGTTTCTTGACCAATGGTAGCTTTCCTCCTATTTTTGTACATATGGCCATCACAAGTTCCTTCAATATAAAATGTTATTAGGGTTTATGAAAAATGAGAAAAAATAGACTCACTTGACCACCTACAAGTGATACTTTTGGAATATTTGAAAGTGCACCTTCAAGCAGCTCTACTGCCTTATTGTACATTCCCTTTCTGCAGGCATGTTGACCCATCTGAAACATTAATTCTGTTGTTTTTCAGCAAGCTCCTTTGCATGCTAGAACAATGAATCAAGCTTTGTCAAAATTCTCTAAAAAAAATATTCATTTCTCAAAAAGTCAACTATTAAAAGGTTAACTATAGTGTCAACAAAGGAGTCAACTCATGGTTACAAAATGAAAGAAAGATGCATCATCTTAAGAATAAAATCCTTCTTTTGGCCCATCTCCTATGAGCTGATCAAAACACTTATAATGATAAAAGGAAAAGGCAAATTACACAAGAAACTATTTGAAGAATTATCGATCCCAAGGAAGAAAATGTACCAAGCGTTTTGTCCTTTTGTATGCAAGGAGGCTCTGCAAAAATCTCAACCCAAAGAGCTCTATTATGACTTTATAAACCACCCAAATTTGGTAGAATGGCAATGTCATGAAAGATGGATTTCCACTAAGGCAGGCAATAATACATGCCAAATGAACCAATTATAAAAAGTGAGTTCAGAAATAAGTCATTACAGGTTTGTAGTACCCACGATCAAAGTTGAGATGTAATAGAGCTTAATGTTCCATGTTCAAAAATAATCTCATTTTATATCATATTAACATGCTTAAGAAGCTTCAACCAATTTCTATTATCACTCATCTCTCCAATAACAATTTGTAGAACACATAAAATTCAAATCCCGTGAAATATAGTTTTGACTCATTAATTAAATAGATTCAACAAAGCTGGCTTAAACATCACACAGTAACGATTGATTCCTAAACTAAAAATGTTAAATAGTCAAAATTGACTAATTTTTTCCAAGCTTCCTTAGCGTGTGATGTTTAAGGGTTGTCTAGACAGCATAAGTACTGATCTAAAATCATGTTGCATCATAGAATTAAATAGATTAATATTCATTGGGAATCCTGAATCTCAGTTTTCAACAATTAATATTATTTACTTCGTAGAGGCTTCCATGTAGTAAGATTGAATAGACTGTCTATTAGTTATGTAGTGAGAAAGCTTTCCATTTGACCTGATTAATTAATATTTGTTTTCTCGAGAATGCTTAGGTTAATAAATATTTATTTAATTGGTAGTTGTTGACAACCAATTCAGTTTTGGTTGTTGAGTGCATTTTTATCTCAGTCGTTAATTGAGATCAATCTTGGCCATTGATTTTTCAGCGAGGGTAGTATAAAAGGGGGGCTAGGGGGAATTTAGAAATCATCAGGTTGTGAAGAAATCATTTGCAGTGAAAGAAAATGTATTTGCAGTGATAGCAAATATTCTTGCAGTGGGAGCAAGGGCGCAGTGATAGTGCTGGGATAGCAGTGGGGGATATCAGTGGGAGATATTAGGAGTTTATCGGAGTTCTGCCAGAAAGAGACAAGGAATCTTTTCTAACTCTTATATTGCTGAAGATTAATATATTTTCCATCTATAGAACTATTTTTACCTTAGGGGTTTTTCCAGGGACAATTTTGTCCAAAAATATTGTGTCATCGTGTTCAAATTTATTTCCACATTTATTTTTGTGAAGTTGCAATTGTATTGTTATTCAATATTTGGCTATGAATTAGTTTTTGACAGTTAAATAATCTTTCAAGATAGGAGATTAACAATCAGTGATTGCAATAGTTAATTTTCACATGGTATTAGAGCAAAGTTGAGGGTAGAAAAAGTTTATCCTAGGAAAGGAAAGATTTTGAGAAACCTAGTTGATCACTTTGGAACTATTTTTTTTATCCCTTGAGATGGCTTCAACTATTTTGAGAGATCATGACAGATTGAATGATGCCTCAAATTTTGGTGTGTGGAAGGCTAGAATTTCTTTAGTGTTGGAAGAGAATGGTATCAAGGATTATGTTACTAGTGTTGTAGTTGTACCTACAGATGCAACACAACTTGTAGCATATAAGAAGGATGATGCCAAGGTGAGGAGGATAATCCTTGATGGTCAAGGATCATATTTTTCCACATATCTTAGAGTTAGGTACGGCGAAGAAGATGTGGGATGCCATTCTGAATCTGTACCAAAATGTGACCACTAATAGGAAGATGATTCTCAGAAATAAGTTGAGGAATACCTGAATGAATAAGGGAGAAGATGTGACAAGTTACCTCACAAGGCTTAGACTTGTCAAGGATGAGTTAGCACTTTTTGGAGATAGCCCTAGTGATGATAAGCTAGTGAGAATAGCCCTAAATGGGTTTACTAAGCAGTGGGGTGTCTTTGTTCAAGTTGTTAGTGGATGAGACACCTTACCAAGTTGGGATTAACTATGGAATGATTTCACTTAGGAGGAGTTTTAACTAAGTCTTATCAATGGGGCCAATAAGACTCAACAAAGTGAGGTGGAACAAGGAAATGTTACCTTAATGGGGAAAGGGAAAGCCAAGAAGGGGTCTAGCAAAGGATCTAATTCTCAAAGTGAGAAGAAGAAGAAGAACCTGTCAAAGATCAAGTGTTTTGGTTGTCAAGAATATGGTCACTATATCAGTGATTGCCTAGAAAGGAAGAAGAATGAGAAGAAGGGTAAGAAGCAAGTGGCAGCTTCAATAATGGTTGAAGATCTCTCTAGTAGAATAGAAGATGAGTTTGCACTCATAGCTTGCATGGTCAGCTTAACCTCACAGTGTGTTTGGTATATAGATAGTGGGGCATCATTTCATATGATAGGAGTTAGAGAGTACTTCTCCAGTTATAAGGAGGAGAACACCAGCACCCATATTTCTATGGGAAACTTGTCTAAACTCAATCTAGTTGGGAAAGGGACTGTTAAGTTTCAGAGGGAGAATGGGAAGATTATTCCCCTTCATGTTGTGTTGCATGTGTCAGGCTTAGGTATGAATTTGATTTCTATATCTGCTCTTCGGGATAGGGGGTATAATGTACTCTTTAAAGGGGAACATGTGTTGATCAAGCAAAAGGAGTGGAAATCACCCATAACCATTGGAGTTAGGAGTGGTCACCTTTATAGGCTACACTTTGATACTCCTAAGGCACTCATGAACAACTGTAGTCCTAGAGATCTTGGAGAGCTTTGGAATAGGAGGATGGGCCATATTCATCATGTAGCACTTAAATTGCTCCGTGAGACAGTGATAGGTGTTACAAAAGTGAGCACAAAACATGATGATGTATGTAAGGGATAAGTGTTGGGGAAGTTTGCGAAAGTACCTTTTCCAAGGAGTGACACCAGATCAGAAGGTGTTCTTGATCTTGTACATTCAGATGTTTGTGGACCGATGTCGACAAAATCTCTCAGAGGCTATGAGTACTATGTTAGTTTTATTGATGATCTCTCTAGGAAGACTTGGATATGTAAGGAAACTCAGGTGCAGAAACAACTTCCTACACTAATCTCTAAAGGAAAGTATTGTGCAAATTCTTTTAAATCCTTACAATTTCATATTCGTTAACTACTTTAACAAAGATATTGCAGCCATATACCATGCATATAGAAAATAGAGAATGACACAAAGATTTACCCTGGGGAAACCTTTTGGTAAAAACCCCAACACTCCAAAACCTGCACAGTGTATTAATCAAAACTATTACAGTTTACAATACACTTGCAATGCAAGTTCTTTCAGAAGATTTTTCCAACTCTTGAAGAAAAATCACGGTAGCATAAAACGTTCCAACAATACACTTACATCTCCAATCTTCGCAACCCTAAAAAATGCTTATATCATGCGCTTCCCTTTTTAGGGCAACTTCCAAAGATATCCGAATTAGGGTTTTACCATTGGGGAAGAGTGTACAGTACTCAACTTTATCAGTTGCCACATGTCTTCACCTGTCATTGAAACTTCCAGACATAGCTCTTACATATCATAGGAAAACGTCATAACCATTTTAGCCATGATCTCCTTACACAAAATTCAAGATGCTGTCACATCAAGTGGAGTGACACATCAACATGCCAACTAGACATGTACACTCACACTTAATTACATTATTTGCAAGAAATACATTTTACAAAACGAATAATAAGAATAGGAATTATCCAAGGTTGAGACACCTTATTCCTAACATTCTCCCACTTGTCGAACACCTTGTACGAGCAATAGGAACATAACAGGAACTAACCACTATAGGCCAAAAGGCCCATAGACTCCGAACACCATTTGAACTTCTCAGTGTCCACTGGTTTCGTTAATGCATCTACAACATTTTTCATAGTATCTACCTTCTCCAAATTTACCTTTCCATCTTCACCCATATCTCTCACAAAGTGAAACTGCACATCAATGTGCTTCGTTTTGGCATGGAAATTTGGATTCTTCGCAAGGCAAATAGCACTCTGACTATCACACCAAATAGTAATCTATTCTACATCAACACCAACATCAGAACATAATCTCCTAAGCCAAATGGCTTCCTTACAAGCATGAGTAGCAACCATGTACTCAACTTTTGTAGTGGACAAAGAAACCACAGGTTGTCACTTACTCATCCAACTGATGGCACCACCAAACATAGTGAACACATAAGCACTAGTGGATCTCCTGCTATCAATATCACCTACCCAATCTGAATCCACAAACCCATGAATACAAACTGAATGTGGAGATCCAGAAGAGTTACCATGGTAACATATGGAGTAATCTAATGTACCCCTCAAATATCTGAATACTCGCTTAATTGCATCCCAATGTACCCATCCAGGGTTAGCCATAAACTGACTCAGGACTCCCACTACTTGGGCAATGTCTGGTCTAGTATAGACCATAGCATACATAAGACTGCCAACTGCACTAGCATAAGGAACTCTACTCATGTCCTCCACCTCACTAGGAGATTTTGGACAATCATCTACAGAAAAATTTGTTCCCACAGAAACAGGAACACATAGTGGTCTACAATCTGCCATGTTGAACCTGTCCAACACAGACTTCACATACTTACTCTGACTCAACCAAAGTTTTCTGTTAGACCTGTCTATATTGATTTCCATACTCAAGATGTACCTTGCTGCCCCAAGATCTTTCATCTCAAATTGTGCTGAAAACTGAGATTTAAAATCAGAAATCATACCCTTACCCTTCCCAAATAGCAACATATCATCAACATATAATGCAACAATAAGAAGACGATCATTTTCAACTCTGAAATAAACACAATGATCTGATTTTGATCTTACAAATCCAATTGACAACACAAAGGCATCAAAATTAAGGTACCACATCCTAGGAGATTGCTTCAAACCATATAGAGATTTCTTTAATCTACAAACTAAGGATTCTTTACCTTTAACAATGTAGTGCTCAGGTTATGACATATAAATCTCTTCCTCCAAATCACCATGAAGGAAATCTATCTTCACATCCATTTGTTCTATCTCTAAATCATATGATGCAGCAAGAGATAATAGAAATCTAATGGATGTCAACTTTGCAACAGGAGAGAATATTTCACCATAATCTATTCCCTCTACCTGTGAATATCCCTTTGCAACCAATCTAGCTTTGTACCTTTCAACACTGCCATCTGCATAGAATTTCTTCTTGAACACCCATTTACAGCCAACAAATTTTCTCCCTTTAGGCAAAGGTACAAGGTCCCAAGTTTTTTTTTTTTTTCTCTAATGAAGCCATCTCATCATCCATAGCCTCAATCCAAGAACCTACATCTTCCATGCCCAAAGCCTCTTTCATAGATCTAGGCTCATCAATGTTAGTAATCAAAGAAAAAGCACAACTGGAATCTAACATAGAATAACCAAACCTTTCTGGTTGCTTTCTGTCTCTTGCGGATCTCCTCAAGGGCTGAGGTTGAGGTTGTTCTTCCTCTTCTTCTGAATTATTAGAGCTGCTAGAGCTCTCCTCATCATTAGACCCAACATGGTCTCTCTATTTAGTCTTCTCAGGGGTAGAAGGCAACTGAACAACATCTTTTTCCTTTTCTTTTTCAACTAGTTGTAGCACAATAGGAGAGGATGTTAGCTCTCTAAAAATAACATTTCTACTATACAACACCTTACTAGTCACAGGATCCCAAAGCTTGTATCCTTTCACACCAACACTGTATCCAATGAAAATACATTTGACAGCTTTGTTTTCCAACTTAGATCTTTTCTCCTTTGGAACATGTGCATAAGCTTCACAACCAAAAACATGAAGATGTCCAATTGAAGGCTTCTTACCAAACCACACCTCCATGGGTGTCTTACCAACAAGAGCTGATGTAGGAGATCTGTTAACCAGATAGCAAGCAGTGGCCACAGCTTCGGCCCAAAACCTTTGTTCTAAACCAGCTCCACTAAGCATACTCCTAGCCTTCTCCATTAGTGTCCTGTTCATTCTCTCTGCAACTCCATTTTCCTGCGGGGTATAAGGAGTTGTCTTATGCCTCTCGATACCTCGTTCTTTACAGAACTGTTCAAACTCTGCTGAGCAAAACTCACCGCCATTGTCAGTTCTCACACACTTAATCTTCTTACTAGTCCGATTCTCTACAAGAGCTTTAAATTCTTTGAATCGACTAAAGACTTGTGTCTTACTTTTAAGGAAATAAATCCAAGTCCTTCTATTGTAATCATCTATAAAAGATACAAAATATACAGAACTGGAGATAGAAGGAACTTTTACAGGACCAAATACATCAGAATGAATAAGATCCAAAACATCAGAAGATTTGTGAGAACTAGAGTAAAATTGAACACGATTTTGTTTACCATAGACACAGTGTTCACATAAGTCAAACTCAAGATTGCAATCGTTTAACCCCTCAACGAGGGTTTTATTTTTCAAGGTCCTGAGACCCTTTTCACCAATGTGGCCAAATCTCATATGCCACAACATTGTCTTTTCTACAGGAAGCTTACCTTCCAAAGTGTTTGCACTGCCATTGGAACCAATAACCATAGACTTCTTCACTGCTCGTTTAGATGGTGAGGATGAAGAACTATTACATAGAGGAATACATGCATCTAGCTAAAATAATGTACCTCTCCTAGTACCCCTCGCAAGCACTATCGATCCTCTCATCATCTTGCATCCTTCTTTCGAAAAGACAACTTGCACACCTACATCATTCGGCATACTTACAGATAATAGGTTTCGTGCCAAACCCAGAATGTGCATAACTTCGTTGGTTCCCTTTACTCGTCCATCAAGAAATCTGATAGTGACCCTTCCACATCCAACTATCTTTAGGTGAGAATCATCACCCAAGTACACCTTTCCACCATCAAACTCTTCATATTTTGAGAACCAGTTTCAATGAGAGGTCATGTGAAAAGAAGCACCCAAGTCTACCAACCACACATCATCAGATGCATGGGCTACCAAAGCTGCAATAAAAGCATCTCCATCTTCTTGAGATTTTTTGGAAGCTGAATCTGAGCCTTTCTTCTTCTTCTTCAGTTCTTTGTAGTCCCTTCGAAAGTGCCCAGTTTTATCACAGTTCCAACATTTCTCCTTGGACTTTCCAGGAGCCGTAGAACTCCCACGGGATTTAGATCTACCCTTCTTTGACTTGTTGTCATTTTGCTTTCCTCTGTCATTGGATCTCCCGTGGACAGCAAAGGCTTCCTTAGACGAATCCGAAGTCTTTCTTCGCATCTCCTCAGATAGCAGCAAAGACACCACATCATCCATACAGAATGTGACTATAGTACTTCCAAGAGCCATCACAAAATGGTCCCACAAATCCGGCAAGGAAGAAAGCAGGGTCATACAATGATCCTCCTCCTCAATCTTGGCACCAGATGATGCCAATTGTGCAATCAATAAATTGAATGCGTTGAGATGATCAGTTACGGATCCACCTTCCTCCATTCTTAAAGAATACAACTTCTTTCTTAGGAACAACTTATTCACCAGAGATTTGGCTTGATACACAGACCCAAGCCGTTTCCACAAAGAATTTGTAGTAGTCTCATCAAGAACATTCAGAAGAACGACATCTGCTAGACATAGTCTGATGAGACCCTTAGCCTTCTAATCCTTGATCTCCCAATCCACTTGAGATATCACTGCAGGTTTCACATCAAGTGAAGTAGCCTCCCATAGATCGCAGTCTTCAAGCATGTCTTCCATCTTGAGTTTCCACAACTCGAAATTAGTGCCATTAAATTTCTCCACCTCCATTCTAATGTATGAGGAACTTGCCATCTCAATCTGCAAATAAGATTCAGAATGCTCTGCACAAAACTCCCACTCAACTTGAGATTAGCTCAAAAAATCCTACCCAACAACTAGGATCAAAAGTTGATCAGGCTCTGATACCACTTGTAAGAAAACTCAGGTGCGAAAATAGCTTCCTACACTAATCTCTAAAGGAAAGTATTATGCAAATTCTTTTAAATCCTTACAATTTCATATTTGTTAACTACTTTAACAAACATATTGTAGCCATATACCATGCATATAGAAAATAGAGAATGACACAAAGATTTACCCTGGGGAAACCTTTCGATAAAAACCCCAGCACTCCAAAACCTGCACAGTGTATTAGTCAAAACTATTACAGTTTACAATACACTTGCAATGCAAGTTCTTTCAGAAGATTTTTCCAACTCTTGAAGACAAATCGCGGCAGCATAAAACATTCCAACAATACACTTACATCTCCAATCTTCGCAACCCTAAAAAATGCTTATATCATGTGCTTCCCTTTTTAGGGCAACTTCCAAAGATATCCGAATTAGGGTTTTACCATTCTCCGAGAAAATAGGAACCTGAATTTTTTTTCTTCAAGGCGATGGCCCAAACCCCACGGTTGGGGAAGAGTGTACAGTACTCAACTTTATCAGTTGCCACATGTCTTCACCTATCATTGAAACTTCTAGACATAGCTCTTATGTATCATAGGAAAATGTCATAACTATTTTAGCCATGATCTCCTTACACACAATTCAAGATGTCATCACATGAAGTGGAGTGACACATCAACATGCCGACTAGACATTTACACTCACACTTAATTACATTATTTGCAAGAAATACATTTTACAAAACAAATAATAAGAATAGGAATTATCCAAGGTTGAGACACCTTATTCCTAACATTCTCCCACTTCTTGAAGACCAAGGATGAGGTTTTCAATCGATTCCAAGAGTTCAAGGCTCTTGTGGAGAACTCAACAGGAAGGAAGATAAAGGTTTTTTGGTTAGACAATGGAGGGGAGTACAAAGGAAATGAATTCCAAGAGTTATGTACCAGAGAAGGAATCAAGAGAGAGTGGATTGTTCCTTACAATCCACAATAGAATGGAGTTGCTGAGAGGAAGAACCATTCTATATTGGAGGCAGCATGGGTTATGCTACATGACCAGGACATGCCCCGCTACTTATGGGAAGAATCATGTAGTACAACGTTCTACATTCAAAATAGAGTTCCACACAAGGTACTAGGGAAGATGACACCAAAGGAAGCTTTCACAAGTAAGAAGCCTGATGTTAGTCATTTCAGAATATTTGGTAGTTTGGCATATTGTTATATTCCAGGTGGTACTTGTACCAAGTTAGATTAGACTGTAGAGAGGGGGTACTTTGTTGGGTACAATAAAACCTCAAAGGCATATAGATTTTTATTCCAGTGACTAGAAGAATTATAGTTTGACGTGATGTCAAGTTCATGGAGGACATATACTATGAGGAGATATTTTCTCTTGTGGCCATGTATACTTCTATACAAGTTATGATATCATTTGCAGCACATATGGGATGGAAGATCCATCAAATGGATGAAAAGAGAACATTCCTCAATGGTGAGTTGAAGGAGGAGGTATACATAGAGAAACTAGAAGGCTTTGTAGGACACAACAAAGAAACCCATGTGTGCAGATTGAAGAGAGATTTGTACGGACTCAAGCAGGCTCCCAGAGCTTGGTATGAGGCAAATGCTAACCTCTACTACTTGGTGGTTGGGGGTGAGGTTCTCATTCTTGTTCTAAATGTGGATGACTTGTTTCTAACAAGTTCACTAGGGCTCATAGAGGAGTGCAAGAGGGACCTTGTAGCTGAGTTCGAGATGAAGGATTTGGGACTTATGCACTACTTTCTACATGGAGGTGTGGCAGACATATGGAGAGATTTTCCTTGGGTAGGGGAAATATTGCATTGAAATCTTAAAGAGATTCAGGATGGAAGATTGCAAAGCCATGTCTACACCTATGATCACGAACTGGAGGAAGGTAGACACTTCAAAGGAAAAAGATGTAGATCCCACCTTATACAAACATTTGATTGGTTTGCTTATGTATTTGGTCAACACCAGGCCAGACATAGCTTTTGTAGTAAACTCTCTTAGTCAGTTCATGGTTAAGCCAAAGAGAGTGCATTGGACAACAACTAAGTATGTCTTGTGTTACTTGCATGGTACAGTTGAGTATGGGATAAGATATATTCAAAGTGAAAGTATCAGGTTGATGGGCTATACTAATGCAGATTGGGTAGGTAGTACAATGGACAGAAGGAGCACTTTAGGGTGTTGTTTCAATTTGGGATCAGGAGTTATTTCTTGGTTTTAGTAGGAAGCAAAAGTATGTGGCTTTGAGTTCAACAGAAGCAGAATACATAGTAGCTAGCATGACGACATGTGAAGCTATATGGCTTCAGAAGTTATTAGTAGCCTTGTTTGGTCAGAGTGTTGAGACTACTGTGATACATTGTGACAATCAGAGTTGCATCAAGTTGCCTGAAAATCTAGTGTTTCATGATAGGTCTAAACATATAGACATCAGAGATTGTGTACAGAGAGGGATTGTTCAGCTACAGTACATACCTACAAAGGAGCAAGTAGTAGACATTCTGACGAAGGCATTGGGGAAGGCAAAATTTATCTTCTTCAGAGATAAGTTGGGGGTCATGAAGAACAACTTCCTCGCTAAGAGGGAGTGTTAGTTATGTAGCGAGAGAGATTTCCATTTGCCTTGATTAATTAATATTTGTTTTCTCGAGAATGCTTAGGTTAATACATATTTATTTAATTGGTAGTTGTTGACAACCAATTTAGTTTTGGTTGCTGAGTGCCTTTTTATCTCAACCGTTAATTGAGATCAATCTCGACCGTTGATTTTTCAGCGAGGGAAGTATAAAAGGAGGGCTAGGGGGCATTTGGAAATCATCAAGTTGTGAAGAAATCATTTCCAGTGAAAGAAAATGTATTTGCAGTGATAGAAAATATTGTTGCAGTGGGAGCAAGGGCGCAATGATAGCGTTGGGATAGCAGTGGGGGATATCAGCGGGAGATATTAGGAGTTTATCGGAGTTCTGCCAGAAAGGGGTAAGGAATCTTTTGTAACTCTTATATTGTTGAAGATTAATATATTTTCCATCTATAGAACTAGTTTTCCCTTAGGGGTTTTTCCAAGGACAATTTTATCCGAAAATATTGTGTCATCGTGTTTAAATTTATTTCCGCATTTATTTTTATGAAGTTGCAATTGTTTTGTTAGTCAATATTTGGTTGTGAATTAGTTTTTGACAATTAAATAATCTTTAAAGATAGGAGATTAACAATCAGTGATTGCAATAGTTAATTTTCACATGCCGGTATTCACCAATTTCATTAACTTTCAAGCACCGTGCTTTTAAGTAATAGCCAGATCGAAACAAAGATAGTATTTTTAGTAGCTAAATTATAATTTAGAGAAGGGAATTTTTCTACTACATATCCTAACTTGGAAAGTATAATCCAATTCCAGTCGCTGCATAACCTGATTGCCTTCGAATCAATAATGAGTTTACTAGGGTAGCTTTATATGACTGAACTTCATGTCTTTGGGTTAAGTTTGTTCATATGAGATCTAAAAGACTTGTAAATCAACAAGGGTTGCGTGCAGCTGGAGTCCTTGCCTAAGGTGGAAGAGAAGGAGAAATTTTGTGTGGTGAGTATGTGCATGGACATGTTTCATCAGAAGAGAATCAATAACATTGTGTTAAAAAAACAATAAACCCCTATTATTAGCAATAAAGATCCAGAATAGAATCAATAAAATTGCGTTAAAAAAATAATAAACCCCTGTTATTAGCAACAAAGATCCACAAGAATGAACAAATTGCAAAACAACTTCATGAATGCACTAATTACAAAATACATTAAGATATATAAGTTGAAAGCATTAAAAAACATTTTAGCAAATGTCATTGGTAGGCCTATAAGGCCAATTTCTAAGACTTTCACCATCCTCCTTTCTACGTGCTCAATATTTGAGATTTTGGACAAAATGCCTCAAAGAAATGTCATCTCCTAAAAAGCAATGATAAAGAGGAATGCACAAAATTAGTTCTCTAACAATTTTCAAGTAATGCAATGCAACACTTTGAAACCATGAATAAGGACAATTAGAGTTACAACATATAAAGTAACAGCTACAATATACATATGCATGCAAAAGTGGAAGAATACACAAACTACCTATCAACTGTTTAACAAATTGCAAAATGTAACAAGGCACATTAACAGCTTGACAAAATTCTTTAAAGATATGTTGTCACAAAAAATGAAATGAGATGATTGTAGAAAATGCATGTGAAATAATTTATATAGCTCTTTAAAGACAATACAACCATATATAGAGAAAATATAATCTATAGGAGCACACTAAATTGTTTAACAAAATATTTGTAAATTGCTTGCCTATAAGCTCAAAGAAAATTACTTCTTATCAAGCAGAGATAAAATCAATTAAAAGGACAATGGTTATCCCACCAGGCATGCCAAACTTACAAATGAGGGAAATGACATACAAAATTAAAGGCCAAGTCCTTCCAACATCACATCAATGAAGTTCATCATATAAATGCAAATAAACATCAATTTAAACAAAATTAATGCATTAAATGAAAATCTACTCCATTACCCTGCTATCAACAAAATCTTAACTTCTAAGTACTTAAAATGATGATAAGCTTACGATGCTTCGTATTTTAGAGATTTCTTATTGAATCTTCCAATCATAACATGGCTCAATAAGCTACAATTAGGTAACAAAATTATTATTTCCCTCATCAATGAGTCAACTACCGTCTCATCAATGCACCTTGCATGTCTAAGGGATCATGATTCTAGTTGTATAGTATTGTCTCACAAAGTCACATTACTGGTACTCCTAGCCTCTTCAGCTCATATATCCTAGTCTCCATAGTAATAACATTACTGTTTTTCTCTAGAACAAAAGATACATGGATAGAGACAATTGATGCTCTATTAAAAGATGCATAAGTGCAAGTAAGAGTTATAAAAGATCTAAGGCCATCACTTGTGAACGGAGTATTCCTTCCAAGTAGCCCGAACATCCCCCTTTGATTTGAACTCCGGTGAACTCTTTTTGAGAAAATTGTAAAGCCTTTCTTGGGAGCCAGCCCTTTGGGTACCCATTTCAAAAGTAAAGCATATAGAAGAGAATGCCTTGTTAACTGTATACTTGTGTAAAATCACATGCGCTCTATAGACTTTTAATTCAAACAATATTTGTGAGTTCTCTTGCACTATTTATGTTCAGATATCTTTTGCACTTAACATAAGAACCCACCCAAGCCCTAGATGTTACAAAGCTATTAATAGTACAGTTTTAAACATAAGTATTATACTCTCATTTTACCATTACCAAGTAGGGGGCTTAACAGAGTTTGATAATAAGTATTATATATGTATTCAATTTTGACTATTTATTAAAGCAAGTTTTGATATACAGCTAAAGATATTAGAAATTTATGTCAGAAAAATCTGATCCTGTTTGAAATAAACAAATGAATGAAAAAGAATACGCAGCATTACAACTTAGACTATTTAAATATCTACCAGGGAATTTCCAATTACAATTACTATTTCTTTAAGCCATTTTGTTAAATATTTCAAATGCCTTGTTTATGCTTTGGCAATTTGCATTCATATCTACTAGAGAATTTCCAAATACAATATATGACAAAAAACCTTTTTCCATTATGTTTTGATGGCTGTCCATACCCTGTTCCAAAGCTCCCATATTGGCATAGATAGGAAGGATGTTGGAAAAGGTTGTGGAATTTTCTTAAAAGTTTATAAAGTATTTTCAACGAATGTATTTTGTGGATACCCTGCAGTCATGAAATTCAATGAAACCGAACTGTCAAATAGTTCTCGTGCTTTGTGTATGGCATTACCCTGTTCCAAAGCTCTTATTCTACCACAGGCTGGGAAGATACACCTGCCAATTGCATCTGAATGAAAGTTTCTAAAGCCTCATTGACGAATCCATTTTGTACATTTCCTGCAACCATTGCAGTCCATGAGAAAACAATGAGGCATTCTGTCAAACATTTCACATGCCTTGTCTAGGCTTCCACATTTTGTATTCATGCCTACCAGAGCACTTGTAACTACATATATAACGAAATTCCCTTATCCTCTACGCTTTGATGGATGCACATACAATTATAGGTAAAGAATTACTAGCTAGAGGAATCAAGTATTTACCTTGTGATAAAGAACTGTGAGATTTCTATCCTCAAATGGGAACTAACTAGTCAGGAAAACAAAGAGAATTATAGCACAAAACCACATGTCTACAGTAGCCCCGTTGTAACCTCTGTCAGCAATCACCTATACGAAGCCAAAATAATAAAATTCTTAACAAATCTAGTCGCCTCAAATATATGAACCTTAAAAAGCTTAAAGCTACTCTTTACCTCCGGGGCTATGTAGTTAGGGTTTCCACAAGTTGTATGTAGCAGGATGTCTGCTTGCAAAGAGTTACAATACAATGGCATCAAATACAAATAAGATGCTATTGGGCAAAAACTATTGCAATTATTTGTTGTAATCATACCCAAACATTACCATTTTGAAAAACATTGATGATTGGATCAACTCCACTATAATAGTTAAACACTGTATTTTCTAAATCTTTATGAAGAATACTGAGATGGGCCAAAAAAAATAGCAATTGGAGGATTCTGAAAAATGGGTAGAATTGTGTTCAAATTGATTGCATCAGATCCTAATTTAGATTTTGACTCAATAAAATTATGTGTGGGCCTAGATGGATTGTGATAACCCAACCATCTGCTTCCCAGTCCCATAGCATCCTTGACCACAAATATTTAAATCCTTAAGAGTGAAATGCTCAGGTTTCTTGAATGTTGAGGTTCTTGTTTCTGTGCAGGCTACAGTCAGTCATTTTCACAAGGCACTTAAAATTGAAGTGAATGGATGAAGGCGTCTGTGAGATATGCATGCTTGTGCTGTAAACAAGATAGATTTCTCTGTATAAACTGCTCTCATTTGAATCACTGATACTGATTCATGGTGGTGGAAAAAATGAAATTTTGAAAGAATGTTGATGTTAAAAATAGTAAATGTTGACCCTAAATGTTAATTCTGTTGAAACTGTACAAAATAATTCACCAATCTGATTCCCCGAACCTCTTGGACCAAACAAGCCTGGATCTAAGCCTCAGTTTGATCTCAAAAAAGCTCCTACCAGTCTGGCATATCCAATATCGGTCTAGTTATTATTAAGTCAATAATAAAATTATACATAATTTTGAAAGAAGAATATTTTCATGTGTGGGCATTCGAGAGTAAAGAAAAACTCATTGCTTACATTTTCTCTTGTCCCCTCTAAGGTGAATGAAAATGCTAACCAAAAGTCCTACCTTCCGTAAGAAATTGTAGCACGGTAATAAGAGGATGACAATGACCGGTAAAATATAACTTATATTAAGAAATCATTGCGGTACAAGGGGAAAGGCCAAGTTGGATGCTATATAGATGAAACCTAATGAAGACCCTAGATCTGAAGACCCTAGATCTGACAAAAGTAATAGTTGAAGCAAACAATTTTTTGTATAATAGAGGACAATTAGTTACATCATGTTATTGGTGTTAAAAGTAATCAATGTATAATGCTATGTTTTGAAGAAAATTGTGTGGCAATAAAGTGATATAAGCTTCTAATCAATACAAACATGTGTAGAGTGTTGGAAGGCGATTAGAGAAGAAAAAAATATTTCAAATATGATTAAAACTCACCAAGTACTTCTAAGAAATTTCCCCCAACCCTTGTGGCAATGTAGACTTGCCACAAGTACTTGGCAGGTTCACCACATGAACTTGCAAGACCTGCAGATAAATTTGAAAATGTGGCAAAAAAGAAGAAAAAAAACATGTAAGGCTTTTTGAATAAATCCAACTTATGTAAATATATTTGTGAGATTTAAGAGAGTTTTTTTCAGCTGCATTTTAAAAATGGTATCTGCCATGAAGGTTTGTATGGTCACGAAATCCTTTATTTGGACTTAGTAGTGAGGGCTCTGAACTTCAACCATGTATCACAATCAAGTATGCACCCACTGCCCTTCAACCCCACTAGGGGTGTCACCCCCAAAATCCCAATTAAGTTTTTTAAAAGCCAAAATTAAAAATCATTTGAAGCTCTTGTTTCAACAAATGAAATTTGTAAAATATTAACATCAATATGAAATTTATAATCATATGACACTGATGAGAATTGAACTCATTTTTTTATTTATAAATGAAGGAGAAACTATTGATGACCCAAAAATTAAGTTTTTGCATGTTTGTTTTTTAATGTTAAAAATTTTGCCTATGTTTTTGTATTCGAATCTAATAAAAAATACTTCCCCCAATGTTTTAAATACTCAATTGATATATTTTGAAATTGTATTTTACACAAAATTTATGTCTTTTTCTAAAGAAATCATTGTGAGATTGAGGCCTATGTTTATCCTTAAGTATGTTTTAAGTTGGTGAGTTTCACTCAGTCCAAGTCAAATTCAGTTTTCCCAAGTTTTGAACTATGTAAAAAATAATGAGGTTGGTCCATGTCTACATGCATATCAAAGTCATTAATATCAGATATTTGATGAGGCCAACATGACCTGGACTAATTTTACATATCAATAGAAGCTCGCTTGCTGACTACATACCACATAAAGTAAAAATCAAGATTACATACATTCCAACATTCACTCTTAAGTTGACTAACAAATTTCTTTACTGGGAACTCTATTACTCATTCTCTTTTGGAAGAGACTCCTAAAGCCCAATGGAGTCATGGAGACCAAGGAATGCATCCTTGGTAATATATTTAGTGAAGATGTCTGCTAGTTGAGACTTTGATGGAGTGTGCAAGAAGTCAACCTTCCCCTCTTGAAGTACTTGCTTGATAGAGTACATAGGAATCTCAATGTTCATTATGTCCTCATAATGTACTAGATTGGCAATCATTTGACTGGTACTCATGCTACCATTGAGAGCTATTTTTGGGCCCTATTGAGGAAACAAAAGCTAGATTGTCATGAGCTTGATGTGCTTCTTTGGTACTGTAGTATCCTTATTTTGCTTTAGATTGAGAGACTAAAGTTTTCTTCCAAGATTTCCAACAAAGAGGCCCTAAACATAGAGAAAATATGTGTCCTGAGGTAAACGTCGGGATGGCTAAATCACTAGAGCATTATCAAAATAGTAATATATCTTGTCAAAGAAGGCCATCTACATGAAATGAAATGAGTGCCAACATGAAGTGCACCTTTGATCAATATAATGAAGAGTGTTCTTAGTAGCTTGAAGGTGGCATGTGGGAAGATTGCAATCTAAGGGCATGAATCATGTAATTTTGACCCGATTTCTTTGAAGGCAATGCCCCAAATGTTTACTGCTATATCTGATAAATTTTAAATATACAAGTAATACTAAAGATGACAATGCGCACATAATATAAGACTAAAATATCTTTATTCACCCATGAAATTATTGTAGATAAGAAGACCAGAGATGATTAGCCAAGAATTACCGTTGATCTCACTAAATTATACTACCTTCTTTGACAATACACTTGATATATTTAAAGGTCCTAATGGTTGTTGAGAGGAACACAACTGTCAACCAACAAACACTTATAACCACCCGAGAGTGACAAATAACTCAATACAAACAATTAATACATTGTTGGATATTAAATATTATCGAACATAACAATAGACATTGTACACTAACTACATTATTCTTTTGGGATAAATTAGGTATATCCCAAAATTTGTAATCATAAGAAGAAAACGTCTCATTTCCACATGGTGAATCTAGGAAAGGCCAACATGAAGACCATAGGACAATGGATGCATTCACCAAGTTGTCACTTCATCAAGCTTGGAGAATGAATGAAGATAGTTACCTTGAGGTATTCGAAGTTGATGAAAACAAGTATTCCAATCATTCCTACGAGTACAAATCAAAGCATGAAAAAGATGACAATAGTGAGAATTTACTCTTAGTTAAATCCTTCCACATTTTTGTCATCATGGAAAGTACTTTGAGCATGGATAAAAAGTGAAAGATAGGACCTATAGTAAAGAACACCTAGATCATTTTACTCCAATACAAAATTGTCTTTGAAAAAAGAAGCAGGATCTCAAATTTTCACAACACTCCTAGAATTAATCAAGATAGAGGATACAACATTTTTCTATCATTTTTTATAATAATAGTGGCAATAAAGAGTTTGTTCATTTCCCAAGACCATTTTTATTCAAAACTTTCTATCTTCTTATTATGATATTCATTAGAAGGAACCTTTTTAACATCATCACACAAAACTCACACTAGTGCACATAAGTTCATAGAGAAAAGGGATATTGATTTACTAGATTATGATAAGAAGAAATATTCCTATTGCATATCTATGAAGGGAATTTGATGTAGAATGAAGCTCTTTTAATTATCATTTAAGAAGAAGAATTTATTTTCACCACTATTCAAGGCAGATGGTATCATCTATAGTGCGTAACTATAATGCTCCTACATTTTTTGGGTAAGTTGGAAGGAAGACAATCATTAATAGAAAACATCACATTGGTTCTTACACAAAGGATTCAATTGATAGTTGATCATAAATTCACCAAGAAGGTTGTATGGGCCAATACAAATCAAAGGAATCGATACCACACACCAATCTAATCATAATCAACCATGTCTTGAGGCTAAAATGAAATGCCTAAAGACACTAAAAGAATATGGAGATAGTAAAACAAATTTTTTCATACAAATTAATATTTATACAAATGTGGACTACCCAATAGACAAATATTTATTTTAGTTTGTTGGTAACAATGATGGTTCTACAAAACTCACTGTACACATATGAAATTACTAGAAGAAATAACTTTATGATAGCCACCCCATGGATCCTAAGTTACCCAATGAAAGGAGAGGAGAATTTTGGGATATTTCTAGAAACTCTCTACTTAAACAAGCAATTGGATAGGAAGCATTGTGACTCCTTCCAAGGTGAAATATTGTGACATCCTCAAATATAAGATATAAAGGGAGATCATTTCCCTATGGAGAAATGAATCAACTTCGAAAATATTAAGTAACTTGTAAATAAATAATTACATGAGCTAAAGTTAGGAAGTAACACTTTCAGATTAGCCTAATTATAAATCAATTATTATTCTTTAAAAGGCATTGATGAAGCGTAATGACTCATTTCTTATGAAGGGTAGTGACTCCTTCAAGAAATGGATATAAAGGGAAAATAAATTCATTTAGAAGATCATCAATTTTGGAATAAATATGATGACTGCTTATTTCTGGACTATAGACAAGGAAGAGAAAAACCCTTGAAGGTAACTTAAGAGTTTTAAGGACAAACCCCCTTAAATTCTCTTTGTAAGTCAAGGAAAACCCTTAATTTACATTGATGAGTTAGGAACAAGAACTCCTGATTCAAATAGATCTGAAAGAACACTCAAACTAGACATCAAGAGGGAATCATCAAAGGTTGAAGAAGTATAGAAGAAAACCAATATGAGATCTATTTTTAGAATTATTGCATAAGTTACAAATCTAAATATCAGAGTGTTTTTAGTGGCGAATATTCACCTTTTGGAAAATTCTGGGCATTAACGTTGCGAAAATTGGCGGACCGTGCCCAATACATGGTGGCCCAAATTACCCAATTTTAACACGGTAACAGGTCAATAATCTTTCGAATCTCCATTAAGATTTTTTTGTTTGGCGTGGTTTACCTATATATTCTCCTTTACCCAGTCTAATGTTGTTCTTGTAACAACCTCTTAATTCGCCAATAGTTATTAATTTTGAATTTAATGAGTCGACCCAGTTCACCCCTAAAAAATCACATTTATTGGTGGATGACTGTTATATTCGTCAGGATTGTTATATTGACCAAGACCTATTTCATCAACATTTTATTAATTCCTACAATGTGAATTGAATAGGTCAACACAGTTTTGCCACACTTAAATCAAGATGTTAATGTATTTTGAAAAGCCCGCGAATTCACAAAAAATGGAAATTAGAATCATGGGTTGATATAAATTCAAACCAATTAATAAAAAGTTTGAAAACTTGAACAAAATTTAAGATTTGTTACAGTCTTTTCATTTCCCATTACAAAATTTTGGAGGGCCATATTTACAAATTACAATCTTGCAATAGTAAATAGAGGACTCAACATTTTAGAGAAAGCATAAAGGACCAAGGCAAGAAATTATTTTTTCACACTTCACAATATTGCTGTTAATTTTAATTCCTAGAATCCTAGTGACTAGTGAGTAGTGTGAGGTCAAGATGTCGGACAAGGGTGACTATCCTGAGTATCCTCAGGCTAGTGAGGGGATTGAGATGGAAGGGGAGGTTGACACTCTGAATTCTAATTTTGGTGATAGCACTAAAAGGATTTCCATGTTAGACATGGGCAAGACTGATACTCCTCAAGGAAGTAAAGGGATTTAAAATGCAAGGCCAAGCCTAGAAGTTGACAAGGCTAAGACTGCTCGGGGAATTGAAGGGATGGAAAGGGTACTAGACAAGGGTAACACTCCTCAAGGCAGTGAAGGGATTGGAAGGCTAGACAAGGGCAAGACTCCTCAGGATAGTGAAGGGATTGGGAGGCCATCAAAACACCCAAAACTTAGAGATACTACCATAACAGGCTTTCTTTGGAATTGGCAACATTTCTACTCCATTAACTTCTGCAATTGTAAGTGCAAAATCCATTCACAATAGCTCACTAGTACCACCACCACAAGTTGGGGTTATGATTGAGTTCAATCAAAATGCATCAAATGAGGATAACAATGGTGGCACAAGAAAAGATTTAATAAGGGATATGCAGAACCAATTGGATGAAAATGTTAGCAATGAATATAATATTGATGCTGATAGGAAGAAAAGAAAAAGGAAAGTAAAAATGGGATAGGAGTGGGAAATGACAAGAAATTTGAAGGTTGATTAGGTAGAAAAGTATTGGTTCATTGAACCAGTCCAAAATAATGATGAAAAACCAACAAAATGCAGGTGTAAGATTTGTAACAGGAAAACTAAAAAAGAGAAGAAGTTTCAGCTAAAGCTTGACACTATAGAAAAGAATATTGGTAAGGTTTATGAAAAATAGACCATATACGGGAAAGAAATATCAATAGTGAGATGGAAATCAAAGGAAGAATGTATTCATGTTAAGTATGCCATAGAATATGAAGAGCATAACAAGACAATGGCAGTAATTGCTAGTAGTGAAAATCCAATCAAGGTTGGGTTTAAACATGCAGCCAATGAAGGAAACCTAGCAAAGATTGCTCAGAGGAGTGTTCTTTTTCATATTTTGTCTAGAGGGCATCCTATGAGAGACTTCTTAGAATACAGATTTGTGTCCTAAAGGATAGAGGCTTGACCGCCGATTGTGATGTACTCTTTTTCTTGTTGCTTATGCACTCATCATTCTATGATGCTCTATGTTTGAAATAGGATTAACTGAATTCAACAGATCTTTATGATAATACTATTGAGTGCATGTTTTGTGGAGATTTAATTGGAATGAGGAAACTAAAATAATAAAATAAAAATGAAATATATATATTTATTCTAGAATGTAATTAAAGATTGTTTTCTAGGTGTATGTAATTTCTAGAAGTAATGTAGTAGGAAAGGTTTGTAGAGTCGAGAATTGAGTAGGTAGAATGTACCCTTTATGAATATTGAAATGTTACTTTTTGGATATGAATGCTTACGTAAAAGACCATTTTAATTTATTTTATGTTGAGACATGTATTAATAGAAAAGTGATTAGTAGGTCTTGATGTTGAGTAGGAGATTTTGCATAGTATATTTTGATGTTATGGTAATGTGAGAAAAGTGAATCAGTTGAAATATTGCTTGTAAATGATTTAGGACATATTCTATGATTTGATTTTTAGGTCTTGATGTTATGGAATTTGATGAATTATTTAATTTTGAATATTATGCCTTAATATCATGTTTATGTGATGCAGGGGCATTCTAGGGTACTTGGTGAATCTGCATGGAGGTGTGTATTTTGGTTCGGTGTTACTCAATTACAGCTTTAACCGATGGTCTCAGTTATTGAAGGAAGCTCGGTCATTGAAGGAACTTGGTGAAACTTCTTGTGCTCAGTGGAACTTATGCTCGGTGATGCTTGTGTTGCTCAGTGTTGCTTAGCTTGGTCAGTTGTTTCACTAGTGCTTAGTTGTTTCTCTAGTGCTTGGAAGTTCTGGTTTACCGAATGGAGTTCTTGAGGGTTTGGCTGGATGACTTGGTGCATTTATTGTTGGTATCTTTTGTTGTATTCTCCTATGTAGATCTAGAGGCCGACATGGAGAATTAAATAATTATAAGGCTATTTGGGAGCCGATTTGTATTTCATTTAATATTTATTTGTACGAGTTAATTATTTCTTCCAGCCGGCTTGTGGCTGAAGATTAGTATTTAAAGAGTGTTTGGGTAGTTGTATAAGATAACAATTTCGGAAGTAAGACTTGGATCCTGCGAGATCTTGAAGATCAGATTGATTTCTAATAGTTTGTAATAGCAGAGCTAGTGGTTGTTGCTGGGAGACAGGGAGATTGCTTGGAGGCTTGCGAGCTCAATTTTAGATCTGCCTTAGGGTTTCCATAAGTTGCTGATTTGTTTTAGAACTAGACTAGATGGTGTTGGATTGGATCTTATTGATCTTGCAAAATTGTTTCCTGATTGTAATTGGCCATAACCCGGAATGCCTTACAACTAGGCATGTTAATGAAAATCTAATTTGAGCATATCTTGTTGTGTTATTCCACTGTGTTGGTAGTTGGTTGCAACGTTGGACTATCTTTAATTGGATCCACCATCCTTGATTACGTCATTATGCAAGAAAATTTCATGTGAGATGATCAAGGTTAGGAAGTTAGGTTAATTGATACATTTATGTGCTTGGAATTAATTTTCTTTGAAATTGAGAAATATATTATTAAAATTATGTGAATTTATTGTGAAATAGTTTAGATGTAGTTGGATTATATGATGTGTTTGAGTATGATTATTTATGGTGTATTTTATATGAATATGTCATTTGATCTTTCATGAGCTACTGATATTTTATCTAGTGTGCAGGAAATGACCATGGATTAAATAAGGGGAATTAACGATGGATGCATGTGAAAATATTGTATAGCCAAGGTTATCTCCAAGGGGAGAAATAACCACGTTGTTATGTATAATATTGTAAAGTAATGTTTGAATGTATTATTTAATTGTGTTTATTTTTTATTTTAAATTAATTTCTACTTAGCATGCCATGTGTGTAGTGATGTGTTGTAATATTTTGTGGTGTCAATTGACACATGTGTTGTGAGTTGGCACATGGCCAAGTGCAGTGTATATTAGTTTTCTTCCACCTTTGAGTCACCTTTTAGAATCCCAAGGTTAGGAATCTTGGTTGTTGAATCTTGGGAAGGAATCTTATTTTTAATTTTTGTGATTCAACTCTTAGGAGACTTTTGAGAGGATAAAAGTAACCGAAAGGGTTAGTTAGGGTTAAAATAAGATAACTTCATAGGTGTACTTTGGGTTGGCGGTCAAATTTTGACTAATAGGATATTTTTAGACCATTTTTGCCTCTTCTAAAGATGCCTTTCTGAAAGGTGACAAATTTGGGAAGTGTGCCATGTCTTCCTCTCTTTTCAATTTGACTTTCCCTCTTATTGGAGAGAGAACCCTAGGATAGTGTGTCCAATCATCTTTGAGGTTAGGTAGGGTTTTCCTTTTTAGTGGAATGGAGAGGAATTTGGTAGGTTGATTTTCCACTCTGCAACTTTGGAGACTTCTAGTGGACTTAACAGGTTTTGGTGGACTTAGAAAAGAAGGAAGGATTGTAGGAAATGAAGCTCTTCTCAACCCTCTTTTCCCATAGCTTGGAGTAAGGTTTGTGGCCTTGTCATGGAAGACTCTTTATTTGCTTGTAAGAAAAATGTAGATTTCTTTTTTATGTTATTGTGTTGGTTTTGTGAAGCTTCATGCTTGCTTTCATGGCTTCTTGTTAAGTGTTTATTTGCTCGTTAAATTTTAGTATTTTTGTTTTATTGGGGTGTGCAAGGACAAACTCACCCTTGGGATGGAAGAGATCCTTGATGGGTGAAGGGATTAATTTGGGAATGCTCATTTAGTGTAGAGTCCTTCCTCAAGGGAGGGGATGAGGCATGGATGTATGGGCTCCATGTTTCTATTATTGTTGTATACTTATTTGGGGTTCATAAGGGTTGTATTTTGTGAAAGGAAATGGAAGGTTTGGTACTTTTTGTTATGGCCTTTTGAGAGTAATAGTTATGGATTTTGGGCGTTGTTGAAGGCATGGTTTTACTTTTGAATGGCTTCTCCTACTTGGGTACTTTTCACCTTCACCCCTTTTATGGGTCCAAGGTGACCCATTTTGTGTGTAACACTCCACCAGGGAGCCCGAGAGAGATTAACCTAAAACATGCTACTAAGTTTGGTGAATAATTTTTTTTCTAAAGTTTACATACAAGATAAACATTAATGCGGAAGCAATTACCATTTACTCACATTAATACAATAGCCAACATAGATTACAAAACATGAGGGTCCCATGACGTAGAATTACTTAAGAAGAAAACTAATCTAAATTACAATCCTCAAGGATATCCATGAAACCTAAATAAACTGACATCCACTGCACATGTTGCAGGGTATGTAGTAATCACTGTAACAATAATAGTACAATATCTAGACTAGGTATCACATGAGATACACTAATACAAGATTACAAATAATGAAGGTAAGAAAAGAAACCACCAAAGAAGAATCATAAGGAACCCAATTACAAAATAACCATCAAGCATTAGCACCAGGACGTCAAATCTCAAATGTTAAAGAATTACTACCACCCATCCATGTAGATCTACAAAGGTCTACCCCACCATACTGAGGAGATAACAACAGACCCCACTCAGATAATCAATACCAAAGCAAGGATATAACCACTAAGCAAGAGGATTCTTGGAAGCTCTCTAACTCAAGGTGTACAAAAGATAGTGAAAGGTATGACTCACTAATCTAGAGGCAACTGGCACATGTATAATAACTAGACTATGCATAGGAAGGTGTCATCATGTACGTCTAGCCCTTTAGTTTCATCTTGGTAATCACTCTAGATCCTGGCACTCAAGTGACCATACATGGTATCAATGACCTCTCGTACAGATGAAGCCATTAACTATGCTAGAAACACCTCTCAAAGGTAGAAAGCACTATCTCATCCTCCATCTTAGTCTGTACTAGCACTCAAGCATGGGTGAGGAACCATATCTTATTAAGTTCATTTAAATACCCCTTAATTATATTAGGTTATCACTTGATTATAGATACTTACAATAAGTGATCCTGATAGCCACTTGTGGGCCCTGAGGCTTATTGCAAGCCACCCCCTACTACATATCTAGGTAAACTACCCTAGGCTCATAGATCTCACATAGTTCAAATTAGGTATATAACTAGGCAATCCCAGATCTGGTTTCACACACAAGAACTAGAAATGGCTACAAAATACCCATAAACAAAATACAATGCAACATGAGCCAATATGGTCAAATCAAAGGATAATCGAAACACTCTCACACATCAAAACATAAGACTGAAAACATGTCTATCTGATACTTACCCTAGCCATTGTTTTTCCCCCTAGGTCTACTAGTACCCTGATAACATAATAAGCAAAAGAAGACACTCGAGGAAAAGTAATTAACATTCACATCATACAAAATTGAACTTGAAACAATAAGCATTTAAGTTAACATGTGATTCACAATTATAATATATACACGAAAATGTCCATTCCCTAAGAAAGACATATTGCCATAATTCATTTTAAACAATACTAATATCAAAATAAAGTCCCCTAAAGTTCATATAATAGAATTTCATTGGATAAAACAAATGCCCAATTACAATAGTTACACAACATTTATCCAATATTGCTCCATTTAAAAATATACAAAATTTATGTACTTATATGTATATTTCAACAAAATTTCATCAAAGGAATTAATCATGGAGTTAAATTTTATCTAATTGTATGAGCAAAACAACTAGATTATATACCAAACATATATAATTAAAATAAATTTAATATAAACATTAAAACTCACTAATCTACCATTTTTATAAAAAAAACAAACTATATTTAATAAATATATAAATTAAACCCCAAACCTAATATTAAATTTAATTTAATTTAGGAATCAAGATATAAAAATTTCATTAAAACAAAATATAAAGTTCTTTAATAAATACAAATCTAAAAATATTTAATAAATACAAATCTAAAAATGTTTTATTAAGAATATAACAAATTTTTTAAAAAATTAATAAATTAAATTTTAAAAACTTAATAAATTTTATTTAAAGCAAATTAAAAAAACTTTATTTAAATTACTTTTAACAAAAGGTGACATGTGGGTGGGGAGTGTACGTGCCCCCACGCCCACATGCCCCTTTGTCACGGCCCCTTCCTCATGATAGGGGTACTACTTGCGGTAGCACTGCTGTCATGTGGTATGCCTGCTGCTCGACAGCCGAGGGGAGGGTGGGGGGAGGTGGTGGCCCCCACCCCCCTAAATATATTTTATTAATTTTTTTAAAAAATTAATTTTTTTTAAATAAAATGCATTTCCTTTTTTTTACAAACCATAATATTATATATATATATTAATTTTAATTTAAGTGAGTAGAGCGTATGGCCCCACATTAAAGTCATTGCTAACACTTTAACAGAGAAATGGCTTGAACGGAAACATAAAAAACTCTATTGATTGTGTTTCCACTACGAGATGCCCCCAAGAAAAGACAAATCAAGGGAAATACCACATAAACATATAGAGAACACATAAGGGATCTACTTACCACGGGGTCAGTATGATCATAAGATAATATTTATATATGATATTATTACAAATGAATTGATTTCATTCCCCAAAGAAAGTAGAACTACAATCACAATGGAGGAAAGAAAACACAAGAGTTATGAAGAAGAGTCTTTTCAGACCAAAACATGGAGACCAAAATGAATCAGTGCTACCAAGTCGCAAATCCAAGTAGGCTACACAAGAAAACATTTACAAACAATAACATAGGTACAACATAAAATGAAAACAACATATAGAAGCATAGAGATACATATAGTATAATTGTACAACAGGTTCGATTCCTTTATCACCTTGCACCAACAAAGTAACCAAGGTCGTATAAAAGAATCTAACAAACATTTAGCAAATACATTATGAGAGAAGCACAATACAATAGGAAAACACAAGAAAATACCATAGTTCCAAACAAGGATCCTCTTAAGAATTGTGATGTTCAATACTAGGTCTAATTATCAATTGTGCTGAAAGAATATTAGGTAAATTAGTATCAATGTCAATAGTCTCATATTCATAATTAGCATCATTAGGATCATCAAGAGTGTCTTCTTCATCAAGATCAATTGAAATAGAATCTAAAATACGAATAGAATCATCATAATCATTCATCTTAACATCATTATTAGTATTAACTTCTTCTAACACATTAGGCATAGGCTGGTTAAAAGAAGGTAAAGAATTTTGAATAAAAGAGGCATGAGCCTTAGCTTGAGCCCGATACTTCTTACGACATTCATTGGCAAATTGATTACGTTTTGTCTTGTTTGAAATATGTCGAGAACTAGGACAGACAACCGCAGTTTCCTTCATAGGTGCTATAGGAGGATCAATAGGATTCTTAGTAGACTGAAAAGAAACACTAGGATCTTGATTAACAGAACTAGAAGCCATAGATAAAGGAGGTATGGAAGGCGTAGGAAAAAGACCATGGTTAAGATCCATCTGAGGCATGTTTAACTCAAGAATCTTGTGATGTTTATAGGATTGATATGAGTGAAAAAGGTTATCATGTCGAGAAGGACATGAATTAGGTAATTAAGGAAAAAATAAGTCAAGGGTAGAAAAATCTCTTGGCCTAGAAGGTTAATATAAACTATGATTAATATTCTTCACTTCTTCATCATGAATGAATTTAAGACACTTATGGATAGGAGAAACAATGGCATGCATGGAATTCAACAAAGGCAAACCAAACTTAACTTGAAATTGATCATAAGTAGGAACAACAATGAAGGTAGTGTCCACAACTTTACCACAAAGTTCAACAAGTAAATTAATAGAGCCAAATGATAGATAAAGAAAACCATTACAAGTTTGAATCCACACATCCGATGTATTATAAGAATCACATTGTAAGTTCTTCATAAAAAAAATTTCTTCAGTAATAACATTGACTAAGGATGTAGGATCAACAAGACAATCAGGCGTAGGTATCTTAGAAATCCTAGCATAAATGTAGAGGGGACCATCGGGAGCTTTAATAGTCTCAGAATCATCAAAGGTAGTCAAGAGTTCCCTAGGTCTTTTATTCTTAGGTTCTTTTTGAGGTTTAGGTTGAGGTTTCAGTTTAGGCTTAGATTGAGGTTGAGATTGAGGGTGGGGTGGAGATACAAATTGAGACAAACCAACATGCTTCACATGGTTAACAATGTGATTAAGATCATTCATCTTTGAATCATAAATAATATCCATAGAAGATGTCTGAACAATGGTATTACTATCATGTGTAGGCAAAGGATTCGTATAGATTTGGAGATTTTTATTAGGATGAGAGACAAATTTGTTCCCACTACCATCAAAATTATCAATAGTTAAAGCATTAGAATCAATTAAATTTTGAACATTATGTTTTAGAGAATAACACTTCTCAGTATCATGGCCATTCTGATGATGGTATTGACAAAAGGCTTTGGAATCAAAGGATTTGGATGCCACCGTAGCAGGTAAAAGAGGTCAAATAGGAGGTAAAGTAATCATATTAGCAGTCAATAGTTTACTCACAATAGAATGTAGAGATTCAGAAGGAGAAGTAAATGTATGATTTAGATGAAAAGCAGTGGATGCAGAAGTGACATTGTTGGATGCAACAACAACTTGATCAACAATTGCATTTTCTTGCTTATTTATCTTGACATAGTTGTTAGGTTTTTGAAACTTGTTTGGATTAGGAGCAACATCACTCTTATCAGCTGGGATAGGAGCCATTGGAGTGTTTCTCTCAAATTGACTCACTTGTAATTGATAATGATGAAGCACTACACACAGTTGTTGAAAAGAGGTAAATTCAATAAGAAGAATCTTATCTCTAATATCCTTTTTTAAATTTGAAATAAACATATTCTGAATATCAATATCAGGAGCAGGATAAGAAATCTGAGCATACAAATGCTTAAATCTACCAATAAATTCATTCATTTTTTCTTTAGTATTTTGTTTACAATGCATCAAATCAATTAAGGACACTTGAAAACCAATGTTATTTTGTAACTTTTGGATAAAGGTATTAGAAATTTTTGGAAAGGAATCAATAGAATAAGGAGGAAAGGAACAATACCATTGCAAGGCCTTATCACAAAAATTTCTAGCAAACAACTTGGCTAAATCCTATGGCCATGAGCATAGTCACTACAAAGAATTTGAAGTGTTTTAACGAGTAACATGGTCTCCCTTACCATTTTAATTCTCAAGATGAGGCATATCGGCTTGTTGAGGAACATGAGCACAAATAATGTCTAGGGATAAAGGACTACCCATGTCGCATGTAGGAATGCTAAACTTGGATTGAGTTAAAGATACAAGTTGTTGTCGTAAAGAGGACACGGTTTGAGCCAAACTAATGATTGTTGAATCATTAGATGAACTAGGAGGCATAGAAACATTAGAAACACTAGGTAAAGTGTATGAAGCAGCAGGAATAGAAGAAACAACTGGGGGAACACTTAGAACCACAATTGGAAGAGGATCAGAATAAGTAAAAGGAATATTATGATAAGAAGGTTTTGAAGTAGGTAGGGACATGGGTGGTATACTCATTGGAAGAGAGGGAACCGACGTAGTCACTAAAGGAGGAGTATAAGTAGGAATGCTAGGTAAAGGAATAGAAGAAGGTTCCACACTAGTGACAGGAGGAGTGAATCTTAAATCTTGAGCTTCTTAAGCTAAAGGTTTAACATTTGAATGCACAAGAAGAGTAATACCACACAAGAGATTAACACCTTAACCACTATCACAAAGGACTTTCTTAAGATAATCTATAGCTTGAATAAAATCTTGATTATGTTTCTCTTGAGTAAGCCAATTTCTCATTTTATCAAGTTCAGTTGAAATTTTTTAGACTTATTTAGGATGAACTCTTAAAGAATCATCCTCATAATTAAATTGTCATCTCAGATCCTAAGGATAGGAGAGGACTCGGGATCAAAGAAACCCATAAGTCTATGACTTCTTCTAACCAAAATATTATAAGTAGGAATAGAGGTAGTAAAGCTCATATAACAATGCAATGCAAATGAACTAAACCAGGAAAACACAAAGCATGAACAAATACATGTTTTTGTATTTTTTCTTTATATGAAATGTAAATGCAAACACATAAAAGAAGGCTAATACATGCAAGATTTAACACCATAAAAGAAAGAGTTGTCTATTGCGGGTTCACCAAAATGTAAAGGATAAAAAGGAGAAGAGGTGTTGTGTTCACCAAAATGTGATAAAGTTATATATAGAAAAGGTAATATATTCTTCTTAACCCCAAATTCCCAAAGGAAAGATCCAAATTGATTAACCAGAAGAAGATGATCAATGCATAAATGAATCAATCGATGGAGAATATGAAGAAAGGAGAAAACCTTATATTATGTTATGGAAATAAGTCTTGAAATCTTTATTGAATTGAAGACAAATACTAACCTCAAAATATGACAGATCTGGAAAAGGCTAGATTTTCTGGTGTCTGTACTTAGTTTTGGGAAATTCTACAACCGAATCTGGCCTAGAAACACAAAGATAGAGAAAACCCAGAAACCTTCTTCTCTTCTGAGAAAGGTCAACCTTGACCTAAATATGGGGGCAAAATCTTTCTAAGGGCACAATCTTTCCCCTTTATGTCGACCTTGACCTATGCTACTCTGACAAAAATTCTATTTGCGGATCCTAAAAGTTTACTGAAAAGAGAGTCATCTGCACTATAATTCATTATTTTGTACCTATTCCTGCGAGAAAAATGGTTTTTTTGGGGGGGGAGGGAGGGGTTTTACTTGGTCCAAACCCAATTTAGGAATTAACCTTGAAATTGAATTCAAATTAATGTGATAAACAAAGTAAATGAAACAATTCACCTTGCCTATGTTGAAACCCTTATGGAGGATTCAAATCCTTGAATAAACAAGTATGGATGCTCCAAATGAATGTATAATTGGATTTAGGATGTCTCAAATCAATTTTCTTTAGATCTTCAACACCAATATTGAATGGATCTTGGAATGGGAAGAAGCTTGAATGAATGTGGATGGAAAAATCTTCAACAAGAGGGCTCCATAGAGATTGAATCCTTCAATGGATACCAATGGATCTCCTTGATCAATTGGATCTTGAATGCTTGAATCTTTTCCTTTTCCTTCTTGCTTACTTCTTGATTTCTTAATTTTGCTTTCTTGAGAGATTATGATTTTTTATGGATGCTTGATTGCAAAAGAGAGATGAAACAGATGGATTGAAATGAGAGAGGAAGGCTTCCTTTTATACTAGTCTAGGGCACAAACTTCTAGAGAGGCCTACATAGGAGAATTAAATTACCATTTAAAACCTTAACCCCTAGAAATAGTCCTAAATTAAATATAATTTAATAAATTACCGTTCCAAAGCCCAAAACAACTGACTTGGAAGTGAGAAATAAATCTTTCTGAAACCCGACATCCAAAAAATTTGGGATCTTGAATAATGGACCTTGGGTCAAGGTCAAGGTTGACCTTGACCTAAATGAGGGTTGAAGTTGACCTTGACCTAGGTCAAGGTTGAGGTCAACCTTGACCTAAAAGGTTGACCTTGACCCTGAGGTCAAGAATCTTAGGGTTTCAGGTCAGGATGCCAGAATAATGCAAAAAAGAAGTTGAAAATGGGGCCGAATAGGGGAAAAAGCCAGATCCAAGTCAAAGACCCATTCAAGGAATTTGACATGACCCTAAACCACTTACTCGGAGGGCTAAACTAGTCCTAAATGGAAGTGCTTCCATTTTCTGGCACTACAGATAGGTATAATGATAGTGAAAAAGTTCTTATTGAAGATGTGATTAAACACATGTTGGATTTCAAAAAGAATTTGATTGAGATGGTTGTCAATATTCCTAAAGAGCTACATGATAAACTTGAGGTTAGGAAAAAGTTAGCATTGAAAGAAGATGAGAAAATTAGAATAAAAGCCATTCAGACTATGTTACATGTGATAACATTTGATGAGCATGAAAGAATCATGATTGAACTAAAATCCTTGTTAAGAGTAAAGTCTAGATTGATCAAAATAATGGGGAGAAAATATGATGAGGTAATTGAAGACACACATAAGGCCATTGATAAAGTGTTAATGGGAGTTCAATAAGAGAAATCTACCCCTCCTAAACCTAAGGCTACTAAGGCTACAATAATTTTGATGGGAGAGTCATCAAAAGAAGCTAAGGAAAATATTGATACATCCAAGGATGGAAAAGATGATAATTAGTTTGTCAGTACTGTTATGCAATGTGATTTATTTGTTATTGGTGTGCCTGTGACTTTGGACACCTTGTTGGAAACTAATGACCCTTTTGAAGGGAATACTGACATTGCACTTGATATTGATGATAGTGATGGAAAGGATATAGATAAACCTACTAAGGAGGAGCCACCTAAGAGAAAAGAACAAGAGAGCATTTTTGAGGATGAAAAGGAACCTGAGAATAAGGTTGAAATAAAGCAAGAAATAATTATGCCTATTTCTTCAACCTTATTGTTGGCAAGTGGAGAGAACTAATTGAGTAAAAATGTTGAGAGTATGGATGAAGATGAGATGATGAAGCTATCTTACATCATATTTTCTAAATAAAAGGAGAGGCCAGAATAGAAAACTGAGAAAAAGTCAAGGGTATTGGACAGGGTAGTTGATACCATCAACAAAATCCTATCTATACCTTTCAATTTTGAAGGAAAGAGCACTATAGAGAAATTGAACAAGTCATTAGATGACTTTGATAGTTACTATGAGTCTTTGGAGAAGATCGCTGAGGTGAAAGTTGAGCATAATTACTTTGCGAAGAAGATAGAAGAGATGTGCAAGTCCATTTCTTGGGATTTGGGTATAATCAACAAGACTATTTTTGATGCAAAGGGTAGTGTGGAACATGGAAGAGGGTTATACAGTTATAGTATAAACTTCATTAGACACCTTAAAAACATTGAAGATATCATTGCACAGGACATGAAGACACTTGAAAATTATGAGAGCTATAATTGTTGGAGTAATAAGTTGTTTTCTTATTAATTAAATCATATTGATTTAATTATTAAGTCACGTATTATCTCTTTCTACTTAAGCTAAACTTTAGGCATATAATAATTAATAAAAACTTATTATTATTATGAAGCCTAGGTTTCCATTTAGGGTATTGATATCCTTTTATAAGAATTGATCTCTATTGTATTCAACAAATTATTCATTATTGAATTGCAACTTTTGATTTTGCACATCAATAATGTCTCCTCTCTCATGGATCAATGTGTTCAGGCCTCCATAGTTATTTTTCTTCTCTCTCCTTTCGTGACTGGTGTTTGCATGTAGGTGTTCTTGCGAGATGTGGGTTGTGTTCTCATCAACTCCAATAATAATTGCCTAACTACTTGAGAACAGAAGATGCTTGTATAATTTCATTTATCATAAATCATTGTAACAGAGATATATTTCTGATTGTAAGAGAAGTATACTTATTGTACTCCACTAATAGGGTTTTTGTATTCCTTTAATAGGGAGATGTGATAATGTAATAATCAGCTCATAATAGGGCTAGGTCTCCTAAAAGGGTCATAATAATTTCAGTACATATTTGTGGGTACCATCCCCACTGGGGTTTTCCCTTAATAGGGTTTCCTTGAGAACAAAATCATGGTGTTATGAGTTGTGTGTTTTATGTTTATGTTCTTTTCATTTCATTAATTATTTGTTTAAGTTGGAAGTTGCTAAGTTTAATTAAAAAGTATTGTAATACTGATTCACTCCCCCTCTCAGTATAACTTAATCCTAACACTTATACCATGGGTATTGTTTAATACTTACCTCAAAATGCTCCAATTCTGCCTAATTTACTTGAGATGCTTCTAAATTAGAAGCTTCCATAATTTTTGCAAGACCTTGACCTCTCACCAATTTGGTGATCTAAATATCAATATTAAATTCTTGAATTTTATTTATCCATCTGCATCTCCAACTAGTAGTTTATGTTTTCCAAAAGATATCATTAACTGTTGTATTTGGCACATAAGTTATCACATTTTCTCCAACCAAATAAAGCCTAAATGATTTTACTGTCTTCACCAATTCATATACCTATTTTTCATTGATATCATAATTTATTTCTACCTCTTATAGATTCTTGCTAAAAATGCCACAAGATGCTCATAACCTTCATCATTGCTTTGTAACATGACAACTACTATTGTGTGATAAGAAAAAAAAATAGAAAAATTGAAAAGTATTTAAAAAATAGAGAGATTTAAGAATAGGGGCCTCTTTAATTGCCCTTTTAATATTTGTAAATTATTCCAAAGCTTAATTTGTTTATTTAACCTCATTTCCCTTTTTAAGTATTTATGCAATTAGTTTCACAATTTCTCCAAAATTTGATATAAATATTCTAACAAAATTAATCCGAACAAAGAATTATTGAATAGCCTTAAAAAATTTATGTGTTTGAATCATATCTATTGCAACTATCCTTTTAGCATCTATCCTTACCCCATCATTTGAGACAATATGTCCTAATAGTTTACCTTTTGTTACTCCAAATTGATATTTATTTGGATTTAAATATATTCCATATTCTAAATCGCTTAAATATTTTTCCAAGATGGTTACAATGTTCTTTTTCTTTCTTAGAGTATGCTGTCAAATCATCTTGATAAAAAACCAAAATGAAATCAATTAAAAAATCAAAGGCTACATCCAGAGCTCTTTGGAAAGTAGATCCAACATTTGTGATTCCAAACGACATTCATGCATAGACATATGCTCCCCATGGAGTTTTATTGGTTGTCTTATACTATTCTTCTTATTTGACCTTGACTTGATTATAGCCCGAGAATCCATCCATCATAGACATTAATTCATTTCATGTCACCTTTTGTAATAATGCTTCCATGTTGGGAACGGCATAATTATCTTTTAATGATGACACATTCAAATTTCTAAAATCCACACAAAGTATAATATCACCATTCTTCTTCCTCACATGAACCAAATTTGTTACCCATGTAGAATGCCTAATTGGTTTTATAAACCCTGCATCTCTCAACTTCATTAATTATTCTTTCATTTTTGGAGCCAAGGGTGGGTTTCTAGGTTGTTGTATTTATCTAAATGGTTTTGTATCTAGCTTCAAGGGTGCTTCATGCTCACAAATATCTTCTCTATATGCTTTAAGGTCATCAATGACCATGTAAAGACATGTCTGTACTTTCTCAATAAAGTAATTAAATCATTTCTCATTTTAGGGGTGAGACTCTTTCCAATGTATACTTCTTTGGGTGTATTCTTAGTGCCTAGATATATTATCTCTACATTATCTAGATATATTAAATGTTACATTCTCTTCATTATTCCAAAAATAGGCACATGAACATTTTTTGTTAGTAGTATCTGTATGCAAATTAGATGTCTAATAACTAGAGATGATAAATTAACTATTAAAAGCCAATAAATCAATCTAATGCAACACAATGAAAAATACAAAGTAATTATAAAATGATGAAATTAAATCAATTACCTTCACCTACCATGCATCTTATCTCCATTGTCCTCCTAGCCTTGATTTCTTGAAGAGGTTGAGCTCTCAGATTTCCAAATGAAGCCTTTTCCCAAGATGCTACCAAAGTGTGGAGATTTTATGAAATGGGTGCACAATAACTTATGCAATCTAATAGATGGAATGAAAATGAAATGATGATAATATGGATTGATTGCTCTTAGAATGCTTGGATGCTTGATTGCTTGATTACTTGAAAAATACCTATTAGCTATTAGCCCACAAAGGGGAAATGAGGCTCCTTTTATAGATATTTGGAGGATCTAAGCCTAGGTGGCACAATCCTATGGTTGAGAATGAAAGGTGGAAGATCCTAAGGCTAGGATTGACTTGGTTGAAGGAGTTGAGAGAAAGGGGGATGTAGTTGGAATGTGAGAGGAAGAATAGGGATGATGTTCCTCTCACATTGACATGGAGGAGAAGGTGGAAGGGAAAGACACATGTCAAGTGTCTCACAAAGACCAAAGAGAGAAAGAGGGAGAGACCTTTCCCTCATGAGGACTCTTTATACAAGTGTCCCATGAGTCACCTTTGACCCTTAGAGGTGGCTTGAGAAGCCCCTTAGGAATAGGGAATGTCTCTTGACTTGGTTCAAAGAAGGACATGTGGTCATGAGACCAAGTCCTATGAGGCCACATAGCCCTTAAGAATAGGACATGTGTGGGTGAGGATAATTACTAATAAATAATTAATAATAATTATTTATTTTAGCCAAAATGATGTGTCAAGTGAGTGGGTAGATGAGGTGGACTAGAGGACTTAGTCATATTTAGGTGATTGTATATTTAATTAAATCACTTTAATAAGACTAATTAGAAGGTGGATAAATGAATAGACTATAGTGAATTTAGTAAATAAATTGAATAATTTATTTAATAAATAGAGGAAATAAATATTAATTAAATAATAAATATTTAATTAATTTATCAAGTCAATATCAATTAAATAATAAATATTTAATTAATTAATGAAGCCATTTTTAAGTGTATAAATTTTGCCCCTCTTTGAAATAATGTGTTGGTCACATTGTTTCAAAGAAAAATGAAGCATTTTTGCCCCTGCCCCAGACGACCTATGCATGTCCCCTCGAGAGATTGATTGACAAAAAAGATTATTTGATTTTATTTTTTTTCTTTTTTTAAATTTTTGAGTTGTACAATCAATCTTACGAAAGAATGGTAGAAAAAATGGATGAAAACGGGGTGGAATGGAAGAAAAATGGGAGATTGGGTCCACACACCAAGCACAACAGGTCCACGGGCTATAAATAGGGCTAAGGGGTCCACAATAGGCTCATTGTGCACACTTGTCATTTGGAGAGCAGAGCACAAGAGAGAAGAGAGCAGAGTCACCAAGATGTCATTCCCGTTGTCAGATCACTGCTTCGAGAGAGTCAGACACTTCTAGTGACCACCCGATTGGGGTGAACCGGTAGGTGACTCTGTCCTGCTTTGTGATTTCATGATTTGATGCATGTTAGCATAGAATTTTAGCATGTTTAGGGTAGATTGAATGATAGATTAGATTAGAATTTTATTTTGTTTTTGGGTGAAGTACGAATGCGCAGTTGTGGCGCATCAATGTGTAACAACTAGCCATGTTTGTGTAGAAACTCAGAGTTTCTGCACATGTGTTTAGCACAGCTGCACATTCATTCTAGAAGAAGAATAGGGTTGCACAAGTATAAATTAAAATTGCACATATGTAGTTTCTGCGCATTTGTTTAGAATCATTGCGCAAATGTATAGGAAAACTACACATAAGTTAAAACCTGCACAAATGTTAAATAAGGCTGCACATGCATGTTTCAATGTTGTGCATGTGTTTTAGGTGATAGAATTTGGTCAAAGGAGATAGTCAATTAGGTCAAACTTGATGTCGATAAGCCAATTTGATCTGTCAGCAATTGATTTTGATCAATTTGATCAAGATTGGCAACATCGTAGCATGGTTGCTAGTTAACCAGTCTTGAATGTAGATAATTGATAGAATCATCTATTGAAACACGTGATAAAACATGTTTGAAATTGATATGATAGGATAGATAGATTGATAGATCAGTATATCAAAATTTGATAGCTTGATTATTATTGACTTGAATAGGAGGATATTATGGATATTCTGATGTCACAGGAGAGATATCCCGTTACACAAAATCTGAGACTGACACTATCAAACTGCTGATCGGAGTGTCTAGATTGTATTATATTATCTACACGCCCGAGATTCAGGTGAATCCTAGTATGATGACGGCATTGGTAGAGCGATGGCACTCGAAGATGAGTACCTTCCATCTTCCAACAAGGGAGATGATAGTCACACTAGAGGATGTATATCACATCCTCTGTCTTCCCATCATAGGTGAGCTGGTTCAGTATGATCAGCACGGGGAAGTCATAGAGTGCAGAGCCATCTTCGGTGATGATGATATAGAGGATGGAGAGATTAGCTAGGAGGACATGGTTGATCTGTATGAGCCTCTACCAATGGTACTAGCAGGAGTGATTGGAGGTTTTGTATGCCCTGATCGAAGATCACATGGATTTGCAGTTGGATGGAGCCACACTTTATAGCGGATGATGGACAGGACCCGATTTGCCTGGGGGGTGTGTTTATTAGGACATCTGTATCATGATATGCATCAGGTGGTGTACCATAGGGGTGCATCTCTATCAGCAAGTGTGACACTACTCCATGTTTGGGCATGGGAGCATATTGCGGTGACATGACCAATGGCTATTAGATTTTGGGGCACAGGGCAGCCCTACATTCATTTATATTCCTCAGTTTTGTCGCAGGCAAAACTAGGCCACTTAGAGTTCTGGCGGTATACATTTGACACATTAGATATAGTCACATGGAGACCTTACTTAGGGTGTGAGCTGTGGGATGATGAGAGATAGTTGGGATTTTGTTATGAGTCATGATGGCTTATAGGGCGGACACCCTTTATTATAGAGTGACAGTTGGTTAGTCGGGTCCTAAGATAGTTTGGCATGATACAGGGCATGCCGCAGGGAGTGAAAAATTTTGCTCATACTCATAAAGAGAGACAAGACTAGGGGCCCATGGCATCATTTGATATTGCTCATCAAGAGTTTTTGGATATACCATTCCAGGCATGGTCGATGAGGTAGACAGTTGTAGACCCTGGGATGACTGCTGATTTAGAGCAATTTTTGAGAGATTTTTCCATTCCATGCATTACAGATCCAGCAAATCGACCACCAGAGAGGGATCCTATAGATAGACGTCAGGGGAGGCTTCGAGGATGAGACCAAATAGGACAAGGTAGAGGAGGTGGAGGTGATAGTAGAGGAGATGGTGGAGGAGATGGAGGTGGAGGAGATGGAGGGAGAGGTGATAGAGCAGGACCTTAGATGAGAGGTGGGGGTGTGAGGCAGAGGGGATTGAGACAGCCTTTGGCACAGCCAGCTATAGGAGCTCCACTACAGGTGCTAGTGGCTCAAATACATATACTAGCTACCCCAGTACAGGGACCGACTATACAGGTATAGGGACCACAGGTACAGGTGCCATAAGTACAGGTGCCGATATAGGCTAGGTAGGTACAAGATAAGGTAGATGTCTTATTGGCCCATGGTGGCATTGTACAGGGTGGTCAGATTCATGATGATGTATAGGATGAGCTAGATGCTGAGATGCTAGATGTGGGGGCATAGGATGAGCAGGCTGAGATGGACATTAGGGGACAGGATCCCTATTTACAAAGAGATGTTGTTGAGGAGGAGCTAGATATTGATGCATTGCTATTTCGACTAGTAGTGACATAGGTACAGGAAGATCAGATTCCTAGTCTAGAGAGGCGCATCGAGAGACTGGAGAGGCAGATGGATGTTCTTAGACATGAGTAGGATGCAACTATAGAGAGACATGGGGAGTCGGAGATGTTATTGGATGAGCTGTAGAGGATAGAGGATCTAGGTGTCCATGGAGATAGCTTGAGAGCCATGATACGAGTCAGGAAGGAGATTTCCTACTGGTGAGAGGCATAGAGATAGGCAGTGCCCCAAGATCAGTGGATCAAGAGTTACAAGGAGAGCTCCGTGGCCATTAGGACAATAGTATATGAGCGACAAGCACCAGCTGGCAGTGGAGGAGTAGCATCACACCCTCTGAGAGCACCCATAGGGTCAGGAGATTAGAGTGGATCCTCAGGAGCAGGTGGTTCAGTAGCACGAGGCCTCATTGCATCTCACAGATAGCAACAGACAGAGTCTGGAGGAAATGGGTCATAGATACCACTTGTATACACAAACTTGTATTATTATTTTTCATTGTATTATTGACTTGATAGACACTGACTTTGGACACATTGTTATGATTATGTATCATTGGACACTTGGATAGTTTTTTTGTTTTATGGACTTTATATGATGGACTCTATATGATTGACTCTATATGATGATGCAGTTCTATCATGATTTTCTATGATGTGTTTATATACATGTGCGTAATGACATATGCAGGATGTGATGATTTATTTTAATATGCATAGAATGTATGTCCTAGAATGCAAAATGATTTATTTCTAATGTAATGATGTAAAACAATGTGGATAATAGATAATGAATGGATAATAAATAAACAATGTAATAGACAATAAATGCATGATGATAGAATACATGTAATGGATAATAAATGACAGTGTAATGCAAATGATATCTAATGTAATAAATGATAATGTACCTAAGATGATTTGAATTTAATAACTGATAACATGAGATGAAATGATAGGTATACATAATAAATGATCAATATATACAAATGAACACTCCTACTAAAGATTATGCATGTCTTAAAATGATTAAGTGCAAAATGGAAAATGGAAAATGTCTTAATATTTTTGGTTGTCCAAATGTCCTCAACTGAAATAACAATATTTTTGACACAAGAAGAATGGACTAGGAGAAATAGATAACCTAATGAGAAAGATAACCTACAAATCCCTATAAAAGGAGCACTGATATGCAATTCATGAGGTGGTAAAATGCAATGCAAAATGAAACATGAAATGAGTATCTCCACAACTTCATGTAACATCTTAGAACTTCATAATAAGTGGAATTTGATTTTCATCATTGAGCTCGTTATGTTGCAAGAAAATGCAAGCATCATGGTATAATTAAACCAGGATGACCTGAGCACTTCTTGCATGGAGTTTAATGTTGCAAACTTGACAAGCATCTAAGTATAATTGAATCAAAATGACCCGAGTTTCATTTGCATAACAGACAAGGAATATTTCCCCTTCCATCGGGGAACAAATGTTTGGAGTCGAGGTATGCGATGGCGTATCACCATAAATAGCATTGGTAGAACAACATGATTTGTATGTTGTCAATACTATTAAACTGATGAAGGCACTTATACACAGACACTCCAATTACATGTTCCTTTGATTTCATCAAAAAATACCCCACAAATAGCAATCAATGAAAATACCATGCCCCATCCCAGCTATTCTAATCAATGACATATGGGAGTTTCAAACTCATGTCAAAGATATCCCGAAATAGCATAGGAAACATGATAACAATGAAATCCAGATATGAATGCATAAACTACAACAAACCATTCTAACATGCCTACCATGAATATACATTTCTTTTGCCAAAAGATAGATTTAAGATTTGTTGATCAGATCAAATGATGATGTATAGTCAGGATGTATAGATAAGCGGTCACATTTTGAAGGATAGATCATAGATTCTGATTCATCATGAAGATACCATTGTGAAAGAACGTTTGATTGTGTTTTCTTGCCTGGTGAAAATACTCCATTCTATCCTCTAAGAGTCACGACTATCATAGATCCACTTCCCAAACTGGGTCGAGGACATGCCCCCAGCTAAGTGATGGACTGACTTATTATGGATGAAGAAGGATGCAACAAGACTAGGATGAAGACCATGACAAAAGATCAAGCTATGATGGGGTTTTATTATGGGTAAATACAATGGATAGTGTATGAACTGGCCATGTTATTATGATAAATACATGGTGGGTATGAGGACTAACTAGCCATTTTATTACGGATATATACAATGAATGGACACACTGGAAGAATCCTAATAAATAGAGGAGCTGACTTGTCACACATAGCACCTATTTCCAGGTTTTCACCACATGCTTTTATTGCAGTTTTCTTTTGATTTTTTTGTATTTTTGATATTTTTACTTTTTTTTGTATTTTTTTTGTATTTTGATCTATATACATACTATATACATGCCCCTTGCATTGGGATTTCAAGGATAGAACTTCTTGAGATGTATGCTATTAAGAGGTTCATCCAAGGGATCTCCCTTAGGTGTTGACAACTGATAGGCCCCAGAACCATAGACTGTTGTAATCACAAAAGGACCTAACCAATTGGGTTCAAACTTGCCATTCTTTTCACAGTGCTGTTGATTCTTTGGATTTTCTCGAAGGACTAGATCACCCAACTAAAAGTCTCTAATCTTTACTTTGTTGTTGTATTGATGAGACAGATGTTGTTGATAGACTTTCAAATGATCATAAGCTCGCTGACAGTGTTCATCCAGCAGTTCTAGTTTAGTCAATCGTGCAACTCTATATTCTTCATTAGGAATCAAATCTTTGAGAGTGACACGAAGTGAAGGAAACTTGACCTCGAGGGGTAGGACTGCTTTAGATCCATAAACAAGGGAATATGGAGTGGCTCTAGTAGGAGTATGGATGGAAGTACGATAAGCCCATAAGGTTGGATTCAGTTGGATATGCCAGTCACAGCCCACGTCATTGACAGTCTTTTGTAGGATTTTCACAATTGTTTTGTTTGATGCCTCAGCTTGGTCATTTCCTTGGGGATAGTATATGGTGGAATAATTATGGGTGATATGGAATTTTGCACACAGTTCATCCATGTCCTAATTTTGAAACTGATTCCCATGATTAGTGATAAGATACATAGGTATACCATATCTGCAAATGATATAGTTTAAGATAAACATGTATATTTGTTTCCCTATGGCGATAATCAATGGAATGGCCTCAATCCATTTATTAAAATACTTTGTGGCAGTGAGAATCCATTTGTGGCCATTGGAAGATGGAGGGTTGATAGCACCCATGAGGTTGAGTCCCCACTGACTGAATGGAAAAGTAGTTGTAAAAGGATGTAACTCTTGTGCTAGAACATGAATAAGGTTCCCATGTATCTGACATTTCTTACATGCCCTAGCAAAATGAAAGGAGTCTACTTCCATGGTAGGCCAATAATAACCCATATGCATGAGTTTCTTAGCCAAAGAGGGACCACTCGAATGTGTCCCACAAATACCCTCATGTACATCACATAAGGAAAGTTGAGCTTTGTCATGCTCGGGACATTGCAGGAGAGTACCGTCAAGACCTCACCGATAAAGGGTGTTGGATATTAGGACACAGCGGGAGGCTTGGAGGAGAAAAGTTCATTTTTTATTCTGGGATAGGTCGGGAGATAGGATGTTATCTTTGAGGTAAGAATAGATTCTTCCATAAACTAGGGAGTCATGTCCAATTAAATGACATATAATAATCGTATCAGGGTCATCATATGTGGGACAAGTTAGGGATTCCACCAAGAACTCAAAACAGGCCTTCGTATCTTTTGTATCAAACAAAGAAGCAATTGTTGCCATGGCATCAACAGCCTTGTTGTCATGCCGAGGAATCTACTCAAAAGTGATGACAGAGAAATACTTCTTGAAGTCATCAACCATACATTTATATGGTAATAACTTATCATCTTTAGTTTGATAATCATCATTAACCTGGTTTATGATCAATTGAGAATCCACATAGACATTTATTTCAGATACTTTCCATTGTAAAGACATCTTTAACCCAATCAACAAAGCCTCATATTCTGCTACATTATTGCTACAAGGAAATAGAAGCTTGTAAGATTTCAGAATGTTGTATCCTTGCGGTGTGATAAAGAGAATACCAGCTCCTGAACCCTGTTGAGTACATGATCCATCAAAGTAGAGTTTCCATGTTTGTATAGATAAAACCAAGATGTGTGCATCAGGAAACTTTGTGTGTATAGGTTGGTCATCCATTAATGGAGCATTAGCTAGCTGATTTGCTATCACTTGAACTTTGATAGCCTTCCTATCTACATATTCAATATCAAATTCACTAAGTAGCATGACCCACTTAGCCAATCTTCTTGTCAATGATGTCTTGCTTAAGAGATACTTTAAAGGATCAATCTTTGCAATGAGCTGGATTGAATGTGACAACATGTAATGTCGCCACTTTTGTGAAGCAAAAATGACAGCTAGACATGCTCTTTCGATGGGGGAATAGTGTAATTCATATCCCACTAGAGTGCAACTGATATAGTAGATGGCTTTTTCTTTTCCTTCATGATCTTGCTGAGCTAGAAGAGCACCTAGTGAAGCTATCATAGCTGAGATTTAGAGAAAGAGTGGCCTGCCCAGAATTGGTGACATCACAGTCGAAGGATTCACCAGATATTGCTTGATTTGGTTGAAAGCTTCCTCACACTTATCATCCCATTTGAATAAGACATTTTTATGTAGCAAATGTTGAAAGGGATGACTGTGATCTGCTAGTTGAGAAACAAATCTTTAAATGGATTGGAGATGCCCTTGTAAAGATCTTAACTGATTGATGTTAGTGGGGGAAGCCATCTCCATTATTGCTTTAACCTTTTCTAGATCTACTTTGATTCCTTTAGCTGAGACAATGTACCCTAACAATTTTCCGTATGTGACCCTGAATGCACATTTCTTTGGATTGAGTTGAATCTGATACTTTTCCATCTAGGTGAATATTCTATCCAACACTCTCAAATGACCAACTCTATTTTTAGATTTTGCTAGAATATCATCAACATAATCTTCCATGATGGTATGCATCATATCATGAAAGATTGTGGTCATGGCCCTTTGATAAGTTGCTCCAGCATTTTTGAGGCCAAATGGCATCACATTCTAGCAGTATGTACCCCACAGACAAGTAAAAGAAGTCTTTTCCTGGTCTTCCGGTGCAATCTTGATCTGGTTATAGCCCAAAAAACCATCCATTAATGATAACTGTAGACACGAAAAATTGGCAAAAGGCTTAAATCAATCAAAAGGTGCAATCAAATCATCAAAATAGCACGAAAAATCAATAAATGGGACAAAGGCAATTCAAATCAAAAGAAAATTCAATTAAATGATTAAATGATTAAATAAAGCTTGAAAAGGGGAAAAACACTACGAAATTGATTAAATTCAATTAATGACATAGTTGTTGAAAGAAAAAATCAAAATGAACATCTTACCCTTCATGGCTAAATTTAATTACTTTAATTAATTAATAAATACTAATTTCCTTCAACAAAGCAAAAAGGAGACAAAATGGACACAAATCACTCACTTTTGTTGAGATGGTCCAGCCTTTTGAAACCATTTAAATGTTTGTCCCCCCATTTATGGACAAAGAAAAGCCAATTGACCTTACCCAAGCATAACCATGGTTATCTCACTCTACTCCCTACCCTTGGGAAAATCTTATATATTGAAGGCATTTTGAAGCATAATGGATCCACTCCATATCTTTGAATTGCAGCAAAGCTCTTGCAATTTGCATCCACATCACTCACTTATCATTTTTCATTGCTAATTAGCTTAAATTACTTTGATCATAGTAGATTGTTCATCAAATAGAGCTAGAATTTGATAGAATAGATCTAAATTTGCATATCATATAGCTTAATTCTCATCTTTAGAGTGTCACTAGTGAGGATCATAGCTAAGAGCCTCATTTACCACTTTATTTTAGAGATCCATGAGATATTTAGATTAATTGTGCATTATTTGGATTAGTTTTCTTTGAATAGTGTAATTGTCTTTTAAATCTTGTTATTTCATGAAGGTGTAAATCACTCACACACAAATGGCACCCACCGTGGGGCTCTAGGCCTCAAATTCATCATTATTTTCACATTTTTGCTAAATTTAGGCTAGAAATTATATATTTTTGCTCGCTGTCTGCAGATCACAGAGAAGAAATCACGCCGACAGATAAAGAGATCTCGCCTTTAGCAAAGAAATGTCACCTACGGAGAATAAAATGACGCGCTGAGTCTGGACTTTTACGTGGATTAACCTACAGATTCACGCTATCAGCCAGAGAAATAACGCATTACAGAAATAAAATCACGCTTCCGGTTATTAAGTTGTCACATTTGTGACAAAGATACCATGCATTTGGTCATTTAAATGTCACGGACATCAATTGAAAACTCGCTTTCAGGAAGTCATTTTACGTCTGGTGTGAAGGGAGTACTCTACCTTATTGATTTAATTTCTCGCTTTTATCATTTGAAATGTCGCCTTTGATAAATTAGATATCACTTTTATAGCATCAGTTTGTCACGTTTGGTAAAGATTTCACGCGTAGATAAAATTTGATATCACTCCTGGTTATTTTGATCTCGCTTGAGCCCCGCAAGGTGACACTCGCGGTTAAAGTAATCACACCTTTGTCAAATTAGATCTTGCGTACAATCTGGACAATGTCGCGTGGCTGTACTTTTATATTTTATCAAAAGTGTTAAAATAATGACTGTATTCTGACTTCACATTCTTTTTTTTTTCTGTCTTAGGAGTATGGTCTGTCATAAGAAAGTTCAAAAACCAGAGAGAAGGCATAACTTGAAGGAGAAATTGATCGCTAAGAGGATAAGAAAGGAAAACTAGATACACACCACCTTTGTTCTCAACAATGACTTAGAAAGGGATGTAGAGGTATATGCTAAATACATTGCTATTGTAAATGCTTACAAATAGAAATATGTATCATTAAATTAGGAGTTTAGTCCCTAAGTTTGTAAAATTTTGCAAATATTGAAGTAAAAGAAGGAATAAAAAGCATAATCGAAATTGTAGCATTCTAAGCTTTGATTTTGGTTTCTCCTCACTTTGTTTGTTTGTGCCAACTAATTTGCTGGTGGAGGGAACATTTCACTAAGGTAAGGGAAGGATTTGGAGAGAAAATGAGAAAATCTACTACTTAAAAATGCGCCTAGCCTTTGCTAGCATCGTTTGAGGTATTTCTCTCATCAAGCTTGCAAACTTCCCTTAAATTGTGGCATTTTCAAAGTTCAAAACATAGTTTAATCATAAAAGGAAAAAAAAAACCATTTCAATTCTAAGAACCCCTTTGTCACGGGGTTGAAAAAGAACCAAATTGATTGTGAGTGTTTGGGATAAGGGAAAAGCAATAGGGATATGCTCTTCACTCTTTGAGTGAATCAAATTCCCAAACTTGCTCTACCAAATCCACTTTTCATGCTTTCAAATGAACATGTTTAAAACTTAGTGGGCTCGCCTCCCGAGATTGCCTTAAAAGGGCCGGTGAGAGGGACAGCCCAAAGTCGGATACACTTGCTTTTGCTACGAGAATCTGACCCACTATAAAAAGAAATGTGTGTATCCTTAATGGGGTGCACGACAAAAGGATTTTAGCTCTTTCAAACTTCCTCTAGTAGTCTTAACGGATTGCGCAAAATCATGCTTCGGTGAGTGTGGGAAGCCCCTTAACATACTTGGGGGATGAATGGCTAAGATCCATTTTGAATGAAAAACTTACTACATAATGGTAAAATAGCAAAACTACCTATTAGAACCATGTTTACGAACCAATTATGTGCTAGGTAGATTGCGTGGAAGCTATTCTTGTGTTTCAACCTGTGAAAACATTAAAAAATACACACATTAGAGCATTCTAGGGATATGGTACCAAATTGATGTGTGTGTTGAGATTGTTTTTATATTTTCAAACAAGATATTCCAAAGTTATTGATCAAAACATCATTAAGATTTTAAACCATTTAAAATTGATCAAAAACTTTTACCTTATTCCAAAAACCAGATTATCAAAAGAAGTCAACATACCCTTAAAGTTTGTTCATGCCTGTTCTTACAAGATCACACTCTATAAAGAAAACATTACAAACAGACGGGACCTACAAACGAGAAGAGCTCCCATTTTTGGGGGACACTTTCATTACTTCATGAGTGATTGAAAAACCCGCTAAGGCAAAGGACACTAACAAGATGTTTAGCGGCACCCTAGGAAATATCGGTCCTAACAACCAAGGAAACAACATGAATGGGGGTATGGGTCCTAACAACAATCAAGAAAATTCTAATAATGGAGGAAGAGATCCTAATTCCCAAGAAGCAAATTCACAAGGCAACAACTTACCTCCTCTTCATAATACAAACCTACCCCCAACTATGAAAGAAGCCATGGATGAAAAGGCGTTAGAGGCAAGACAATGTCCTTATTTCATAGAACTAATGAAAAAGACCATGCATATGGATAAAGAAAAATACTTCATGGACTTGATACAAACGGGTGTAAAGCTACCTAATGATTTTGACATAGAACAACTAAAGCCCAAGGAAGTAGAAGACCCTATGGAAGCAATAAGGGAAAAATTCAAGGCATTACAAATGGAAATCGATAGGTTGAAACAAAACGGGGCTCCTAAGTTTTTCTCTATTGAAACATTATGTCCTTTTCCATTCGATAAGAGTTTGGTCATGGTGCCTTTTCCCATTAATGTAACATTTCCTAAGTATGATAGGTATGAAGGAACATCTGACCCACATGATCATCTTCGGGGGTTTGTGCATTGAGTCTTGAATTCATGCATGATACAACCTATTTAATGAGACTATTCCCAAGAAGCTTGGGAGGAATGGCCATGGATTGGTTTTCAAAACTACCATCCGGCATCAAAACCTTTGAAGAATTAGCTTCTAAATTCATGACTCATTACTCCTATAACATCAAACATGAGGTCACAATGATAACGTTATGTAACATGAAGCAACAAGATGGAGAAGCCTTCCTCACATTTTTGCAAAGATGGAGGACTACATTTGCTAGATATCCAAGAAGTGTACTGGAAAAAGAGAAAATGGATATCTTTATTAACGGTTTAAGCAGTGAATTAAATTATAGACTAAGGATGCAATGTCCTAAAACCTTCCAAGATTTGATTGATAATGGAGTTACAACGGAAGAAGTGTTGATTAAGAGTGGAGAGCTAAAATTGTACAAGGAAAATAAGAACAACTCTAACTCCAACAACAACAATACCAACAATAACAACAATCAAAATAAAGGTTGGTACAATAACAATAGCCGTTATGCTGCAAAAAATAACAACAAGGGCATTGTTAATGATGGTGTGGTGGAATCCAGCAACTTGAAGATGATTCCATTTTCCCTTACAAAGACACCTAATCAAGTGAACAATACTAATCAAGCATATAATGCACCTTCCAACAATAACAACAATGCCAACAAGAATAATCAAGGAAACAAGGATCAAAACAGCAAGCATGATAAGTATTTGAAGCCCACTCCTTCAAGACACTTTACACCTTTGGGAGAATCACTTGAAACTGCATTAAAGGCTCTCATGGCTAACAATGTTATTACATTACCTACTATTAAGCCTTATGAACCAGACAACAAGCCGGGCTGGTGGGATGCTAAGAATCATTGTGAATATCATAGAATTCGGGGACACACTACAAATGAATGTCTACAATTAAAGAATGTGGTGCAAGACTTGATAGATAATAACATAATCACCATTGATGGACCCCAAAATAATGAAGATCATACGGCCTTCAAACAACCTTTTTACAAACATGATAAAGGTGAGTCATCAAATGGCAAGAAACAAAGTGCCAATAATCTCAACTTTGCGCCATCATATTGTTAATGCTATAATAATTAATGAACAATCTCAAAAGGAAGCAACAAATGTCATTACAAGAGGCCAAAATTCTAGAATGACTTTACAAGGGATAGTCCCTCAAAACACCAATATCCCACAATCCAACATTGTGGTCAAACAACCTCCTACAGCAGCAAGGCCTTATAGTTTGGTGGATCAATTGCAACGTACTCTAGCACAAATCTCAATCTTAGAGTTATTGAAGTTGTCACTAAATCATAAAGAGATTTTAGAAAAAGCTTTAGAAGAGACACATGTTTCTACTACCTTAGGGGAAGAAAAGTTTCAAAATATGGTAGGACATCTCATGGCTCCACATTGTCTTTCATTTTCTGATCAAGACGACATGTCTATAACTCATCCTCAAAATTTGCCATTACATATAGAGGTTTTGATCGAAAGGCATAGAGTCAAAAGAGCCCTTATTGATGGAGGGGCTGGTCTTAACATCTGCACATTAAGTCTTGTAAAATCCTTAGGTTTATCTGAGTCTTGCATTGACCCTACAAAGAAAATCACCATAAAAGCTTACGATGAAGCTAAAAGAGCTTCTAAAGGCATGATTGTATTGCCCATCCAAGTGGGACTAGTCAATAAGGAAACCAAGTGTCAAGTGTTGGACATGAAATTAACTTATAACATCTTATTGGGAAGACCATGGATTCATGAGATGCAAGCCATCCCATCCACATACCACCAATGCATCAAGTTTCCATACATGGGTGAAGAAATCATGGTTGGAGGAGACTCAAATCCATTCCAATATTGTAATGCACTCAAACCCTTGCATGAATTATACATTCCACATAATCATGAAGGAATTATTCCAAGAATCACCAATGAAGATACACAAAATCCTCTTCAAGCTAGCTCAACTACATCAACTAAGGGCAAGGAAAAAGTGAGCTACGAGGGTCCAAATGTAATGGAAAGTCCATATTTAGCACCTAAATTGGAGATAATGATCTACAAACCTACGAAAGAGGAAAAGGAACAAGCTAAAGAAGATCATTACCAACACATGAGTGAGATGATGAACAAATTTGACAAACAATGCAAGATTAGTTCAAAAGGAGTAGGAGAATATTCAGTTTCTCTATTTGACATGCCCATATCTCCCAAATCACATGGTAAACCATCAAAAGAACATCTTCCACATAAGTATAATTCTTATTTTGTGAGGGAAGATAGCAAAGCAACATGGGATAAGGAAGAAGATGAAGTCCTTCAATGGCTTTATCATGATGAAGATGATACCTCAGACACTCCCATGGAAAGAATTTAGCATGGCAATATACAAACCGAACAATATGGGAAAGGATTTGATATTATAAAAAAGATGGGATACAAAGGAAGAGGACCCTTAGGCCAAAGAAATAGAGGGTTATTAGAACCTATTGAACCTATTTGGAGGGCAAATCATGAAAAATCTGGAGTAGGTTTCCAATACAAAGGAGAAAGTTCAAGTCCAATGCATGATTTTCATCCTCAAATAAATGCATTAGAATTCGAAGGAGATAGTGATGACTCTTGGGATTATGAATGGGATACTTTATCAGAGGAGTCATGTCAAGATAAAGAAGTCATTGCTATACATACTTATGCAAAAATCCCAAAACAAGAAGCTCCAATTAATGAAGAACCTCCTATTCAAAGGCCTAATATAGAACAAGCATCTAATTGTGGAGCATGGATAGAAACATTTTGGACACCTTCAGAGGAGGGAAATTCAAACGTTAGTTTTAACCCACTTGTGGCTTTTCCCACATTGTTTCCCATAGAGGTTGACGAGGATTCGAGCGAAGGGGACTTTGACCCTGCTTCCATGGATCATCTTGAGGAAGCGCACATCATAGATCTAAACGATACAATGTATGAACCCTCAAATGAAGTCATGTCCATAAATCCTATTGATGATACCTTACCCAATAATTCCTTAATTTTGATGCACCCGGACCTCATTGATTGGGATCAAACCGAACCAAATGACTTACTTTACTTCCCAAATGACCAAGCAACAAACCAATACCTCAATGCGGTTGAACCCTCTTTCACCAACGAACTCAATGCGGGCATAATGACAATAGCAAGGGTCCAATCTCTTAGTCAAAAGAAAAAAATGAAAAAAAAAGAAGAAAAAGAGAAGTTCTATTGGTGAAAACCCAACTGTGGCACCATTAGAACCAAAAACAATGAAAATAAAAGATGTTTCTTTTGGTGAAAACCCAACTGTGGCACCAAAGGAAGAGAGATTGGATACTTTGCCCGAACATGAGGAAGAAAGGTCATCTATTCTTATAGAACCAACAGAAAAAGTTAACATTGGTACGGAAGTAGATCCAAAGTTCATACACTTGGCTACATCACTTACATCTCTTGAAAGAGAGGACTTTATCAAATTCTTCCAAGAACAACAAGTGAATTTTGCATGGTCATATACCGACATGCTCGGACTGGATCCTGATTTCATAATGCACCATTTGAATGTTAGACCCAGAGTTAAACCTGTGAAGCAAAAACTAAGGAAAATGCACCCACATGTGGCTCTCCTAGTCAAGGCAAAATTGGAAAAATTGTTAAAGGTGGGGTTCATAAGAACAATAGCATATGCTGATTGGATCTCTAACATTGTGCCGGTTACTAAGCATGATAAATCTATCTATGTGTGTACAGATTTTAGAGATTTAAATCTTGCATGTCCCAAATATGACTTCCCATTGCCAAGCATAGATACCATAGTGGATCTGACAGCAGGTCACGCAATGTACTCATTAATGGATGGATTTAGTGGCTACAATCAAATAAAGATTTCTCTTGAAGACCAAGAAAAGATAGCATTTACTTGCCCTTGGGGTACTTTTTGTTGGAATGTCATGCCCTTCGGTCTTAAAAATGCTGGAGCTACATATCAAAGGGCCATGACAACTATTTTCCACGACATGATGCACACTTTCTTAGAAGATTATGTGGATGACATTCTAGCAAAGTCCCACAAAAGAGAAGAACATTTACAAATCCTAAGAAAAATATTCATTCGGTTAGAACAATTCAAAGTTAGATTAAACCCAAAGAAGTGTGCCTTTGGTGTCCAATCCGGCAAGCTATTGGGTTATATAGTGTCAGCAAAAGGAATTGAAGTTGATCCTGAAAAAGTACAAGCCATTCTAGAGATGGAGATTCCAAGAAACATTAGCCAAATGAGGTCACTACAAGGAAAGATTCAATCAATAAGGAGATTTATATCTCAATTAGCAGAAAAGTGTCACTCCTTCACCAGATTGCTACACAAGGACACTACATTTATGTGGGATGAAGAATGTGATAAGGCCTTCACTATTTTGAAGACTTATTTGATAAACCCACCTATTCTTATGTCACCTATCAAGGGCAAAGAACTGTTGTTATACATATTAGCCACAGAAAGGTCTCTAGGCATATTGTTGGCACAAGAAGATGAACAAGGAAAAGAAAGGGCAATCTACTATCTTAGTAGAACCTTAATAAAATATGAACTAAATTATTCATTCATGGAAAGAGCATGTCTAGCAGTGGTCTTTGCATCTCAAAAACTAAGACATTATATGTTGATGCATAAGATCAAATTAATTGACAAGATTGATCCTCTCAAATACTTGCTTAGTAAAACTACCTTAACAGGTAGAATAGCAAAATGGGTCATGATCCTAAGTGAATTCGACATTGAATATGTTGATAGAAGAGCAATTAAAGGACAAGTGATAGCAGATCACTTAGCAGATAACCCAATGGAGTCTACACAAACCATTCAAATTGAATTTCCAGATGCAGCAATTGTCAACATAGAAGCAAAGACATGGAAATTATATTTTGATGGATCTTATACACAAGGAGGTTCTGGAGCAGGTATATTATTGGTTACCCCTCAAGGGTACACCATTCCAAAGTCCTATAAACTCTTATTTCTGTGCACCAATAACATAGTGGAATATGAGGCATTAGTCATTGGCATCAAAATGGCTTTGGAATGGAATATTGCAGAATTATAAGTGTATGGGGATTCCCAACTCATAATCAATTAGGTTAATAATGAATACAATACCAAAGATATAAAATTGATGAAATATAAAACCTTGATTGATGGATGGAAGAAGTACTTTGCTTTGATCACATTTGAACAGATTCCAAGAGAAAAGAATAGAGTAGCAGATGCCATGGCTACCTTGGCTTCCTTATTACAAAAACCAGATCAAAATGAGAAGTATGAGTTCTTGGTGGAAGAGTTGGTAAAACTGGCATTCAACCTTCTTGACACCCAAATTGTTGCTCTTTTACATGGACATGACTCTCCTTGGTATGGACCCATCTATACTTACCTTAAAGACCAAGTACTCCCCATAGACCAAACTCGTGCCCAAAAATGTAACTTCATACGCCAAGCCACCCATTACCTAATCCTTTCAGACACATTGTATCATAAGGGTCTTGATGGGATGTTACTTAGATGTTTAGAGGAAGAAGAGTCTAAGTTAGCTTTACGCAGGGTCCACGAAGGCATTTGCGGGTCACACTCAAGCGGTCTTAATCTAGCTAAGAAAATCCTTCGTTTAGGGTACTTTTAGACAACATTAGAAAAGGATGCTTGTCAATTTGTGAAGACATGCAGCAAATGTCAATATCACGGTAACATGATACATGCACCGGCTCAAGAACTACACCCATTCATTACACCATGGCCTTTTTATCAATGGGGTTTTTACTTGATTGGAATCATACATCCTCCATCTTCAAACGGACACAAGTATATCATCACAGCAACAGAATACTTCACCAAATGGGTGGAAGAAGTTCCATTAACAACAGTAACTGGAAAACAAATTTCAATGTTCATATTGAACCACATAATTTGTCACTATGGTATTCCACATGCCATTATCATGGATAATGGGAAACAATTCAAAAATTAGGATATTGATGAACTTTGCATGACATTCCACATTACACATCATTCATCATCCATTTATTATCCACAAGGCAATGGCCAAGCTGAAGCAACAAACAAAAATATCCTCAAGATATTAAAAAGATCAGTTAACAAATCAGGAAGAGATTGGCACGTGCAAATAAATCCCGCACTATGGGCTTATAGAACTAGTATCGAAACACCTACAGGAGCCACCCCATTCTCTTTAGTCTATGGAACCGAAGTAGTTCTACCATTAGAAGTTAAAATCCCATCTCTACGGGTTTCATTAAGAGGATTGATCACTGATGAGGATTATAGGGTTGCCAGACTGCAACAATTGGAATTGTTAGAGGAACACTAGACTCAAGCTTATGAGCATTTAAGAGTTTATCAAAACAGGATTTCATGGAATTACAACAAACACATCAAACCAAGAACTTTTCAAGTAGGAGACTTGGTATTAAGAGAAAATCCCAAAAATCAAGCTGAAAGGGAAAAAAAAGGAAAGTGGGAAGCTAATTGGATAGGCCCATTTGTGATAGTGTCATCCTTTGGAACTGGAACATATAAGTTATCAGATTGTAATGGTGAAGAGTTACAAGAACCCATAAATAGCATTCATTTGAAGAGGTTCTACACCTAAAGCAGATGAAAGAGTATATAGAGTATCAGATAAGAGAGCATCATAATTATTGTACATAGTTGAAAAGGGATCTTGAAAATACAAAAACATTTGAAAATGGAAAATCCAAAAACATTGGAAAGGAAGAAAGATAAAAAATAGTGGAAAATTGAGCATGAAGAAAGCAAAAACATTTGAAAAACTATCTCTTGGTGAAAACCTAGCAATAGGCGCCAAGGTGATAAGGAAAAATACAAAAAAATAAAAATAAAAATGAAAAATACAAAAAAAAATGAAAAAGAAAAAAGTGCCTTGGTGAAAACCTAGCAATAGGCGCCTCGGTAGTAAAAAAAAGAAAAAAGAAAAAAAGCACCCAAAGGTGAAAACTTGGCAACAAGCACTTTTGGTTTCCTTAAGTCATTTCTTTCCTAGTCACATGTGTACATAATGCATCTCATCATCCCATTTGTCCAAACCTTCATTGCATCCGTCATTTGTACATAGTCATAATAACATTTTTAGCATCATCCTTTGCATTGCCCAAAGTTGTCAAAACTGATACATCAAACACTTGGGGGCAGAACAAAATAGATCGAAAAGTGGGTACCTCAAAAAGGATTCAAACGAGCAACATTCAGTCACAAGCAGAAAGGGATCAACATTTTCAAAAGAGAGATCAGATTTTTGTAAACCTTTGATTGATATCATTGTTTACTAACCAAGAAGTTGATTACCACAACAAATCCTTGAGCCTAAATTGAATTATTATACAGGATTAAAAATCAAACATCATTCCATGATCAAAACACTTGGAAGTATTATTTGAAGATCAGAAAACAATGCAAAACACCTAGATAGATTCTTTTGAAAAGTTGGTTAAAAATCTGTTTACTTACATTAATTCAATTTGTATTAGGTCTTTTTAGCTAATCAATGATGTTTTGACTAGATTGGCAATGATGGAGACATGATATTTTTCTTGACTATGAAGTGAATGTTTGGAGGAAGATTCATTGCCTTATGAGAATTCATCTAAAGACATGGTCATCAAAGAACCATCGAGGATTATCTTATAAAACAATGAGCTAACTTTTGTTTGTTTACACAATCGAATACCTTGGATATTTAGATTCTTCATATCTAAATACCAAAATCCACTTGCAACATAAAATCTGACAAAATTGGTATTCGTACTCTCATGACTGTTTGTAATCAGTGATAGTCGTATCGATGAGACCGATGGGAAAGCAAAACAGAGGTTACCATATGAGCAATAAAAAGCGATATTCATATCATCATGTTAGTGGGCAGTGGTGATTGTATCAACTTTCTGGTCCCAAGTGCTCAATGATGAAAATATATCCTCAAGGCATTTCTTTGCTAAAAACTAGTGACACTTAGGTTAAAATGCAATCATAGAAAAGATAATTGCATTCATAGAAAGGTTAAAATGCATTCTCATGTTAGAATAATTGCACATGCATTTTTTTTCCAAGGGCTTCATTTCGCCTCAAAAAGGGGGGTACATAACATCATCAACAAGGTCAAATCAGCAAGGACAACATCAACTCAATATCATCTTTCTACAATAAAAACATGAGATTATACTTTTTGTATTCATTCCATACCATTAATCATTATATAGATATACCATCGAGGAAAAGAAGGAAATAACCATTTACATGTGCATACATCTAGATAGAGATACAGATTGCATACATGAGAAAATAACAAAAACAAAAAATTGCACCCATACATGAAGAAAGAAATGCATCCATCTATCTATATCATACATAAGATACATTGCATCCATAGACACATCCATCCAAAACAAATGCATTAGATAAACACATATAGCAGCATCTAAAGGTAATCTCATATATCATCAAGTAAAATAGGAAAGATCATAAATGTCCTCATATCACACGTCTACTCAAAACTCAACGCATCAAGTATAACAATGATATCATAAATCAACTCTATAATCACCCATCAATAGGGGCATCAATGTCAAACAAGTATCAAAGTACAACTAGAAGGGTAACACCAAGGTCACAAGAATATGGTACAACATCAAGTATCTCAACATCAATACACAACTGATCAACAAGAGTACTCATAGCTCAACTCTCGTCACCACTAGGAAGAGGTCCTGGAGGAGGCTGTGGAGGAGGCTGTGATGGAGGCTGCTGAGGCGGTTGAAGAGGCATCTGACCAACCATAGCAACAAGGAGAGGAACCAATGGAGCTAGACCTGACACTAACTGCTAAATCATCAAAGACATCTGTGATACCTCTGTCTGTAATGCTCCCACATATACTCACAGTTGGATAGTACTAGAACTCTCACCAACCTCATAGGTACTCTGAGGATCACCTGTATCTATAGAAGCCTTCCCCCGATCATGGGAAGAAGCTACTGGCATCTACTATGCACCTGTATCCTGACCATCCATGGTAGCTTGCGGTAATCCCACTCTCGTATCCTGTCCTGATGCTGAATCCTACCTAGCAGCCATCACATCATCCTGACGATCTGCCCTTTGTCTCTATACTACTGCAGGAGGAGGAGAAGGAGGAGGAGGTAGTGCCTGTATATGTATATCTCTCACTCATCCTCTGAGTCTAACCACCACCCTACCTCATGGTCTACCTCTGCGTCTCCTCCCACCACTGGCACCATCATCATCATCTCTCCCAGGCACTGGCTCTGCAAGGTTTGTAAATCGAGGCATAGGATGCTCCATCAACCAATCCAGATACTCCTGAGTAACCCTGGCATCTCTAATATGTAATCTCATATCCTAGTCCATGAAACCAAGCCATGATATTTGCTCAATAACATCATCATATGAAGGCATGTGTCCCCAAGTAGCCCTCTCTACACTAGAACGAGCATAACTACAGATCCCTAAGGCATAGGCTAAATCCACCCAAACTACCATAGCACCCTACCTACCAAAAATATTTCAAGGACAGAATTGATCTTGCCGATCATCCATCGAGGAGTAAACAATTACGGTAACTCCAAGCCATTCTCTCTCCAATCCTCAACATCAACATATGGTCTCCAATAGACCTCATCCATATCATCAATCTATCATCGCCAATACTCCAAATGTCCCAAGTGATGCTATGTCACCATCCCAGTGTAATGCCACGCAAAAGGATACCCTAAAGGTCAGTCTCGCTCTGATATCAGATGACTAACTGGTAAATGCTCCCATATCCAAAGCTGCAAAATGTGAATCCCAGTAGATAAAGCAGCTGATCTCCTATAAACTACCTCATGCAGATCATGGTATAGCTGTGCAAGCACACAAGATCCCCAATCAAATCATCGAGGCTAATGAAGCAAGTCCTTGATAATCCTGCCCCAACCCACTGAAAACCCGTGACCCCGATGATCAGGTAGTAACATGCCACCAATAATAGCACCTAACATCACTGGTAGAATAGGAAATGAAGCAAACTGAGCCCATATGATGTAATCATCACCAATAGTATGATCTCCTAATACTCAACGATAATAGGTCCCATCATACGCTGCATCATAATATACTAGCTCCCCATGTGTCAGGATCCGTAGCAACCTATACACATCCTTAGGAGTGATGGTCATCTCTCCCTGTGGCAGCCAGAAGGTGTTTGTCTCAGAGTGCCAACGCTCTGTGATAGCGGTAATCAAACCTCGATTCATCTGGAACTGAGGAAGCTCTAATACACACAACAAACCACAATGCCTAATCAATTGCCTCTCAGCGTCAGTCAACTGATCTCTAAGCTCCATCACCCAATGTGGCATGGTCCGGAGGTATAGAACAGGGACATCCTCCTGTTTAATCAAAACAATGGAATCACATGAGTAACCTAATGTCAGGAAATCAAACAATCAATCAAAGTCATCAATTTAAATATACCTATCAGACCTACCAATCCTAACTCTAAGCATTGAGGAAGGATGATCCTAGTTTTATGTCTCTAAGAATTTGAGAATAAAATGAATGGACGACTAGACCCATGACCTATCATTCGTGATGAAGATTGATTTACCTTATCCTTAGATATCATAGTTACCAATGTCCTAATTCATTGTTGAAATCAAACAAGGGGAACACCCTAACTGAACATTCAATCAAATTCATTGAAGTGATCGATATCAATCAGGTTGAAGCAATCGAGCAATCAGACATCATAACAAAGTCTCAAGCAACGTAAATTTTTTTTCACTTACGTGACTTTTCATTTAGGCGTAATCTATTTTACCAGGGGCGACATCTAATTCATCATATGTGTGATTTTAATCATGTGCATGACTTCATTTGATAGACACGATATAAGATTTACCCAAGGTGACATTTTATTATCTAGGGATTTTCACGCGATAAACAATTAAAATGTTTGAACCCTAAGCGATACCTAATTTTCCGCATGCGATAAAAGATTTTCTATAGGCGTAAACAGAGCAATGGAAGGTGATACTAAATTTTCAAGAAGTGACATTTTATTTTTTCAGGCATAACTAAATTGCACGGAGGCGACATTTCTTTTCATAAAAGCAGAATTAAACTTTTAAAATGCATTAAATGAAGTCATAAATGCAGTTCTAGAAACAAGAGGAAAATTTGAATGACATACTGGAGGACCATAGTTCGCTCTCTGACCGAATCGGTGCGCTCTCTCAAACTGATGCTCGTGATGTGGGACCACCATCGTGTAAAAAGGGCTAAAATCAGAGCTAAAAATCTCAAAAGGGAAAGGTGAAAATGAATAGTAAAATGAGGGATTTTACCCTATTTAAGGTCAAATTGGCCCTAATAAACACTTAAAAATGCACTTTGGACCTATTATATGACATCTTCATTAGCTGGGGCATAAATCAAACTTTTCTATTTCTTTAAATGGTATCAGAAATGAAAACATATTCCAATCAATTAAAATCTTTCAAATCAAGGACTCAATATGTTTTATTTCTGATGGGGCATTAGAGTATCAAATTGGCATCACATCAAAAACATTTATCAGTGGGGCATATAATATCAAGTTATCATATCATATCAAGTTATCATATCATATCAGGAGGCAAATCAATATCAGATCAGTTTACCATATGTCAAACCTATCAACATATCAGAAATCAGTGAACCCAGGACCTATCATCAAACCAGGACCCATATCATATCAGATGCATTAGAATCATATCAGCACCATCATCAGAGGCACATCATCATCATCAGGAAGTACATCAATCAGAATGATCAGAGGCATATCAGAATCAGGACCTAAATCAGATCATCATACTAAGGGAATCTTTGAATTGGTGTTCTTCGCACATCGATCCAAAGAGGGGCATTTGTAGACACGAAAAATTGGCAAAAGGCTTAAATCAATCAAAAGGTGCAATCAAATCATCAAAATAGCATGAAAAATCAATAAATGGGACAAAGACAATTCAAATCAAAGGAAAATTCAATTAAATGATTAAATAAATCTTGAAAAGGGGAAAAACACTATGAAATTGATTAAATTCAATTAATGACATAGTTGTTGAAAGCAAAAATCAAAATGAACATCTTACCCTTCATGGCTAAATTTAATTACTTTAATTAATTAATAAATACTAATTTCCTTCAACAAAGCAAAAAGGAGACAAAATGGACACAAATCACTCACTTTTGTTGAGATGGTCCAGCCTTTTGAAACCATTTAAATGTTTGTCCCCCCATTTATGGACAAAGCAAAGCCAATTGACCTTACCCAAGCATAACCATGGTTATCTCACTCTACCCCCTACCCTTGGGAAAATCTTATATATTGAAGGCATTTTGAAGCATAATGGATCCACTCCATATCTTTGAATTGCAACAAAGCTCTTGCAATTTGCATCCACATCATTCACTTATCATTTTTATTGCTAATTAGCTTAAATTGCTTTGATCATAGTAGATTGTTCATCAAATAGAGATAGAATTTGATAGAATAGATCTAAATTTGCATATCATATAGCTTAATTCTCATCTTTAGAGTGTCACTAGTGAGGATCATAGCTGAGAGCCTCATTTACCACTTTATTTTAGAGATCCATGAGATAGTTAGATTAATTGTGCATTATTTAGATTAGTTTGCTTTGAATAGTGTAATTGTCTTTTAAATCTTGTTATTTCATGAAGGTGTAAATCACTCACACACAATAACATCTCATGCCCAGCTGTCAGATCAACAATAATGTCAATATTTGGCAAAGAAAAGTCATCTTTTGGACAAGCTTTATTAAGATCTCGAAAATCAATACAAATCCGAATAGACTTGTCTGGTTTTGAGACAGGGATGATATTGGAAATCCATTTAGCATAATCAGTAGCATGAATGAATCCAACATCTAAAAGCTTCTTCAATTCTTCTTTAACCATTAATGCAATGTGTGGGTGCATTTTGCGGAGCTTCTGCTTAATTGGTTTTATACCTAATCTAATAGATAAATGATGCATAATAAGATTTGGGTCCAGCCTAGGCATATCAGCATAGGACCAAGCAAAGTTGATCTGTCTCTCTTTAAAATTTTTTGCAAAAGCTTCATTCTCTAATTCTGTCAAGGATGTTGCTACCTTGAGGATGCACAGAGACTCCCATGTTCCAATGTTAAGTGGTACTGTTGGTTCGATAAGAATGGTAGATTGCTCTCAATACAGATAATTGGGAAGAGTGTTAATCCTTCCATCATCAGGTGCCTCAGAGAGGTTTTCACCATCAGATGCATCTTTTCTTTTTACTATTTTTGGATCTAATACTGCCACTAAGTGGTTTTCACCATTAGATCTATTGATTATTTTTATATTTTTATGACTAAAAGGATTGGCACTCTCTCCAAAATAGGCCATTTCATTGAGTTCTATCAAAAATCCTGACTTGTGATCCCCTAGTGGTAAATGATCCCTGATTCCAAGATAGTCAATGATTGCGTCATCATTATGGAAGACATCAAGTTCAGGGTGATCGGGAGAATCCCAATCGATAAGGTCGGGATGTACAAGGGGCATTGGATCATTTAGGTCAATTTCAAAGGTAGAAATGGTATTGATGGAAAAGTGGTCAAGGTTTATGATGGTATCAGCGAGGTCTATTTCCATACTCTCATTTGAATCATCTATCACAAGATAATGTTCACTTCCCTCACAATCGTCAAAAGTAGTATTATGTGGGACCAATCCTAGTGAGTCACTCCTTGAACTCTCTCCCTCATGGTAATCATTACTATATTGATGGACAACATCAATCCCTATATCTTTAGTACAATCAGATAATGAATCCCATTCATAATAATTAGAGTCAGAATCATCAGTATCTTCAAGTCTATCAATGATTCCCTGTGCTATCCTTTGTTTCTCTGGATCCACATACATACCATTCTTTTTGAATTATAAAGCAAGAGCTTTAGATATCTCATGAAAAGGTGTGATCTTTGCTTTTCCTTTTGGGTCTTTTGGTCCTTCTCCTTTGTATCCTAATCTGGTAGTGTCTCTTTGATAGTTGGGATTTTGCAAAATTGGCTTGATAACAACTTCTCTTTGTAATCCTGTAGGTCCAGGACCTTGGTATCCCATCTTTTGTAGCAAAGTATACCCTTTACCATAGACATCAGGTGATATATATTCATGTTTGATCTCCTCTTCCTTTTGTAGTGACTTAAGCAAATGATCAGCATTACGCTCAACTACCTCTTTGGATATTGTGCCCCCACTTATAAATGTGTCATAAAAAAGTGTTGAAGGGGGTTCTGATTGTTGTTTAGTGATCAAATATCTACCATATGATCTAGGAGATAAAGGTAACTCTGTGATGCAAAGAGCTTGACCTAAAGTGTACTCTCCCATACTACTTTCTTTGATATCTATCTTGATCCCATTTGATTTAGAGGTTGATGCAACATTACTAGGATCAATGGGTGTAGTTGCAAAAGATCTAGTACGATTATAGGGAACCAAAGAATCAGAGGTCTTCACATTGCTACAATATTGAAAAGGATTAGTTTCTCCTTTGATAGTATCTCCTGACCATTATGAGGGAATTTCAAACATTGGTGATAAGTTGATGGCATAGCTTGCATGGAATGAATCCATGGTCTTCCCAAAAGGATGTTATAAGCAAGATCCATGTCCAGAACTTGACAAGATACATCTTTGATAATAGGACCAACTCTAATTGGAAGAAAAACAGACCCCTTGGATGATCTCTCTTCCTCATCATAGGCCTTTATTGTGATTTTCTTTTTTGGATCAACATCATTCTCAGAAAATCCCAATGCAAGGACTAGCTTTAACGTGCAAATATTCAAACTAGCTCCCCCATCTATTAGTACTCTTTTAATCTTGTGACTCTATACAAGGACTTTGATATGTAGGGGAGCATTATGAGGCTGGGTAATAGCTAAATCATCATTTTTAGTGAAGGATAGATAGTGTGGGGTTGTTAAATGGCCCACCATAGCTTGAAATTGATCGTGATCTAGAGTTGTGGGAACTTGGGTCTCTAAGAGAGCTTTTTCAAGGATATCTTTGTGAGATGGGGATAGACGCAAAAGCTCTAAGATGGATATCTAGGCAGGTGTTTTCTTGAGTTGTTCCAAAAGATTGTACTAGTTGGAAGTATTTGGTATAGACTTTGGGACATAAACAGACTTGTTTTGAGAGGTACTTGGTTTAAACTAGACTCCTTGAAGAGTGACTTTGGCTTGAGCACGAGTAGTAACATGGACTGGTTGACTCTCTGATTTTTCCTTTATGGTAATGACATTGGCATAATACATAGAAGGATGATAGTAAAAAATGTTACCAACATATCTATAGGGTGTGGTATTATAATTGGCTTAATTGTCACCCTTATTGTTGGAAGAACCTCTTTTTTCATGCTCAAGAAGTGGATCTTTGAAAGTTGTATGTGATTCATTTGAGACATGTCCATCAACACCAATTTCACCACTTTTGATTAAGTCTTGGATCACATTTTTGAGCCTTTGGCATTCATTGGTTTTATGTCCTTTTCCTCTATGGAATTCACAATAATCATTTCCATTCCACCAAGAAGGTTTTACTCTAGGTTCATAATCTTTCGTTTCAGGAAGCGTGATGAGTTTCTTGGTGATTAACTTCCGTAATGCTGATTCAAGAGATTCCCCTAAAGGAGTAAAGTTTCTTCAAGGTGAGATAAAAGGCAATCTTGGTTTAGATGAATCTTTATTGGTATTTTGATTTGCTGATTGATTGATGTAGGTAGCTTGAGTAGTGTTGGCCGTACTTGTGAGATTTAGAAGAGGTTTTGTTGGTTGGACATTATGATTATCAATAATTCCATCATTGACAATGTTTTTGTTTTTATTCCAAAATTTTGATTTGTCATTGTTGGAATTGGAATTATAATTGTTGGAATTCGAATTTGAGGATCCAGTATTGTCTTTGGAATAAAGTTTTATCTCACCTTTTCGGACCATGGCTTCCTCAATCTTGACACCATTTTCTATGAGCTTATTGAAGTTTGGTGGACATTGCAATTGTAACCTATAACTCATTTCTGGTGTAAGGTTATGCACAAAAATATCCATCTTTTCTTGTTCAGGAATCATTTGTGGATATTTGGCAAACAATTGGTGCCATCTTTGCAAAAAAGTAAGGAAGGGTTCTCCATTCTTTTGATGTGTATTGCAAAGATCAAGCATAGTGACATCATGTTTGATGTTATAAGAATAATGAGTCACAAATTTATCAAGAAGCTCATTGAAAGATTTGATGCTGGGGGGAAGTTTGGAGAACCATTCCATGTCTTGTCCTCCTAAACTTCATGGAAATAGTCACATAAGATAAGTATCATTGTGAGCAACTTCAATACAAGCAGCACAAAACTCACGAATGTGGTCTTGTGGATCCGAATTCGCTTTGTATTTGTCAAATTTTGGTACCTCAAAATGAGGAGGGAATGGAATCATTGCTAAGTTCTTATCAAAAGGATAAGGACATATATCATTGATGCAGGAGCATCCTGGGTGTAAGAGCAATCTTGCATCACCCAAAAATATTTCTATTTTTGAATTCAGTAAGGGCTATCTTGTGCAGAGCTGCTATTTGTGGAAAGTTACTATTTTTGGTAATTTTCGTATGTGCTCAGAATGATCTAATTTCTTTCTTGGAGGTTCATTTTGGTCATATAAGTTTGCCAGTAAAGTTTCATTGCCAGATCAAGTGTATATTGGAAGATATTGAAGATTTTCGGTATTGGCAGCAGGGTACAAAAACTTTGAACTCAGTTTTGAAGGCTTTAGAGGCCCCGAATGAGGTTGAAAATTTGGGTGACGGGCACTTGCACCAATCGGGCCTGTAGAGCGCTTCGTGGCGTTTCCGAAATGGGGTTATAATAGCCGATCGGGTCAACTGGTGATGACTTATGGTCTTCGGAAGTTGGGTCACCTGAAATGGCAGAAAATAATTTTCTTCAAAATTTCTGTTCGCGTTTCAAAGGTTATCTTGAGCCGACTATGATGTAATAAAATGTAAAATAAAATAATTCTAAGTTTGGTCAGCCTTATTGGCTAAAATTCTGCAACCTTCCCAGACGGTGGAAAAATTTCCTATATAAGGAAGGCTGTATTATTGTCTTAGGCAGTTCAGAATAGTTCTGGGTAGTAGATCTAGGCAATAATTCGAGGCTTTGTCCTACAGAATATTGTAAGGGAATGCCCATGGGGCTTTGCATATTGTAATTCTGAAAGTTTGTAATTGCACATTTGTGGAGATAATAAGAAGCCAATTTTTTATTCTTGTGTATTGTTGTTGTTTCTCTATTTATGTTATGCATTTGTGGTATTAAGGGGAGCACCCTTCATCAAGTGGTATCAGAGCAGGAGTTCTTGAGTGTGTAAATAGATCACCGACTGTGAGGCAGTTTGCACCAGGACCGTGGCTAGGGTTTCAGCGTGCATCGCGAAAATGCCTCCACGAAGGGAACGTGGCGGAAGAGCTGGTGTTGTAACACCTGAGGTTAGAGAGCTGCAGAGACAAGTGCGAGCATTACAAGAAGAGATTCGTAGAGAAATGAATCTTAATGTCAGAGATGAAAGCGAGGATGAAGCCGAAGAAGAATATCAAGAAGGAGAAGTTGAAATTGTGAACCAGGAGGAAGAAAGATTTTTTCGGGCGATTTCCAAGATTGGAAAAAGACCTAAGATTGAGGTTCCTATATTTTCTGTAAATCTTAACCCAGAAGAATTGATTGACTGGATCAATGAATGTGAGGAATATTTTGGGTATGAAGATGTTGAGGATCCTGATAGGGTCAAATTTGCGAAGGCCAGACTGAAAGGTCATGCGAAGATATGGTGGCAAGAGATTCAGTTGGAGCGAAATAGAAGGGGAAAGGAGAAAATCACAAGATGGGATCGGATGGTGGATAAATTGAAGCGACAGTTCATTCCTGCTGATTATAAGCTTGATCTACTAAAGAAAATGCAAAGTTTGAAGCAAGCAGGAAGATCTGTTCAGGAGTATACAGAGGAGTTCTATCGACTCCTCATCAGAACAGGCCATGCAGAAGCTGATAAGGAGAAAGCTGCCCGATACCTTAATGGGTTAAGGCCAAGCATTCAGGAGGAGTTGAATCTGGTTCGAATGAGCAGTATTGAGGAGGCATACCAATTTGCCCTAAAAGTAGAGGAAAAGCTGAACAAGAAGTTCGAAAGCAGAGAAAACGGAAGAGGTCGCGGTGGAAGATCTGGTGGACGGTCATATGGTGGCTGAAATGAAGATTTGAAAAAGAAGGATGAGGCCAGTAGTAGTCAGAATCAGCGTGGAAATAATTCCAATCGCTTCTAGGATCAGAATAATAGAGATCAGAGAGGAAGAGGAAGAGGACAAGGATTTGGAAGAGGAGGCTTCCGTGGAACATGTTTTCACTGTGGAGAAGAAGGTCATAGGGCATTTGAATGTCCTTAGCGCCAAGGCAGAACAGACAGAAGAAATGAAGGCCAGGCCAGAGTTGCACATGTAGATGAAGATGCCAGATCATCAAATTCTGAAGATGCTGAAAGAGGAGAAACGTTGATTAACAGAAGAGTCCTGTTGAGTGGTGAGAATGAACCTGAGCAAAGGAGGAGCCTGTTTCGCACCAGGTGCAAGTGTGAAGGTAAATGTTGTGATGTGATTATTGATAGTGGAAGCACTGACAATTTAGTGTCAGAAGAGATGGTGACAAAGTTGAAGCTCAAGAGGCAGAAACACCCACATCCATATCGGATTGCCTGAGTACAGGATGACCACAAGGTCATGGTCAATGAACAATGCCTGGTGAAGTTCAAGATTGACGGATACCAAGATGAGGTATTATGTGATATCATATCTATGGATGCATGTCATATGTTGTTGGGTAGACCATGACAGTTTGACAGATGTGCTGTACATGATGGTCGTGCGAATACCTATTCCCTGACAAAGGATGGAGTGCGGCATAAGCTAAAACCATTGAAGGAGACTGAAGAAAAGGTATGTGGTAATGCAAGGATAACTTTTGTTGATGGAAGAAATTTCCTAGATGGTATGAGGCATGAGCATGTATGTTTTGCTTTAATTCCAAAAGCTGGTAAAGAGAAAGTAGAAGATGTTCCTGTAGAAGTTGCAGATTTGTTGAATGAGTTTCAGGATATCGTATCCGATAACGTGCCTGATGGATTACCACCGATCAGGAAGATCAGTCATCAAATGGACTTGATCCCAGGAGCGAGTTTGCCGAATAAGGCAGCACACAGAATGACACCTGCAGAAAGTGAGGAGTTGAACAAACAAGTACATGAACTATTACAGAAAGGATTGATCCGTGAGAGTCTGAGTCCCTGTGTTGTACCAGTGGTATTAGCACCAAAGAAGAATGGAGAATGGAGGATGTGTACAGATTCTAGAGAAATAAACAAGATCACAATCAAGTATAGGTTTCCATTGCTACGAATGGATGATATTATGGACTGTTTGAGTGGAGCTGTGTATTTCTCAAAGATAGATCTGAAGAGTGGATATCACCAGATTCAGATCAGATCAGGAGATGAATGGAAGACTGCCTTCAAGACAAAGGAAGGACTATATGAGTGGTTAGTCATGCCTTTTGGGCTAACCAATGCACCGAGCACTTTCATGCAGCTCATGAACGAGGTTTTGAAAGAATTTCTGGGTAAGTTTGTCATTGTTTACCTAGATGATATTTTGATCTTTAGTAAGACATTGGATGAGCATATGATGCATATTCGTATGGTATTTGAGAAGTTGAGAGAAGAGAAATTGTTGATTAATTTGAAGAAGTGCAGTTTTGTGAAGAAAGAGTTAGTGTATTTGGGATTTGTAGTTTCAGCAGAAGGTCTAAAAATGGACCCAGAGAAGGTACGGGCTATCCTTGAATGGCCTACTCCAAGGAGTGCTATTGAGGTAAGATCTTTTCATGGTCTAGCTAGCTTTTACAGAAAGTTTATCAAAAAATTTAACAGTATTTGTGGACCCTTGACTGAAACAATGAGAGGGGATAGAAAAGAGTTTAAGTGGACTAAAGGAGCAGAAAAGAGTTTTCAATTATTGAAATAAAAAGTTACAGAACAACCTGTATTAGCACTTCCAGATTTTAATAAGGTGTTTCAACTAGATTGTGATGCTAGTGGTACTGCAATAGGAGCTGTTATGAGCCAAGAAGGTAAACCTGTTGCTTATTTCAGTGAGAAGTTAAATGATGCCAAGAGGAAATATTCTGTTTATGATCAAGAATTTTATGCTATAGTTCAAGCATTAAAGAAGTGAAGACATTATCTACTTCCTAAGGAGTTTGTTTTGTATACTGATCATCAAGCTTTGCAATATTTGAATAGTTAAGGAAAATTAAATCGAAGGCATTTGAAATGGGTTGAGTTTTTGCAGAGTTATACATTTGTTTTGAAACACAGGAGTGGAAAGTCTAATAGGGTTGCAGATGCTCTTAGCAGAAGGCAACTATTGCTGATAGAAATGCAGATTGAAGTGGTTGGGTTCAAGGAACTCAAGAATTTGTATCCAGAGGATCTTGATTTTGGTGAAGCTTGGAAAGTTTGTACAGAACCTGTTACTCTAGACAGGACGAAATGGTTGGATTTCATCATCCAGGATGATATGCTATTCAGAGGGAGTCAGTTGTGCATTCCACGAAATTTTATGAGGGAGAATCTCATCAAGGAGAAGCATAGCGGAGGATTAGCTGGACATTTTGGTCATGACAAAACCCTTGGTTTGCTTAGTGAGAATTATTATTGGCCACAGTTGCAACAAGATGTGAAGAAGTTTGTACAGAGTTGCAGAGTATGTCACATGGCAAAAGGAGTGAAGCAGAATACAGGGTTGTATCAGCCATTACCTATACCAGAGAAGCCTTGGGAGGATATCAGTATGGACTTTGTTCTTGGTTTACCGAGGACACAGCGGGGACACGATTCAATTTTTGTGGTAGTTGACAGATTCTCGAAGATGGCACATTTCATTCCCTGCAAGAAGACTAATGATGCTGTTCATGTAGCAGAATTGTTTTTCAGAGAAGTAGTGAGACTTCATGGTTTGCCAAAGGCCGTAGTTTCAGATCGGGACACTAAGTTTGTTGGATATTTCTGGCATACATTGTGGAAGAAGTTGAAGACAGATTTGAAGTTCAATTCATCACATCATCCACAGACTGATGGACAGACAGAGGTGGTGAATAGGAGTTTGGGAAATTTGCTGAGATGTTTGGTTGGAGATAAGCCAACGGGATGGGATTTGATTTTACCATAGGTAGAATTTGCATACAATAATTCTGTCAATAGGAGCACTGGTAAATCACCATTCCAGATTGTATATGGAAGTAGTCCAAGAAATGCATCTGAATTGAGGAAGATAGGTAAAGGAGAAATAAGTAGTGCTGAAGCTGAGGATTTTGCAGAACACTTGAAGAATATCCATGAGGAGGTGAGGAAGCATATTACCAAGATGAATGCACAATATAAGGCTAAGGCACATCAGAAAAGGAGGTATAAGAAATTTCAGGTTGGTGATGAAGTCATGGTTCATTTGCGGAAGGAGCGGTTTCCAGTTGGTACATATAACAAGCTGAAAATGAAGAAGTTTGGGTCATGTAAGATACTGAAAAAATATGATTCAGAAAATGCATATGAGGTAGAATTGCCTACTAAGCTGAATATTTCACCAGTGTTTAACATTTCAGATTTGACAGAGTATCATGAAGGAGGTGTTGAAGATGAGGTTGTAGCAGCACAGTGGAGTATTCCAGCAACTAGTTCAGATATCAAGGAGATTGAAGACATACTGGATAGTCGTGTTGGCAGAAGCACAAGGAACAAGACATACGAAGAGTATTTGGTCAAATGGAAAGGACGACCTATTGAAGATTCATCATGGCTAACAAAGGAGGAGGTTAACCGTCTTGGTTTTCCTCTGCACACCTGAGTCGTGACAGGGTCACTTCTCAAATTACCCCGGGTGTCTGATGCAGGAGCATCCTGGGTGTAAGAGCAATCTTGCATCACCCAAAAATATTTCTATTTTTGAATTCAGTAAGGGCTATCTTGTGCAGAGCTGCTATTTGTGGAAAGTTACTATTTTTGGTAATTTTCGTATGTGCTCAGAATGATCTGATTTCTTTCTTGGAGGTTCATTTTGGTCATATAAGTCTACCAGTAAAGTTTCATTGCCAGATCAAGTGTATATTGGAAGATATTGAAGATTTTCGGTATTGGCAGCAGGGTACAGAAACTTTGAACTCAGTTTTGAAGGCTTTAGATGCCCCGGATGAGGTTGAAAATTTGGGTGACAGGCGCTTGCGTTAGCGTAGCTTGTAGAGCGCTTCGTGGCATTTCCGAAATGGGGTTATAATAGCAGATCGGGTCAACTGGTGATGACTTATGGTCTCCGGAAGTTGGGTGACCCGAAATGGCAGAAAATAATTTTCTTCAAAATTTCTGTTCGCGTTTCAAAGGTTATCTTGAGCTGACTATGATGTAATAAAATGTAAAATAAAATAATTCTAAGTTTGGTCAGCCTTATTGGCTAAAATTCTGGAACCTTCCCAAGCAGTGGAAAAATTGCCTATATAAGAAAGGCTGTATTATTGTCTTAGGCAGTTCAGAATAGTTCTGGGTAGTAGATCTGGGCAATAATTCGAGGCTTTGTCCTACAGAATATTGTAAGGGAATGCCCATGGGGCTTTGCATATTGTAATTCTGAAAGTTTGTAATTCCACATTTGTGGAGATAATAAGAAGCCAATTTTCTGTTCTTGCGTATTGTTGTTGTTTCTCTATTTCTATTTTGCATTTGTGGTATTAAGGGGAGCACCCTTCATCAAGTGGTATCAGAGAAGGAGTTCTTGAGTGTGTAAACAGATCGCCGACTGTGAGGTAGTTTGCACTAGGACCGTGGCTAGGGTTTCAGCACGTATCGCGAAAATGCCTCCACGAAGGGAACGTGGCGGAAGAGCTGGTGTTGTAACACCTGAGGTTAGAGAGCTGCAGAGACAAGTGCAAGCATTACAAGAAGAGATTCGTAGAGGAATGAATCTTAATGTCAGAGACGAAAGCGAGGATGAAGCCGAAGAAGAATATCAAGAAGGAGAAGTTGAAATTGTGAACCAGGAAGAAGAAAGACTTTTTCGGGGGATTTCAAAGATTGGGAAAAGACCTAAGATTGAGGTTCCTACATTTTCTAGAAATCTTAACCCAGAGGAATTGATTGACTGGATCAATTAATGTGAGGAATATTTTGAGTATGAAGATGTTGAGGATCCTGATAGGGTCAAATTTGCGAAGGCCAGACTGAAAGGTCATGCGAAGATATGGTGGCAAGAGATTCAGTTGGAGCGAAATAGAAGGGGAAAGGAGAAAATCACGAGATGGGATCGGATGGTGGATAAATTGAAGCGACAGTTCATTCCTGTTGATTATGAGCTTGATCTACTAAAGAAAATGCAAAGTTTGAAGCAAGCGGGAAGATCTGTTCAGGAGTATACAAAGGAGTTCTATCGACTCCTCATCAGAACAGGTCATGCAGAAGCTGATAAGGAGAAAGTTGCCCGATACCTTAAAGGGTTAAGGCCAAGCATTCAGGAGGAGTTGAATCTGGTTCGAATGAGCAGTATTGAGGAGGCATACCAATTTGCCCTAAAAGTAGATGAAAAGCTGAACAAGAAGTTGGAGAGCAGACAAAACGGAAGAGGTCGTGGTGGACGATCTGTTGCACGGTCATATGGTGGCCGAAATGAAGATCTGAAAAAGAAGGATGAGGCCAGTAGTAGTCAGAATCAGCATGGAAATAATTCCAATCGATTCCAGAATCAGAATAATAGAGATCAGAGAGGAAGAGGAAGAGGACAAGGATTTGGAAGAGGAGGCTTCCATGGAACATGTTTTCACTGTGGAGAAGAAGGTCATAGGGCATTTGAATGTGCTCAGCGCCAAGGCAGAACAGACAGAAGAAATGAAGGCCAGGCCAGAGTTGCACATGTAGATGAAGATGCCAGATCATCAAATTCTGAAGATGCTGAAAGAGGAAAAATGTTGATTAACAGAAGAGTCCTGTTGAGTGGTGAGAATGAACCTGAGCAAAGGAGGAGCCTGTTTCGCACTAGGTGCAAGTGTGAAGGTAAATGTTGTGATGTGATTATTGATAGTGGAAGCACTGACAATTTGGTGTCAGAAGAGATGGTGATAAAGTTGAAGCTCAAGAGGCAGAAACACCCACATCCATATCGGATTGTCTGGGTACAGGATGACCACAAGGTCATGGTCAATAAACAATGCCTGGTGAAGTTCAAGATTGACGGATACCAAGATGAGGTATTGTGTGATATCATATCTATGGATGCATGTCATATGTTGTTGGGTAGACCATGGTAGTTTGACAGATGTGCTGTACATGATGGTCGTGCGAATACCTATTCCCTAACAAAGGATGGAGTGCGGCATAAGCTAAAACCATTGAAGGAGACTGAAGAAAAGGTATGTGGTAATGCAAGGATAACTTTTGTTGATGGAAGAAATTTCCTAGATGGTATGAGGCATGAGCATGTATGTTTTGCTTTAATTCCAAAAGCTGGTAAAGAGAAAGTAGAAGATGTTCATGTAGAAGTTGCAGATTTGTTGAATGAGTTTCAGGATATTGTATCTGATAACGTGCCTGATGGATTACAACCGATCAGGAAGATCAGTCATCAAATGGACTTGATCTCAGGAGCGAGTTTGCCGAATAATACAGCACACAGAATGACACCTGCAGAAAGTGAGGAGTTGAACAGACAAGTACATTAACTATTACAAAAAGGATTGATCCGTGAGAGTCTGAGTCCTTGTGCTATACCAGCGGTATTAGCACCAAATAAGAATAGAGAATGGAAGATGTGTACAGATTCCGGAGCAATAAACAAGATCACAATCAAGTATAGGTTTCCATTGCCACGAATGGATGATATTATGGACTATTTGAGTGGAGCTGTGTATTTCTCAAAGATAGATTTGAAGAGTGGATATCACCAGATTCGGATCAGAGAAGGAGATGAATGGAAGACTGCCTTCAAGACAAAGGAAGGACTATATGAGTGGTTAGTCATGTCTTTTGGGCTAACCAATGCACCGAGCACTTTCATGCGGCTCAGGAACGAGGTTTTGAAAATTTTTTTGGGTAAGTTTGTCATTGTTTACCTAGATGATATTTTGATCTTTAGTAAGACATTGGATGAGCATATGATGCATATTCGTATGGTATTTGAGAAGTTGAGAGAAGAAAAATTGTTGATTAATTTAAAAATAGACCCAGAGAAGGTACGGGCTATCGTTGAATGGCCTACTCCAAGGAGTGCTACTGAGTAAGATCTTTTCATGGTCTAGCTAGCTTTTACAAAAATTTTATCAAAAATTTTAGCAGTATTTGTGGACCCTTGACTGAAACAATGAGAGGGGATAGAAAAGAGTTTAAGTGGACTAAAGGAGCAGAAAAGAGTTTTCAATTATTGAAATAAAAAGTTACAGAACAACCTGTATTAGCACTTCCATATTTCAATAAGGTGTTTCAAGTAGATTGTGATGCTAGTGGTACTGCAATAGGAGCTGTTATGAGCCAAGAAGGTAAACCTGTTGCTTATTTCAGTGAGAAGTTAAATGATGCCAAGAGGAAATATTCTGTTTATGATCAAGAATTTTATGCTATACTTCAGGCATCAAAGAAGTGGAGACATTATCTACTTCCTAAGGAGTTTGTTTTGTATACTGAACATCAAGCTTTGCAATATTTGAATAGTCAAGAAAAATTGAATCGAAGGCATTTGAAATAGGTTGAGTTTTTGCAGAGTTATACATTTGTTTTGAAACACAGGAGTGGAAAGTCTAATAGGGTTGCAGATGCTCTTAGCAGAAGGCAACTATTGCTGACAAAAATGCAGATTGAAGTGGTTGGGTTCAAGGAACTCAAGAATTTGTATCTAGAGGATCCTGATTTTGGTGAAGCTTGGAAAGCTTGTACATAACCTGTTACTCTAGACAGGACGAAATGGTTGGATTTCATCATCCAAGATGATATGCTATTCAGAGGGAGTCAGTTGTGCATTTCACGAAGTTCTATGAGAGAGAATCTCATCAAGGAGAAGCATAGCGAAGGATTGGCTGGACATTTTGGTCGTGACAAAACCCTTGGTTTGGTTAGTGAGAATTATTATTGGCCACAGTTGCAGCAAGATGTGAAGAAGTTTATACAGAGTTGCAGAGTATGTCACATGGCAAAAGGAGTGAAGCAGAATACAGGGTTGTATCAGCCATTACCTATACCAGAGAAGCCTTGGGAGGATATCAGTATGGACTTTGTTCTTGGTTTACCGAAGACACAGCGGGGACACGATTCAATTTTTGTGGTAGTTGACAGATTCTCGAAGATGGCACATTTCATTCCCTACAAGAAGACTAATGATGCTGTTCATGTAGCAGAATTATTTTTCAGAGAAGTAGTGAGACTTCATGGTTTGCCAAAGACCGTAGTTTCAGATCGGGACACTAAGTTTGTTGGATATTTCTAGCGTACATTGTGGAAGAAGTTGAAGATAGATTTGAAGTTCAGTTCATCACATCATCCATAGACTGATGGACAGACAGAGGTGGTGAATAGGAGTTTGGAAAATTTGCTGAGATGTTTGGTTGGAGATAAGCCAACAGGATGGGATTTGATTTTACCATAGGCAGAATTTGCATACAATAATTCTGTCAATAGGAGCACTGGTAAATCACCATTCCAGATTGTATATGGAAGTAGTCCAAGAAATGCATCTGAATTGAGGAAGATAGGTAAAGGAGAAATAAGTAGTGCTGAAGCTGAGGATTTTGTAGAACACTTGAAAAACATCCATGAGGAGGTGAGGAAGCATATTACCGAGATGAATGCACAATATAAGGCTAAGGCGGATGAGAAAAGGAGGTATAAGGAATTTCAGGTTGGTGATGAAGTCATGGTTCATTTGAGGAAGGAGCGATTTTCAGTTGCTACATATAACAAACTAAAAATGAAGAAGTTTGGGCCATGTAAGATACTGAAGAAACATGATTCAGAAAATGCATATGAGGTAGAATTGCCTACTGAGCTGAATATTTCACCAGTGTTTAACATTTCAGATTTGACAGAGTATCATGAAGGAGGTGTTGAAGATGAGGTTGTAGCAGCACAGTGGAGTATTCCAGCAACCAGTTCAAATATCAATGAGATTGAAGACATACTGGATAGTCGTGTTGGCAGAAGCACAAGGAACAAGACATACGAAGAGTATTTGGTCAAATGGAAAGGATGACCTATTGAAGATTCATCATGGCTAACAAAGGAGGAGGTTAACCGTCTTGGTTTTCCTCTGCACACCTGAGTCGTGATAGGGTCACTTCTCAAATTACCCCGGGTGTCTGATGCAGGAGCATCCTGGGTGTAAGAGCAATCTTGCATCACCCAAAAATATTTTTATTTTTGAATTCAGTAAGGGCTATCTTGTGCAGAGCTGCTATTTGTGGAAAGTTACTATTTTTGGTAATTTTCGTATGTGCTCAGAATGATCTGATTTCTTTCTTGGAGGTTCATTTTTGTCATATAAGTTTTCCAGTAAAGTTTCATTGCCAGATCAAGTGTATATTGGAAGATATTGAAGATTTTCGGTATTGGCAGCAGGGTACAGAAACTTTGAACTTAGTTTTGAAGTCTTTAGAGGCCCCGGATGAGGTCAAAAATTTGGGTGACGGGTGCTTGCGCCCGTCAAGCCTGTAGAGCGCTTCGTGGCGTTTCCGAAATAGGGTTATAATAGCCGATCGGGTCAACTAGTGATGACTTATGGTCTTCAGAAGTTGGGTCACCCGAAATGGCGAAAAATAATTTTCTTCAAAATTTTTGTTCGGGTTTCAAAGGTTATCTTGAGCCGACTATGATGTAATAAAATGTAAAATAAAATAATTCTAAGTTTGGTCGGCCTTATTGGCTAAAATTCTGGAACCTTCCCAGGCGGTGGAAAAATTGCCTATATAAGGAAAGCTGTATTATTGTCTTAGGCAGTTCAGAATAGTTCTGGGTAGTAGATCTGGGCAATAATTCGAGGCTTTGTCCTACAGAATATTGTAAGGGAATGCTCATGGGGCTTTGCATATTGTAATTCTGAAAGTTTGTAATTCCACATTTGTGGAGATAATAAGAAGCCAATTTTCTGTTCTTGCGTATTGTTGTTGTTTTTCTATTTCTGTTTTGCGTTTGTGGTATTAAGGGGAGCGGCCTTCATCAAGTGGTATCAGAGCAGGAGTTCTTGAGTGTGTAAACAGATCACCGACTGTGAGGTAGTTTGCACCAGGACTGTGGCTAGGGTTTCAGCGCGCATCGCGAAAATGCCTCCACGAAAGGAACGTGGCGGAAGAGCTGGTGTTGTAACACCTGAGGTTAGAGAGCTGCAGAGACAAGTGCGAGCATTACAAGAAGAGATTCGTAGAGGAATGAATCTTAATGTCAGAGACGAAAGCGAGGATGAAGCCGAAGAAGAATATCAAGAAGGAGAATTTGAAATTGTGAACCAGGAGGAAGAAAGACTTTTTCGGGCAATTTCGAAGATTGGGAAAAGACCTAAGATTGAGGTTCCTACATTTTCTAAAAATCTTAACCCAGATGAATAGATTGACTCGATCAATGAATGTGAGAAATATTTTGAGTATGAAGATGTTGAGGATCCTGATAGGGTCAAATTTGCGAAGGCCAGACTGAAAGGTCATGCGAAGATATGGTGGCAAGAGATTCAGTTGGAGCGAAATAGAAGGGGAAAGGAGAAAATCACGAGATGGGATCGGATGGTGGATAAATTGAAGCGACAGTTCATTCCTGTTGATTATGAGCTTGATCTACTAAAGAAAATGCAAAGTTTGAAGCAAGCAAGAAGATCTGTTCAGGAGTATACAGATGAGTTCTATCGACTCCTCATCAGAACAGGCCATGCAGAAGCTGATAAGGAGAAAGTTGTCTGATACCTTAATGGGTTAAGGCCAAGCATTCAGGAGGAGTTGAATCTGGTTCGAATGAGCAGTATTGATGAGGCATACCAATTTGTCCTAAAAGTAGAGGAAAAGCTGAACAAGAAGTTCGAGAGTAGACAAAACGGAAGAGGTCGCGGTGGACGATCTGGTGGACGGTCATATGGTGGCCGAAATGAAGATCTGAAAAAGAAGGATGAGGCCAGTAGTAGTCAGAATCAGCGTGGAAATAATTCCAATCGCTTCCAGGATTAGAATAATAGAGATCAGAGAGGAAGAGGAAGAGGATAAGGATCTGGAAGAGGAGGCTTCCGTGGAACATGTTTTCACTGTGGAAAAGAAGGTCATAGGGCATTTGAATGTCCTTAGCGCCAAGGCAGAACAGACAGAAGAAATGAACGCCAGGCCAGAGTTGCACATGTAGATGAAGATGCCAGATCATCAAATTCTGAAGATGCTGAAAGAGGAGAAACGTTGATTAACAGAAAAGTCCTGTTGAGTGGTGAGAATGAACCTGAGCAAAGGAGGAGCCTGTTTTGCACCAGGTGCAAGTGTGAAGGTAAATGTTGTGATGTGATTATTGATAGTGGAAGCACTGACAATTTGGTGTCAGAAGAGATGGTGACAAAGTTGAAGCTCAAGAGGCAGAAACACCCACATCCATATCGGATTGCCTGGGTACAGGATGACCACAAGGTCATGGTCAATGAACAATGCCTGGTGAAGTTCAAGATTGGCGGATACCAAAATGAGGTATTGTGTGATATCATATCTATGGATGCATGTCATATGTTGTTGGGTAGACCATGGCAGTTTGACAGATGTGTTGTACATGATGGTCGTGCGAATACCTATTCCCTGAAAAAGGATGGAGTGTGGCATAAGCTAAAACCATTGAAAGAGACTGAAGAAAAGGTATGTGGTAATGCAAGGATAACTTTTGTTGATAGAAGAAATTTCCTAGATGGTATGAGGCATGAGCATGTATGTTTTACTTTAATTCCAAAAGCTGGTAAAGAGAAAGTAGAAGATGTTCCTGTAGAAGTTGCAGATTTGTTGAATGAGTTTCAGGATATTGTATCCGATAACGTGCCTGATGGATTACCACCGGTCAGGAAGATCATTCATCAAATGGACTTGATCCCAGGAGCGAGTTTGCCGAATAAGGTAGCACACAGAATGACACCTGCAGAAAGTGAGGAGTTGAACAGACAAGTACATGAACTATTACAGAAAGGATTGATCCGTGAGAGTCTGAGTCCCTGTGCTGTACCAGCGGTATTAGCACCAAAGAAGAATGGAGAATGGAGGATGTGTACAGATTCCAGAGTAAAAAACAAGATCACAATCAAGTATAAGTTTCCATTGCCACGAATGGATGATATTATGGACTGTTTGAGTGGAGCTGTGTATTTCTCAAAGATAGATCTGAAGAGTGGATATCACCAGATTCGGATGAGAGAAGGAGATGAATGGAAGACTGCCTTCAAGACAAAGGAAGGACTATATGAGTGGTTAGTCATGCCTTTTGGGCTAACCAATGCACCGAGCACTTTCATGCGGCTCATGAATGAGGTTTTGAAAATTTTTTTGGGTAAGTTTGTCATTGTTTACTTAGATGATATTTTGATCTTTAGTAAGACATTGGATGAGCATATGATGCATATTCGTATGGTATTTGAGAAGTTGAGAGAAGAGAAATTGTTGATTAATTTGAAGAAGTGCAGTTTTGTGAAGAAAGAGTTAGTGTATTTGGGATTTGTAGTTTCAGCAGAAGGTCTAAAAATGGACCCAGAGAAGGTACAGGCTATTCTTGAATGGCCTACTCCAAGGAGTGCTACTGAGGTAAGATCTTTTCATGGTCTAGCTAGCTTTTAAAGAAAGTTTATCAAAAATTTTAGCAGTATTTGTGGACCCTTGACTGAAACAATGAGAGGGGATAGAAAAGAGTTTAAGTGGACTGAAGGAGCAGAAAAGAGTTTTCAATTATTGAAATAAAAAGTTACAGAACAACCTATATTAGCACTTCCAGATTTCAATAAGGTGTTTCAAGTAGATTGTGATGCTAGTGGTATTACAATAGGAGCTGTTATGAGCCAAGAAGGTAAACCTGTTGCTTATTTCAGTGAGAAGTTAAATGATGCCAAGAGGAAATATTCTATTTATGATCAAGAATTTTATGCTATAGTTTATGCATTAAAGAAGTGGAGACATTATCTACTTCCTAAAAAGTTTGTTTTATATACTGATCATCAAGCTTTGCAATATTTGAATAGTCAAGGAAAATTGAATCGAAGGCATTTGAAATGGGTTGAGTTTTTGTAGAGTTATACATTTGTTTTGAAACACAGGAGTGGAAAGTTTAATAGGGTTGCAGATGCTCTTAGCAGAAGGCAACTATTGCTGATAGAAATGCAGATTGAAGTGGTTGGGTTCAAGGAACTCAAGAATTTGTATCCGGATGATCCTGATTTTGGTGAAGCTTGGAAAGCTTGTACAGAACCTGTTACTCTAGACAGGACGAAATGGTTGGATTTCATCATCCAGGATGATATGCTATTCAGAGAGAGTCAGTTGTGCATTCCATGAAGTTCTATGAGGGAGAATCTCATCACGGAGAAGCATAGCGGAGGATTGGCTAGACATTTTGGTTGTGACAAAACTATTGATTTGGTTAGTGAGAATTATTATTGGCCACAGTTGCAGCAAGATGTGAAGAAGTTTGTACAGAGTTGCAGAGTATGTCAGATGGCAAAAGGAGTGAAGCAGAATACAGGGTTGTATCAGCCATTACCTATACCAGAGAAGCCTTGGGAGGATATCAGTATGGACTTTGTTCTTGGTTTACCGAGGACACAGTGGGGACACGATTCAATTTTTGTGGTAGTTGACAGATTCTCGAAGATGGCACATTTCATTCCCTGCAAGAAGACTAATGATGCTCTTCATGTAGCATAATTGTTTTTTAGAGAAGTAGTGAGACTTCATGGTTTGCCAAAGACCGTAGTTTCGGATCGGGACACTAAGTTTATTGGATATTTCTGGCGTACATTGTGGAAGAAGTTGAAGAGAGATTTGAAGTTCAGTTCATCACATCATCCACAAACTGATGGACAGACAGAGGTGGTGAATAGGAGTTTGGGAAATTTATTGAGATGTTTGGTTGGAGATAAGCCAATAGGATGGGATTTGATTTTACCACAGGCAGAATTTGCATACAATAATTCTGTCAATAGGAGCACTGGTAAATCACCATTCCAGACTGTATATGGAAGTAGTCCAAAAAATGCATCTGAATTGAGGAAGATAGGTAAAGGAGAAATAAGTAGTGCTAAAGCTGAGGATTTTGCAGAACACTTGAAGAACATCCATGAGGAGGTGAAGAAGCATATTACCAAGATGAATGCACAATATAAGGCTAAGGCAGATGAAAAAATGAGGTATAAGGAATTTCAGGTTGGTGATGAAGTCATGGTTCATTTGCAGAAGGAGCGGTTTCCAGTTGGTACATATAACAAGCTGAAAATGAAGAAGTTTGGGCCATGTAAGATACTGAAGAAACATGATTCAGGAAATGCATATGAGGTAGAATTGCCTACTGAGCTAAATATTTCACCAGTGTTTAACATTTCAGATTTGAAAGAGTATCATGAAGGAGGTGTTGAAGATGAGGTTGTAGCAGCACAGTGGAGTATTCCAGCAACCAGTTCAGATATCAAGGAGATTGAAGACATACTGGATAGTCGTGTTGGCAGAAGCACAAGGAACAAGACATACGAAGAGTATTTGGTCAAATGGAAAGGACGACCTATTGAAGATTCATCATGGCTAACAAAGGAGGAGGTTAACCGTCTTGGTTTTCCTCTGCACACCTGAGTCGTGACAGGGTCACTTCTCAAATTACCCTGGGTGTCTGATGCAGGAGCATCCTGGGTGTAAGAGCAATCATGCATCACCCAAAAATATTTCTATTTTTAAATTCAGTAAGGGCTATCTTGTGCAGAGCTGCTATTTGTGGAAAGTTACTATTTTTGGTAATTTTCGTATGTGCTCAGAATGATCTGATTTCTTTCTTGGAGGTTCAATTTGGTCATATAAGTCTGCCAGTAAAGTTTCATTGCCAGATCAAGTGTATATTGGAAGATATTGAAGATTTTCGGTATTGGCAGCAGGGTACAGAAACTTTGAACTCAGTTTTGAAGGCTTTAGAAGCCCCGGATGAGGTCAAAAATTTGGGTGATAGGCGCTCGCGCCAATCAAACCTGTAGAGCACTTCGTGGCGTTTCCGAAATGGGGTTATAATAGCCAATCGGGTCAACTGGTGATGACTTATGGTCTTCGGAAGTTGGGTCACCCGAAATGGCGGAAAATAATTTTCTTCAAAATTTCTGTTCGGGTTTCAAAGGTTATCTTGAGTCGACTATGATGTAATAAAATGTAAAATAAAATAATTCTAAGTTTGGTCGGCCTTATTGGCTAAAATTCGGGAACCTTCGCAGGCGGTGGAAAAATTGCCTATATAAGGAAGGCTGTATTATTGTCTTAGGCAGTTCAGAATAGTTCTGGGTAGTAGATCTGGGCAAGAATTCGAGGCTTTGTCCTACAGAATATTGTAAGGGAATGCCCATGGGGCTTCGCATATTGTAATTTTGAAAGTTTATAATTTCACATTTGTGGAGATAATAAAAAGCCAATTTTTTGTTCTTGCGTATTGTTGTTGTTTCTTTATTTCTGTTATGCGTTTGTGGTATTAAGGGGAGCACCGTTCATCAAGTGGTATCAAAGCAGGAGTTCTTGAGTGTGTAAACAGATCGTCGACTGTGAGGCAGTTTGCACCAGGACCGTGGCTAGGGTTTCAGCGCGCATTGTGAAAATACCTCCACGAAGGGAACGTGGTGGAAGAGCTGGTGTTGTAACACCTGAGGTTAGAGAGCTGCAGAGACAAGTGCGAGCATTACAAGAAGAGATTCGTAGAGGAATGAATCTTAATGTCAGAGATGAAAGCGAGGATGAAGCCGAAGAAGAATATCAAGAAGGAGAAGTTGAAATTGTGAACCAGGAGGAAGAAAGACTTTTTCAGGCGATTTCCAAGATTGGGAAAAGACTTAAGATTGAGGTTCCTAATTTTTCTGGAAATCTTAACCCAGAGGAATTGATTGACTGGATCAATGAATGTGAGAAATATTTTGAGTATGAAGATGTTGAGGATCCTGATAGGGTCAAATTTGCGAAGGCCAGACTGAAAGGTCATGCGAAGAGATGGTGGCAAGAGATTCAGTTGGAGCGAAATAGAAGGGGAAAGGAGAAAATCACGAGATGGGATCGGATGGTGGATAAATTGAAGTGACAGTTCATTCCTATTGATTATGAGCTTGATCTATTAAAGAAAATGCAAAGTTTGAAGTAAGCAGGAAGATCTATTCAGGAGTATACAGATGAGTTCTATCGACTCCTCATCAGAACAGGCCATGCAGAAGCTGATAAGGAGAAAGTTGCCCGATACCTTAATGGGTTAAGGCCAAGCATTCAGGAGGAGTTGAATCTGGTTCGAATGAGTAGTATTGAGGAGGCATACCAATTTTCCCTAAAAGTAGAGGAAAAGCTGAACAAGAAGTTCGAGAGCAGACAAAACGGAAGAGGTCGCGGTGGACGATCTGGTGGATGATCATATGGTGGCCGAAATGAAGATCTGAAAAAGAAGGATGAGGCCAGTAGTAGTCAGAATCAGCGTGGAAATAATTCCAATCGCTTCTAGGATTAGAATAATAGAGATCAGAGAGGAAGAGGAAGAGGATAAGGATCTGGAAGAGGAGGCTTCCGTGGAACATGTTTTCACTGTGGAAAAGAAGGTCATAGGGCATTTGAATGTCCTCAGCGCCAAGGCAGAACAGATAGAAGAAATGAAGGCTAGGCCAGAGTTGCACATGTAGATGAAGATGCCAGATCATCAAATTCTGAAGATGCTGAAAGAGGAGAAACGTTGATTAACAGAAAAGTCCTGTTGAGTGGTGAGAATGAACCTGAGCAAAGGAGGAGCCTGTTTCGCACCAGGTGCAAGTGTGAAGGTAAATGTTGTGATGTGATTATTGATAGTGGAAGCACTGACAATTTGGTGTCAGAAGAGATGGTGACAAAGTTGAAGCTCAAGAGGCAGAAACACCCACATCCATATCGGATTGCCTGGGTACAGGATGACCACAAGGTCATGGTCAATGAACAATGCCTGGTGAAGTTCAAGATTGGCGGATACCAAGATGAGGTATTGTGTGATATCATATCTATGGATGCATGTCATATGTTGTTGGGTAGACCATGCCAGTTTGACAGATGTGCTGTACATGATGGTCGTGCGAATACCTATTCCCTAACAAAGGATGGAGTGCGGCATAAGGCTAAACCATTGAAGGAGACTGAAGAAAAGGTATGTGGTAATGCAAGGATAACTTTTGTTGATGGAAAAAATTTTCTAGATGGTATGAGGCATGAGCATGTATGTTTTGCTTTAATTCCAAAAGCTGGTAAAGAGAAAGTAGAAGATGTTCCTGTAGAAGTTGCAGATTTGTTGAATGAGTTTCAAGATATTGTATCCGATAACGTGCCTGATGGATTACCACCGGTCAGGAAGATCAGTCATCAAATAGACTTGATCCCAGGAGCGAGTTTGCCGAATAAGGTAGCACACAGAATGACACCTGCAGAAAGTGAGGAGTTGAACAGACAAGTACATGAACTATTACAGAAAGGATTGATCTGTGAGAGTCTGAGTCCCTGTGCTGTACCAGCGGTATTAGCACCAAAGAAGAATGGAGAATGGAGGATTTGTACAGATTCCAGAGCAATAAACAAGATCACAATCAAGTATAGGTTTCCATTGCCACGAATGGATGATATTATGGACTGTTTGAGTGGAGCTGTGTATTTCTCAAAGATAGATCTGAAGAGTGGATATCACCAGATTCGGATGAGAGAAGGAGATGAATGGAAGACTGCCTTCAAGACAAAGGAAGGACTATATGAGTGGTTAGTCATGCCTTTTGGGCTAACCAATGCACCGAGCACTTTCATGCGGCTCATGAACGAGGTTTTGAAAGAATTTCTGGGTAAGTTTGTCATTGTTTACCTAGATGATATTTTGATCTTTAGTAAGACATTGGATGAGCATATGATGCATATTCGTATGGTATTTAAGAAGTTGAGAGAAGAGAAATTGTTGATTAATTTGAAGAAGTGCAGTTTTGTGAAGAAAGAGTTAGTGTATTTGGGATTTGTAGTTTCAGCAGAAGGTCTAAAAATGGACCCAGAGAAGGTACGGGCTATCCTTGAATGGCCTACTCCAAGGAGTGCTATTGAGGTAAGATCTTTTCATGGTCTAGCTAGCTTTTACAAAAATTTTATCAAAAAATTTAACAGTATTTGTGGACCCTTGACTGAAACAATGAGAGGGGATAGAAAAGAGTTTAAGTGGACTAAAGGAGCAGAAAAGAGTTTTCAATTATTGAAACAAAAAGTTACAGAACAACCTGTATTAGCACTTCCAGATTTCAATAAGGTGTTTCAAGTATATTGTGATGCTAGTGGTACTGCAATAGGAGCTGTTATGAGCCAAGAAGGTAAACCTGTTGCTTATTTCAGTGAGAAGTTAAATGATGCCAAGAGGAAATATTCTGTTTATGATCAAGAATTTTATGCTATAGTTCAAGCATTAAAGAAGTGGAGACATTATCTACTTCCTAAGGAGTTTGTTTTGTATACTGATCATCAACCTTTGCAATATTTGAATAGTTAAGGAAAATTAAATCGAAGGCATTTGAAATGGGTTGAGTTTTTGTAGAGTTATACATTTGTTTTGAAACACAGGAGTGGAAAGTCTAATAGGGTTGCAGATGCTCTTAGCAGAAGGCAACTATTGCTGATAGAAATGCAGATTGAAGTGGTTGGGTTCAAGGAACTCAAGAATTTGTATCCAGAGGATCTTGATTTTGGTGAAGCTTGGAAAGCTTGTACAAAACCTGTTACTCTAGACAGGACGAAATGGTTGGATTTCATCATCCAGGATGATATGCTATTCAGAGGGAGTCAGTTGTGCATTCCACGAAGTTCTATGAGGGAGAATCTTATCAAGGAGAAGCATAGCGGAGGATTGGCTGGACATTTTGGTCGTGACAAAACCCTTGGTTTGGTTAGTGAGAATTATTATTGGGCACAGTTGCAGCAAGATGTGAAGAAGTTTGTACAGAGTTGCAGAGTATGTCAGATGGCAAAAGGAGTGAAGCAGAATACAGGGTTGTATCAGCCATTACCTATACCAGAGAAGCCTTGGGAGGATATCAGTATGGACTTTGTTCTTGGTTTATCGAGGACACAGCGGGGACATGATTCAATTTTTGTGGAGTTGACAGATTCTCGAAGATGGCACATTTCATTCCTTGCAAGAAGACTAATGATGCTGTTCATGTAGCAGAATTGTTTTTCAGAGAAGTAGTGAGACTTCATGGTTTGCCAAAGATCGTAGTTTCAGATCGGGACACTAAGTTTGTTAGATATTTCTGGCGTACATTGTGGAAGAAGTTGAAGACAGATTTGAAGTTCAGTTCATCACATCATCCACAGACTGATGGACAGACAGAGGTGGTGAATAGGAGTTTGAGAAATTTATTGAGATGTTTGGTTGGAGATAAGCCAACAGGATGGGATTTGATTTTACCACAGGCAGAATTTGCATACAATAATTCTGTCAATAGGAGCACTGGTAAATCACCATTCCAGATTGTATATGGAAGTAGTCCAAGAAATACATCTGAATTGAGGAAGATAGGTAAAGGAGAAATAAGTAGTGCTGAAGCTGAGGATTTTGCAGAACACTTGAAGAACATCCATGAGGAGGTGAGGAAGCATATTACCAAGATGAATGCACAATATAAAGCTAAGGCAGATGAGAAAAGGAGGTATAAGGAATTTTAGGTTGGTGATGAAGTCATGGTTCATTTGCGGAAGGAGCGGTTTCCAGTTGGTACATATAACAAGCTGAAAATGAAGAAGTTTGGGCCATGTAAGATATTGAAGAAACATGATTCAGGAAATGCATATGAGGTAGAATTGCCTACTGAGCTGAATATTTCACCAGTGTTTAACATTTCAGATTTGACAGAGTATCATGAAGGAGGTGTTGAAGATGAGGTTGTAGCAGCACAGTGGAGTATTCCAGCAACCAGTTCAGATATCAAGGAGATTGAAGACATACTGGATAGTCGTGTTGGCAGAAACACAAGGAACAAGACATACAAAGAGTATTTGGTCAAATGGAAAGGATGAGCTATTGAAGATTCATCATGGCTAACAAAGGAGGAGGTTAACCGTCTTGGTTTTCCTCTACACACCTGAGTCGTGACAGGGTCACTTCTCAAATTACCCCGGGTGTCTGATGCAGGAGCATCCTGGGTGTAAGAGCAATCTTGCATCACCCAAAAATATTTTTATTTTTGAATTCAGTAAGGGCTATCTTGTGCAGAGCTGCTATTTGTGGAAAGTTACTATTTTTGGTAATTTTCGTATGTGCTTAGAATGATCTGATTTCTTTTTTGGAGGTTCATTTTGGTCATATAAGTCTACCAGTAAAGTTTCATTGCCAGATCAAGTGTATATTGGAAGATATTGTAGATTTTTGGTATTGGCAGCAGGGTACAGAAACTTTGAACTCAATTTTGAAGGCTTTAGAGGCCCCAGATGAGGTCAAAAATTTGGGTGACAAGTGCTTGCGCCAATCAAGCCTGTAGAGCGCTTCGTGGCATTTTTGAAATGGGGTTATAATAGCCGATCGGGTCAACTGGTGATGACTTATGGTCTTCGGAAGTTGGGTCACCCGAAATGGCGGAAAATAATTTTTTTCAAAATTTCTGTTCAGGTTTCAAAGGTTATCTTGAGCCGACTATGATGTAATAAAATGTAAAATAAAATAATTCTAAGTTTGGTCATCCTTATTGGCTAAAATTCTAGAACCTTCCCAGGCGGTGGAAAAATTGCCTATATAAGAAAGGCTGTATTATTGTCTTAGGCAGTTCAGAATAGTTCTAGGTAGTAGATCTGGGCAATAATTCAAGGCTTTGTCCTACAGAATATTGTAAGGGAATGCCCATGGGGCTTTGCATATTGTAATTCTGAAAGTTTGTAATTCCACATTTGTGGAGATAATAAGAAGCCAATTTTCTATTCTTGCGTATTGTTGTTGTTTCTCTATTTCTGTTATGCGTTTGTGGTATTAAGGGGAGCACCCTTCATCAATCATCCAAAGAATAGTTCTTAGTTGATGATCCAATTTGGATGTCATGGATTTTTTGTTGAAGCATCTGGATTTGTTGTAGGACGGGATTCATAGATAACATGTTTCCTTGAGTGTTTTGGGAAACATTTTGTTGGTGAGTATGTTGAGAATCATTGGATTGCTGATTGTTTTGAAAAACATGTTGTTGTTGATCACTATGAGAAGCATTGGATTGCTGATTGTTGTGAGAAGCATTGGATTGTTGATTGGTTTCCTTTGCTCCATGAGTATCTCGAGAACCTTTAAGAATTTCTTGATTGTTTGCGTGAGCTGGCTCTCTAAGATGGGAAACATCAAAATCACTTTGTAACTTAGCTCCTTGTTGAGCAAGCATGAGGAAATACATCTCTCTATCCAAGCCTAAGAGTCTTTTCATGACATGATAAAATTGAGGATCTTGTGAAGCTTCCCTAAGTTCGTCATCGGTGGATTCGTCATTGGATGTAAAAAGTGAAGTTTTCTTAGGAAACACTTTTGACCAAGGGTTCTCTTCATTGCTGGTATTTCCTTCCATCTTGTCTAGGGATTTTGGATTAACAACTTGTTTGAGTTTCTAAGATCGAGTTTGAACCATAAAATTGAGAAAGTTGATTATGGGATGAAGGATTTTTTATGAGAAGATATGAAAAGTGATTGATAGAAAAGATATTGAAAAGTGTTGAAAAGTGATAAGACAACTTGATGAACTCTAAGTCAATAGGAGGTATAGATCTCACTATGATATGACAAAGGAAAATCAAGAGATAATAACCTAAGTAAGTTTGGTGGTTAAGGATGATATATCCTGATATGGTAAACTCACAAAGATCAAAATCTGATAGACAAGGTAATGTTTCAACACTAAATTGAGAATTTCAAATATTGGAAGAAAATGATTTGATGACTCTTGATGAAGGAATGATGAAAATGGTCAAACTAAAGATTAGAGGTCTGTGTAACTCAACTATTTTTCCATAATCTTACTAAGAATGAAAATGGGTATCCGAAAAAGTGATTCTAAGGTTTTAAAAACCTGTGGAAATGCTCTTTGTTGTAAATGCATAACAACAAATGTGCAAGATAGTTTGATATATGCACAACAATTTGAAATAAAAGAGCAGTAATGTGTGATAGATGCGAACTGGAAAAATCAAAAGCATAGACAGTTGAAACAGATGCGTAGTGAATGTGATCAAATGCATAGCAATGTGTGATATATGCACAGGTTCTGAAGTTTTTGATGATTTTCAGTTTGATGATTTAGAATTTTTGGATGTTTCTGATGTTTTCTAGTTTTTGGCAAAGTAAAAATGCATAAACACACACACGCAAGACAAATGATTTTGATCTAATCTATTCTAGTATGAATGCACAAACATGCTTACAATCCTAAGGTTGGCAAGGACAATATCTACTGAATCCCCACTAGGATAATAAAATCCAGCCACGCAAATCCATAGAAGATAGCCTAGGAACTTGGAGGCACAGGCTCCTCCTTACAGTGCACTCACTTCTCAGGCACACCAAGTTCCGAATTCAATGGGTCATTACTTTCCAAAGAACTACTATCTCTACTATGAACCATGAGTAATGCGGGGTGTCTTCACAGGCTTGGGTGACCCCTTGAGCTAGAAAATAGAAGGTTTTTGGCCACTAAACAAAAGCTTTTAGTAAGGACATCCATTCAGGTGGTTGTGATCAAGTCATTTTCCCAATTAAGGGGGCTCTCCCAATCCTTTCAAAGCAAGGCTTTCACCTCTACTAAGTAGGACTTTAATGCACCACTAGGGTACTGGAGGAGATTTTGGTTGCCACAATGAATTCACACCTATCTAATGTGAGACTAATCACATTAGCATTTTTTATATACTAGTTTGGAAGGGCTTGGCTTTAGCCTATTACCAGTTGGGTTGTTCCTTGGGGTGAGTACCTCTTTTCCCACCAAAGACTGCCGTCTAAAAATTATAATAGTTTCTCTTACACCCAAGGTCCACGAATGGTGAGAGGAGAGGATACGTTGTTATAATTTTGAGATTATAGATACGCTATTAAGAAAGACACAACAAACACTCAAATCTATGCTAAAGAAGACACACAAAGCAAAAGCATGTCATATTTTAAGAACCCAAACAAGATTATGGTTTATTTTGCAAACCCCTTAAGAATCTGAAAACAAACTTGTTAGGAAATTGTCTTAGCAATGAGGTCTTTAGAAATAACGTCCTACAAAATAGCCTAAAGACTACCAAAATGAATAGAAACTTGTCAAAATGTTAGCTAAAATCAAATCTAATAGAAAATTGAATTTTACAAGAGCGACTAATAAATGCGCAGAACAGTGACTTAAATGTGTAGGAAGTGTAAATAAATGCACAGGATTTATGTATGCATTACAAAATAAAACTAATGCATATTGAAATGATGTATATGCACAGATATTATAGATGCGCAATAGAAAAATATGTATGCGTAAAACAGTTCAACTAATGCACAGAAATGGGATAGAAAATGAAAATGTAGATAGAGAAATAGTGACTGTGGTGTCAAAAAATGAATGCGTAGTAGAAAGGAATAGATGCGTAAGAATCATGGATGAATGCATAGAAATAACCTGTAAAAAAACCTGCACGCGGAAAACTAAAAATTGAAAGTGAAAAACCCGGTTGGGCCCTCCTTCTAGCGCCAAAAATGTATGCAAATTAGATGTCTAATAACTAGAGATGATAAATTAACTATTAAAAGCCAATCAATCAATCTAATGCAACACAATGAAAAATACAAAGTAATTATAAAATGATGAAATTAAATCAATTACCTTCACCTACCATGCAGCTTTTCTCCATTGTCCTCCTAGCCTTGGTTTCTTGAAGAGGTTGAGCTCTCAGATTTCCAAATGAAGCCTTTTCCCAAGATGCTACCAAAGTGTGGAGATTTTATGAAATGGGTGCACAATAACTTATGCAATCTAATGGATGGAATGCAAATGAAATGATGATAATATGGATTGATTACTCTTAGAATGCTTGGATGCTTGATTGCTTGATTGCTTGAAAAATACCTATTAGCTATTAGCCCACAAAGGGGAATGAGGCTCCTTTTATAGAGTTTTTGGAGGATCTAAGCCTAGGTGGCACAATCCTACAGTTGAGAATGAAAAGTGGAAGATCCTAAAGCTAGGATTGACTTGGTTGAAGGAGTTGAGAGAAACGGAGATGTAGTTGGAATGTGAGAGGAAGAATAGGGATGATGTTCCTCTCACATTGACATGGAGGAGAAGAAGGTGGAAGGGAAAGACACATGTCAAGTGTCTCACAAAGACCAAAGAGAGAAAGAGGGAGAGACCTTTCCCTCATGAGGACTCTTTGTACAAGTGTCCCATGAGTCACCTTTGACCCTTAGAGATGGCTTGAGAAGCCCCTTAGGATAGGGAATGTCTCTTGACTTGGTACAAGGAAGGACATGTGGTCATGAGACCAAGTCCTATGGGGCCACATAGCCCATAAGAATAGGACATGTGTGGGTGAGGATAATTACTAATAAATAATTAATAATTATTATTTATTTTAGCCAAGATGATGTGTCAAGTGAGTGGGTAGATGAGGTGGACTAGGGGACTTAGTCATATTTAGGTGATTGTATATTTAATTAAATCACTTTAATAAGACTAATTAGAAGGTGGATAAAGGAATAGACTATAGTGAATTTAGTAAATAAATTGAATAATTTATTTAATAAATAGATAAAATAAATATTAATAAAATAATAAATATTTAATTAATTTATCAAGTCAATATCAATTAAATAATAAATATTTAATTAATTAATGAAGCCATTTTTAAGTGTATACAGTATCAACTTTCATTCCAAGTTCCTTCATATCTTCTGATGGAATGATATTTATTGCTTCTCTTGAGTCTATCATATAATTCTTAACCAACTTGTTGTTAATTAACAATGTAAGATAAAAAGGATCTACTTGCGTTCCTATTGTGGTTCCACAATATACGCCCCATTTTGGCCACTTGGCCTAATGGGGACCCCCTTTTTTTCATTTTTAGTTTCTTTGAGGGACCCTTATGGTCAATTGGATTAGGCACTCAGTGATTTAGATTGTGGTTCCATGTGCTCCCGATAGTTCGATGTCAGTTGAGTCAAGTTTTGGTGCTTTTTTCCTCCTCTTTTCTTTTCCTTTTTTGGCTTCTTTTTTGTTTGTTTGTTTCTTCTTTGAGTTAGTTTTTTATTTTCCTATAGACTTAGTTGCTCTACTTTAATTTTCTTTTTTTAAAATAAAGATTGCTGACGAGACATCCTTTGTGTTTGCAGAACTGAGAATATAAATGTGGCATGTTATGAACCCAAGAGTCAAGAGAAATTCTTCGATGAGATTAAATTGTAGCTATATGAATATGTTATGAAATGACAAAAAAAATAGTTGGATGCTATAAAGTTGCACAATTTTCAAAAGTTCAAAGTTCGGAGGTTTGAAGTGCAAAGGTTCAAGGTTCAAAAGTTCACAATTCAGAGGTTCAGAGTTCAAAAGTTCAAAGATTAGAGGTTCCAAGTGCGAAGGTCTGAAGTTCAAAGTTCATAGTTCAGGGGTTCAAAGTACAAAGTTCAAGTTTTTTAGAGTTTTCGAGGTCAAAAATGTCAAAATGCCAAAATTTCACAAAACCCCGAAAGGTTGAAAAATGTTGTGGACTTTGCCATTTTTCCAAAAAATCCAAAAAGTTTTGTTGACTTCAAAATTTTTCGAAGAAAAATTTTTGGAGTTAGAAATTTTTTCCCTCAAGTTTTTCATAGTTTTGGAGGCCAAAAATCTCGAAACGCCGAAATTTCTCAAAACCCTAAAAGATCTAAAAATGTTGTGGACTTAGCCAGTTTTCTAAGAAATCCAAAAAAATTTGTGGACTAAGAAATTTTTTAGAGAAAAATTTGTTGAGTTAAAAATTTTTCCCTCAAGTTTTTCGTAGTTTCCAAGGCCGAAAATGCCGAAATTTCACAAAACCCCGAAAGGCAGAAAAATGTTGTGGACTTAGCCATTTTTCTAAAAAATCTAAAAAAATTTGTGGACTTAGAAATTTTAGAGAAAAATTTGGACTTAGAAATATTTTCCCTCAAGTTTTTCAGAGTTTCGGAGGCTGAAAATGCCGAAATGCCGAAATTTCACAAAACCTCGAAAGGCCGAAAAAAGTTGTGGACTTAGCCATTTTTCTGAAAAATCCAAAATTTTTTGTGGACTTAGAAATTTTTCAAAGAAAAAATTGAGGAGTTAGAAATTTTTGCCCTTAATTTTCTCTGATTTTTGGAGGCCGAAAATGCCGAAATGCTGAAATTTCACAAAACCCCGAAAGGCCAAAAAATGTTGTGGACTTAGCCATTTTTTTGAAAAATCCAAAAAAGTTTGTAGACTTAGAAATTTTTCGGAGAAAATTTGTGGAGTTACAAATTTTTTCCCTCAAGTTTTTCAGAGTTTCGGAGGCCAAAAATGTCGAAATGCTGAAATTTCACAAAACCCCGAAAGGCTGAAAAAAGTTGTGGACTTAGCCATTTTTCTGAAAAATCAAAAAAAATTTGTGGAATTAGAAATTTTTTCCCTCAATTTTTTCAGAGATTTGGAGGCCGAAAATGCCAAAATACCAAAATTTCACAAAACCCCGAAAGGCTGAAAAATGTTGTGGACTTCGCCATTTTTTTGAAAATTCTAAAAAATTTTGTTGACTTAGAAATCTTTCTGAGAAAAATTTGAAGAGTTAGAAATTTTTTACCCTCAAGTTTTTCGGAGTTTCAGAGGCTGAAATTTCACAAAACCCCGAAAGACAAAAAAATGTTGTGGACTTAGCCATTTTTTTGAAAAATCCAAAAAAAATTGTGGACTTAGAAATTTTTCGAAAAAAAAATTTGTGGACTTAAGAAAATTTTTCCCCTCATGTTTTTCGGAGTTTCGGCCTCCGAAAGTCTGAAATTTTGCCTGGCATGGTTTTTTAAAACTTAGTCATTTTTTCAAGAGTCATTTTTCGGAGTAGGGGTCGGGATCCAAAATTTCTGGATCATCACCATCATGAACTTCCAGTCTTCTACAATGGATTTCTAGTCTGATTGACCACATGTCTTGGGTCATTTTTGCAAGCTTTGGAGATATCTTTTAGTTAGAACTATGAAGGGGAGCCATGATAAGGAATAATGTGAAGAACTCCAAGTTTTGAAAGAATAATAAGAAATGAAATTGTAAAATTCTAGAGCATATTTTGAGTTCTTTAATGCATCTTAGGCTTAAAAATTGTAATGCACATGGATCAAATCCATGCTAGATAGTTTAGGGTTTCTTTAAGAGTAGTTTTATTTTAGTTAAGCTTTAGTTTATTTATTTCTCAAAGTTGCATGAGCGGCTGAAACCCTGGCTGTAAAATTTCTTTCCCTAAAGAGTGAAGCCCTATAAATTGTAAACAAATAGTGTAATTAGGGGCAATTAATTTGCAATACAATATTTATAATTGGTGCTTCAATTGTGGTGTGAAATTTTCTTCTATCTTTGTGAAGTTTATGGATGTGTGTTTTCTCATTCATTTATTTCAAAGAGCCAATTGATTGTATGGTGATTTTGATCTGCGATTACATTAGTTTGGTGTTTATCACTGCTGTGTTACTTTGTTGTGATGAATTATTGGGAAGATTATTCTCCAGTGCTTCAAGATAAATTTGTCTCGTGTATGTGCACATTCACAGTGGCTTCGTGATTTGATGAATTTTGATATATCTTACATCTGCATTTATTTTTGTTGATGATTGCATCTGGAAAATTGTGATTGTGATTCGTTCAGATCTCTATTTTGTGGGTTTTCTCCATCTTCTTAGTATTTTAATTCACAAAGCAGCATAACAATGGTTTATGTCTATTAGTTTACTTTTTGCAATTTCATTTCAAATTCTCGTTACCTTGCTCTTTGTTTACAAATCAGTCACAATAGATTAAATCATATTTACATTGCTTTCATTCAAAAGATTTAGAAAATACAAAAAAAAGGAGAACTATCGCTTGTTCTAAGATTGTTTTGTAGCTTCTCCAAGATTGAACCAACAAAGGCCTCGTTGTGAATAGTTTCAAATTTACCTTCAATTGAGCTATCCAGATGGTTGAGACCCAACCCAAAAGGAACCTTGAGAGTGATTTCATCATTCTTCCAAGAGGGAAATTTTTTCATCCAAATTCCTAGCTGTTGTCTCATATAAAAATGACACCCAACACAAGTGGCACTAAAAGGAGGGCCTGAACCAAAAGTTTTCATGGTTATAATCACACCAAATAAGTTGTATCTTGGGAAAATCTAGCTTCAATGGATAGTGTGGTTTGTATACCAGGAGGTCTCCAAGAGATTCCTTTTCATGCACATAATAGGTTTCCTTTATTCTTCCCCAATAATGGACAAAATGATATAAATCATGTAAGGATTTGCAAGGATCTAATGGTTTTTCTCAAAATTGAACATGAAGATGTTGTTTGCAATCTATTTGTCAAGACATTTCAAGGTGTATCACTTCAATGGTATGAGAGACTCTCATCCAATTCTATTTGATCCCAATGTGAATTCACAAATTTATCTATTTTATTTTGCTACTGTAAGAAGGACACTTCAAGATTCCATTGCTTAATTTAATGATTGATTTCTTCTCATGTATCAAAGGGCTAAAGATTCAAGAAGGATGGTGCATGATTAAATGTTAAAAGAGAATTATTTATGGTGTTTGGATGTCTTATTTGCAAGCATTATTAGATCTTTTGGTTTGATTACTACCTTGCACGATGCATTCAACAAGGCTCTTTTCTTGGCACGATGTGGATGTGATGTTACAAATGGTACGAATGGTCCCGATGGAATTTTTAATATGCAATTGATTGAATGTTTCCAATCATTGAATCTCTATGTCAACCCATTGAATACATTGAATCAGCTGCAATCATCTCATTCAACCAATTACAACATGCCTGATATCTAGATGATGCAATCAACCAATCAAAAGAATCAGATCAATCACTTTCAAGATCATATTTGGGGTCAAAATTACCATGATACAACCTTTGACACAAGTATTTTTCTACCCAATGATGCTCCTATAGATGTCTTGTCATATTATTGCTATAATCTATTGTTCAATCCATCAAATCATGATGATCCTTCAAATGGAAAGCTTGTTGGTCAGTTATATGAGAATGATAAATTGTGCAACAATGAAAGTGAAATGATCATAAATGCTGATTGTAATCAAGAATCCAAGTTACTAAATGATTTTTCCACACAAATTAGTCATGGGATTACAAGACATGATGAAAAAATCCAGAGGATGAGAGATATTCAATGATTGCCTGTAAGTATTTCCATGAAAGATCAGCAAATGCAAAATCTTTGACATCTTCACAAAATAATTCTGATGTCTCTTTTGATATTGAAAGATTCATGCATGAAAAAGACATAGATATTCATTGTTGGGTGGATATTTCACTTGAACAAAGTAGACTAAATGAGAATTTGCAAGAATTGGGTATTCCTATGTCATTATCAGATTTTGCATGGTTAGAAGGATGTAGGATACACCTCACAAATTAACACTGTGGGATGGATTGCCCTATTATTCTTGGAAAGGTGGAATTCTATTTGAAAGGAAAGATGACTATTGAAGAGGTATTAATTCCTATAGAAGATCATTGGGATAGTCAATCAAGGAAGGAAGAATATGAACATGATCAAACCCAAGAGACTATGGAAGAGATGTATTGGCCTATTGAGGGAGGTAAAGTGATTAGAATACAAGAAAATAATGGTGAGACATTTCAAAATGATGAAGAGAATAAAATCATAAATACATTCATAGACATCTTCATGAAAGTTGAAAGTGGAAAGGTCACTTCTCATGAAATCATAAGTGATGATGCACTGCCTTTTTTGAATGCTAATCATGATGGAATCCAAATAAAGGAAGATACAAGAGGTTCAACAGGAAGATAAAAAGGAAGATGATAAAGATGAAAAATTGTGCCATGAGGTAGAGGACTCTCAGCATTTACAAATAAACAAACAAGATGAATCTCAGTTTTTGTCATCAAAGGAGGTAGACAAAGTGCTTGATTTGGTATCTTGTTTGAGTAAAGAAATGTCTATTTATGGGTATTCCATGCACATATCAAACCTTGTAGTAGACAATTCATGTAGGATTCATCCATTTGAGGTACATTTAGAAGTAATTTGTCATGACTTCTTGTTAGCTTGGGAGATTGCCTTAGAAGGTAAGTATGATTTTGAACATTTTCTTTGAGGCATGAGGGAGAAAATGATTTAAATGTTGATACTAATGATTCTTTCAGTTTTGAAGACATCTTTATGAGTGAAATTAATAGTCCTAATGGGGTCAAATGTGATTATTTATTATTTAGGACTAATGATAATTATAACAAGGATCACAATCTGGATGTTTTTCCTTTTGAACCTTGTTACAGTGAGAGGTATAATACATCACCAATGAATATGTTTTCTTGTGGTCTGGATGCATTTGAGGAGGATGGAGTGGTGTACCATGAGATAAGACCTCTAGAAGAAGAAATCACATTGAGTATATGCCCATGGTTGGGAACTCAATAAACCAAGTTGTATTTGTCCATTATCCATTTCTTTTTGATAATTTTTAGTTTGAGTATGATAAAGGTGAAAAAAATTGTTTATGGATTAATCATGATTATGGAGAGTTGCCACAACTTCTGATTTTGTGTAATTTGTACCCAGAATTTGAATAAAACTTGTCTAAATTTTATTTTTTTGAGTACAAATATGAGTTTGCATTCTTTAGAACTATACGGGGTACATTATTGCTACTACATGAAAAGACAAATCAATTAATAAGAAACTCATATGTGTGTTCTATGTTTTTTGTATATAATTTAACTTTAGTCCTAATTAGGTAGGTGTTAGTTAGTTTTCCTTATGTTTTAGTGGTTAGTTTTGTTTTGTCAGTGTGTCAGTCTCGTTCCTTGTTGCTTGAGTATTTTTTTATTTTTATTTATCGGTCTGGGGAAAAGAGAGTTTTTGTTGGGGCTATTCCTGACAAGTGGTTCATCCTAGGTGGTCTTTGATAGGAGGCAGAGGTATTTCTTAGTAAAAATTTTTAAAGGAATTTATCTTGCAAGAAATTATATACATGGATCATGAATGGTGATACCTTTCACGGGAAATCAAACTAATGTTCAAAGTTGATCATCCTCAAATATTACACACTTTAAGCATGATATTGGGATTGTTGGTTTCTTGGATAAGTATCAACTGGAGTTTATTAGAGCCTATTGTTGTGGGTGACCTCAGATCTTAGAACCATTCTCTATCTACATCTTGACTTGAAGAGACAAAATCAAAAGGAGGAACACATAAAGAAAATGTCAACAAAGAAAATCAAAGTTAAAATGCCAAGGTAGCACAACCTAATTGCTGCATGGGTTTCAAAAAAAAGAGAGATAAAAGAAGAGATCAAAAATATAAATGCTAAGGTAGCATAGCCTAAGTGCTACCTTAATGTGCCAAAAGTGCTAAATTGAAGACAATTGAAAAAGTGACAATATTCAGAGCACAATGGCTCAAGAAAACTCACCTTTTATGTAAATGATGTTGACTCTAAAAGAGCCCTCCAAAAAATAAAAGAATCTCACATCTTGTCAGAAGATAGAGAAGGGTGACTCTAGCAACCTCTACTAGGGCTATAAACGCCTAACTGGTAGTAGAGAAAGGTTAGAATGAGACTGTAGAAACTTGTGACAATAAGAAAAGATTGGTTCTAAGTGTTTCTTATTCAGGCAGTCTTCATCCAAGTGTCAAAGGAATGAACACACAAATGCACACACTCAATGAAACAATAAATGGCTTCAAATTTAATAAGTTGGTGGAAGAATGTTTTCATGAATGGTGCTTGTGTTCAGTTTATTACAAGATAATTTCTAAGGAATGTTTGTTGGTAAAGAAATGCTTCGGTCATTTCTCCTTTTATCGGGCCTATTTGTTCATGTGGTTCCACAACATACGCCCCATTTTGGCCACTTGGCCTAATGGGGACCCCCTTTTTTTCATTTTTAGTTTCTTTGAGGGACCCTTATGGTCAATTTAATTAGGCACCTAGTGACTCAGATTGTGGGCCCATGTGCTCTCGATAGTTGGATGTAAGTTGAGTCGACTTTTGGTGCTTTTTCCCTCCTCTTTTCTTTTCCCTTTTTTGGCTTCTTTTTTGTTTGAGTTATCTTTTTATTTTCTTATAGAATTAGTTGCTCTAGTTTAATTTTCATTTTAAAAAAAATAAAGATTGTCGATGAGACATCCTTTGTGTTTGCAGAACTGAGAATATCAATGTGGCATGTTATGAACTGAAGAGTCAAGACAAATTCTTTGATAAGATTTAATTGTAGCTATATGAAGATGTTATGAAATGACAACAAAAAATAGTTGGATGCTATGAAGTTGCCCAATTTTCAAAAGTTCAAAGTTTGGAGGTTCGAAGTGCAAAGGTTCAAGGTTCAAAAGTTCAAAATTTGGAGGTTCAGAGTTTGGAGTTCAAAAGTTCAAAGATCAGAGGTTCGAAGTGTGAAGGTCCAAAGCTCAAAGTTTGAAGTTCAATAGTTTAGAGTTTGGAGTTTAGAGTTTGGAGTTCAAGTTTTTTAGAGTTTCGGAGGCCGAAAATGCTGAAATTTCAAAAAACCTTGAAAGGCTAAAAAATGTTGTGGACTTAGCCATTTTTCAAAAAAATCCAAAAAAAATTGTGAACTTGACATTTTTCAAAGAAAAATTTGTGGAGTTAGAAATTTTTTCCCTCAAGTTTTTTGGAGTTTCGAAGGCCAAAAATATCGAAATGCTGAAATTTATCAAAACCTCGAAAGGTCAAAAAATGTTGTGGACTTAGCCATTATTTCAAAAAATCCAAAAACTTTTGTGGACTTTGAAATTTTTGGGAGAAAAATTTGTGTAGTTAGAAATTTTTTCCCTCAAGTTTTTCAAAGTTTTAGAGGTTGAAAATGCCAAAATGCTGAAATTTCACAAAACCTTGAAAGACTGAAAAATGTTATGGACTTTGCCATTTTTAAAAAAAATTCAAAAAAATTTGTGGAGTTAGAAATTTTTTCCCTCAAGTTTTTTGGAGTTTCAGAGGCCAAAAATACCGAATTACCAAAATTTCACAAAACCCCGAAAGGCTGAAAAATGTTGTGGACTTAGCTATATTTTTCAAAAAATCCAAAAATTTCTGCAAACTTAGAAATTTTTCAAAGAAAAATTTGTGGAATTAGAAATTTTTGCCCTCAATTTTTTCAGAGTTTCGAAGGCTGAAAATGTCAAAATAACACAAAACACCGAAAGGCTGAAAAATGTTGTGGACTTAGCCATTTTTCTGAAAAATCAAAAAAAAATTGCGAACTTCAAAATTTTTTAGAGAAAAATTTGTGGAGTTAGAAATTTTTTCCCTCAAGTTTTTCGGAGTTTCGGAGGCCGAAATTACCGAAATGCCAAAATTTCACAAAACCCTGAAATGCTGAAAATTGTTGTGGACTTAGCCATTTTTCTGAAAAATCCAAAAAAATTTGTGGACTTAGAAATTTTTTGAAAAAAAATATTTGTGGACTTCGAAATTTTTTCCCCTCGTGTTTTTCGGAGTTTCGGCCTCCGAAAGTCTAAAATTTCACTCGACATGATTTTTTGAACTTAGTCATTTTTTCAAGAGTCATTTTTTGGAGTAGGGGTTAGGATCCAAAATTTTTGGATCGTCACCATCATGAACTTCTAGTCTGCTACGGTGGATTTACAGTTTGATTGACCACATGTCTTGGGTCATTTTTGCATGCTTTGGATATATATTTTAGTCAAAACTACAAAGGGGAGCCATGATAAGGAATAATGTGAAGAACTCCAAGTTTTGAAAGAAGAACAAGAAAGGAAATGGTGAAATTCTAGAGCATATTTTGAGTTCTTTAATGCATCTTAGGCTTCAAGATTGTAATGCACATGGATCAAATCCATGCTAGATAGTTTAGGGTTAATTTAAGAGTAGTTTTATTTCAGTTAAGCTTTAGTTTATTTATTTCTCAAAGTTGCATGAGCGACTGAAACCCTAGCTGCAAAATTTCTTTCACTAAAGGGTGAAGCCTTATAAATTGTTAAAAAATAGTGTAATTAGGGGGGATTACTTTGCAATACAATATTTACAGTTGGTGCTTCAATCGTGGTGTGATCTTTTATGCCATCTTTGCGAAGTTTATGGATGTATGTTTTCTCATTCATTTATTTCAAAGAGCCAATTGATTGTATGGTCATTTTGATTTGCGATTACATTAATTTGGTGTTATCATTGCTGCATTGCTTTGTTGTGATGAATTATTGGGAAGATTATTCTCTAGTGCTTCAAGATAAATTTGTCTCATATGTGCGCACATTCACGGTGGCTTTGTGATCTGATGAATTTTGATATATCTTACATCTACATTTATTTTCGTACTTGATGATTGCATCTACAAAATCATGATTGTGATGCGTTAGATCTCTATTTTGTGGGTTTTCTCCATCTTCTTGGTATTTTAATTTGCAAAGTAGCATAACAGTGGTTTATGTCTGTTAGTTTACTTTCTGCAATTTCATTTCAAATTCTTGTTACCTTTCTCTTTGTTTAGAAATTAGTCATAGTAGATTAAATCATATTTGCATTTCTTTCATTCAAAAGAGTCAGAAAATACAAAAAAAAGGAGAAATATCGCTCGTTCTAAGATTGTTTCGCAACTTCTCCAAGATCGAGTTAGCAAAGGCCTCGTCATGAATAGTTTCACATTTATCTCCAATTGATCTATCTAGATGCTTGAGACACAGCCCAAAAGGAACCTTGAGATTGATTTCATCATTCTTTGAAGAGGGGAATTTTTTCATCCAAATTCCTAGCCATTGTCTCGTGTAAAAATGATGCCCAACAATTCCATTTTTAGTAACAGATGTGCCTAAATATACAATTGTTGGTACTTCATTTACTTGTTCTTGATTAGATTCTTCTTTAGAAACATTACCTACATCAGACAATATTTTTAAGGTTTCATTCATATATTCTAAGACATTCATCATTTCAAGCAAAGAAATAGAAATTTCCACCTGTGATAATGCATTAGATATAAAAGAATTGCCAAATGAAGAATTTTTACTAACTTCTATTTTTCTTTGGTACTTTGGAAAATATTCCAATAGGATTCCCTTGATCAACATTCACTCTCCTATTCCTTAACTAGTAACAATGTATGCTCCTTTTTCTTCATTTGCCATTCTTCTCAAAGTTGGGATTTCATCATATGAAAATACTTGTTGAGTATTGCATTGCTAGTATATCCTTTTTGAACTATTATCTGGTTTGCATTCATCATCAAAGGAACTATAATCATCTCTTCCCCATGATGGCTCAGATGAAAAAAAATTCACCATGGGTTGTTGATCATAATTATAATCCTCTTCGTCAAGCACACTCTTAAGCTATTACACATTGTTTAGGTACATGTGGAAATATACTTGCATCACACCATGGCTTTTCTCCCACCATATGGTTTTTTCTCCTCAAAGGATCTAGATTCTACTTGGTTTGGTTAGGATTTCCAAATTTACCATCCTTCCAATTTGTATTATATGACATATCATGAAGTCTAGGCCTGCCATTTCTCTAGGCTGGTGGCCTATCATTTATGTTCTTCTTTACCTTCATATCCTTAAGCATATCCATTGTTTCCTTCAAGTCATCTTTCTTAGGATCTCTAGGGTTGTACAACTTGAAATCATGTCTCTTATTCACTCAACCAGAAGCCTTCCTATTATTTTCAATGGTAGTGGCAATTTTGAAATCTTGTTGCAACGTCTATGGCCTATGTGATCTGATTTTGTAATATGTTTTACTATCAAATGAACTCAAATAAAAATCAATCAAAAAGGAATCAACATGCCTTTTATCCCTTGGTATTCTATTTAGCAGTTTGTTGAACCTTTTATTGAATTCTACAGCTGATTCATTGAAATTCTTCTTAATACTACTTAATTAATGAGAAGAAAAAGAAGTATCATTATGATCACTAAATTCATTAATGAATTGTGTTGCAAAATCTTTCCAACTAGAAATTTTTTCCATTTGGAAATCTCTTATACCATTCACCAACATGTTCAATTAAGGATTGCACAAATAATTTCATGAATACATATTCATGGTGGATTTTAAATTCTTCAATGGTATTTTTCAAATTTATCACATGTTGTTCAATAGAATTTGTTCCATTACCAACAAATTTTGGAATAGCTTTCCTCAATTCATTCTGAAAAGGATTTGGATAGCCTAATATCCTGCTAAAATCCAACTACCTATATCTCTCAATCACCATAGGTGCTCTTAACCCAAAATTATGTCCACCATGATTATTTATTCTTGGTCAATGATTTTGATGGTTCATGCCTCCTTGATTATTCCCTCTGTGGTTCAAACTGCCATTATATACTGGTTACCAAAAAAATTCTTCCTTCGGTTTCCATGGTCATGATTTCCCTCATTGTTTGGTTCTCTCCAATGGTCATTTCACTTATTATTATTACTTCCATTTCTTTCCCTAGTCTTTGGTTCATATAAGAAATTGGTATGACTTGTATTGAATAATTTCTCTCCAAATTTTCTATGAGGAGGATTGTATCTAGAAGTTCTATCATCTCTTTCTTCCCTTATCCCCTCATCTCTCAATATCTCATATCTTGGTCTTTCATCTTTATTTGTTTCTTCTTTTGGTGAAAATACTACACTCCTTTGTATTCCCAGCTTCTCTAATATTTCATCTTATTTCCTTCTAATATCTCTAGTCCCCTTCTCATCATTTGTGACCATATTTTCCATCTGATGAATCCCATTGTTGATCTGCATCTTCTTCATGATTTACTTCATGTTGACAATCATGCTCTTCCATGTCTATTTTAGAAAAGGCATTAAATTCTTTTGTCATTACTCCTAGGACTGTGATGACTTGATGTGGGAACTTTTTCTCCATTAAAATATCCTTTTTCCTTATCAAGAAACCTCTTATATCCTACAAATGCCATTTTTGAGGCTAGACCTTTACTTCTATTTAAGTTCCTTCTAGGACTTAACTCAATATAGTTATTATGTCCTTTATGGAGAGATCTTCTATCCCACATGTACTTTAATGATAAGTGTCTAGGACCTTTACTTACCCTTTTGCAAGAAAAACTATTAATCATAAATTATCATAGAGTCGCAACTTCACTTAGAGGAAAATATTATTTTACTATTCTGGGTTTAGGTCTGCAATAGAGTCTAAATTACATCACAAAAGATTCTGGAAAATTTATTAACAACTCCCCAATAGAGTCACCAATCTGTTGGTTCCTAAAACTGCAGATTGGAAATCCAAAAAGACTTTCCACTTCCTTTTATGTGGATCCCTTAATTAGTTCTAACCAATGAAAGGGAATGATCACTTGATCAAATTCCCCTACACTTTTGGCTCCACAAGACCAAGGCAGGTGAGCCCTTACCTCATCATTAAATTTTTGGTTAGAGGATTTTATATAGAAGATTTAAGCTTGATGATCTCTCAAGATGGAAATTACTATTGAGATAGATCGAATTGTGATTCACACAACTGAATATTTGAATGTTGTGAGATTTCTTTAATAAGAAATTTTTTCATATAATTCTTGGTAATAATGTATTTCTTGTAATTGAATGAAAGTGTAAGTGAATTCTTTTTTGTGTAAATAAATTTCTAAAATTTAAATATGATTATTGACTGGAAATTCCCTAAAGATGCTTGATTAAATCACCGTAAATCAATACTAGACCAGTGTCTTTATCCTTTGTAGATTATTATCAATTCAATTTAAAATAATGCTTTGTATAACCCTATGAGATGATTTTAACAACTTACTTTTCAAGAAATAGCATCACCCCAAAGGAATCTATATGTATAATAATTTAAATGTGTTGTTAGAGTTAGTCTTATGGATTTTAACTTCTTTATGAAAGACCAATAAGATAGAGTGAAGCCTTGAAAACCAATCTTCAACTTGATAATCAAACTTCAAAACTAATTCAAATTATTATGTCATAAGATAGCACATTGAGGCATCTAAATAAAATAGATTACCACAGAGAAATTATCAATTTAAATTAAGACAAATACCATCAGGAATATAAGGACAATTGGAATTATATTTAAATAAGTATGACTGAATCCAATTGAATACAAACTATGTAACTATTCTTCTCCAGTCGTGCATCTTCAAAAGACAAGTCCCAAGTACATTATATGTCAAAAATTATATATGTGATTCCCTCTGTTGACATTAGAATGATCCCCTATATATAGATGAGGATTCATTTTTCAAAATGAAAGGGCATACCCCTTCACTGAAATGACACAACTATTCCTAACTGACAACTAATCTAACTGGACACAAATTTAACTAAACAAAAAGGACACAAAAGGACTGATTACAAGACAAAATGAACATAAACTAATGACTAGTCCTCCAAGAAGCTCACCACATTTTAAAATATGATCCAAGTACTTTCTAAAGCATAAATATCATCATCATGAATGGTATCTTTGACTATGTTCTCTAGCATGATCAAGTGTCCTATCTGTGAAATGGCTCCTTCCAACTCTAAACCATCAACATGGGAAACATCTAAGGCAATAGCAATGACAGTAGGATTCGTTTATTACTCGATCTTTTTCCTTCACATCTCCCTTCCTATACTGGAAATCCCAATTTTATAGCAGCCCTTAATTTTGATTTTCCTGCTCATACTTTACTTGGTCAACCACACCTTGACTGCTACATGAAATCCTATGATTGGTTCGCCAGTCCACTTGTGCACCACCTATACACCATGTCATCTCAACCTCTTCATACTACCACATCATAAAACACTAGTCAGCCTTGGCACATGACATCACCTCGCAATCCCAAGAACTTTCCCTTTCCTCAAGTCTCTAGTTTACGGGATCATCGGCACTCACCATCTATGACCCCCAAGCCCTCCATCCTTCTCAACTGCATTCTCTATGTGGAGGCCTCCCATGATTGCCTGGTTTTTGCCTCTCTATGTTAGCTAGGATTACCACCTCACCTTGTAATGCATGCCACTTATCACCCTTTGATACGCCCATAGACTACCAACTAACCATCTGATTGTCTACATGTTTCATTCTTTGGAGACTAGGGATTGAACTTCCTCCCTGCATTCTTTGATGGACAATGTTGTACTTCAAATGACTCACTATTGACAAAAAGTGTTTGTTATCATAGCAACACTCTTATTGCTACTCTTATTGCTTGTCATTCAAGTTCCAATGATTTTTCTTTTCTTTATCTCCTTAGAAAAAAATTTAACTTCAAAATATGTGTGCCCCATCCTTCCATTTAGCATTTTGGGATTTCCCTTACTTTGCTTCCATTTCCAATCATTAGCACTTGGCCCCAACCTTCCCTTTGTAATTTCATGATTTCACTTACTTTGCTTCCATTTATGATCATTAGCACCCCAAGAAAATAAGGACTTAAACTCTTATCACAAAAATTCATGTTGATGTACTTATCAGGAATCACAGGAGGTTGACACATATCTTGAATTCTTTAGCTTTCCCGATCTTGCTTCGGATTTCTTATATATCCCTTTTCTTTTGGTTGGGTTACTCAATGTAGTATCTTAGTTATATCCCTTTTCTTTTGGCTAGGTTACTCGATGTAGTATCTTATTTGACACATCAAGTGAAGCGGGCCCACCACATTTTAAAAAACCTCGGCCATCATTACTCAACAATATTTACTTATTTGAAGTTCCATATTTTTGAATGCTCAGTAGATGATTCCCTTCTCAGTGTAGTATTAATTTTATCTTATTCGATTGCCTTCTCTACTCGACACCAACTTTGAATATTATTGAAAATATGTGCTCAAAATCTTCAATTAAAGTATCAAGGAGGGTCCCACTGCATACTTCCCTTTTTGAATGTCTCCATCAATCGATATATTATATTTAAATCTTGTTCAAAACTATATTTTTCTTGATATTAGATACTGGTCCCCACAAGAAAATCCTCTCTAAGACCTAACCTATTGACTAAATTTTTATTTTCTACCATCAGATTTTTATTACTTGATAACCCACATTATTTACTATTTCTTTTTGTCAATATTTTATTTAATATTCTTCAAATTGAGCAATATTTCATTTTGCTAAACCCTCTTTTAACTTATTCAAAAATGAAATATTGTTCGACATAGGAACATAATTGTATCATCTTAAAATGGAAGCACTTCCATGATAAGAGAATTTATCCCTCTGAGTGAGTGGTCTAGGGTCATGTTAAGCACCTTGATCAGGTCTTTGCATGTATATGGCTTTCTCCCCCATTCTACTTCTCTCTCCACCTATTTTCAATTTATTTTTGTATTTCCAAGCATTCTCGATTGAGGTACTGAGGTTTTTGACCTCAAGGTCAAAGATGAACTTGAGGGTTAATGATGACCTTGACCTTGACCTAGGTCAGGGATGACCTTGACCTTGACCTAGAGCAGGGTCTACCTCATCCTTGACCCAAATTTCAAATTTCAGGTTGCCATGATTTCTGGATGTCAGGTTTTGGAAATATTTGTTTTCCCGCTTTTGAGTCAGCCATTTCGGGTTTTGGAATGGTAAATCCTCAAATTGCATTTAATTTGGGTCCATTTGTAGGGGTTAAGGTTAATTGGGATTTAATTTCCCAATGTCGGCCTTCTCTAGAGGTTTGTGCCCTAGATCACTATAAAAGGAAGCCTTCCTCTCTCATTTTCACATCTCATCTCACAATCTCTCAAGCTCTCAAGTGCAATTAAGAAAGCAAGGAGGAGAAGGAAACTAAGAAAGCATTCATTCATCTTCAATCCTAGCATCCATTCAAGCATTCAAGAATTCATCAAGGAGATCCATTGTTAGCCATTGAAGGATTCAATATCTTTGGAGCCCCCTTGAAGATTTCTCCATCCACATTCATCCAAGCCTCCTCATATGCAAAGATCCATTCAAGATTGGTGTTGAAGATCAAATTCCATTGATTTGAGAGATCCTACATTCATTCTACATCCATTGGAGAATCCCTAGTTGTGGATTCAAGAATTCGAATCCTCTACAAGGACTTCAACATAAGAAAGGTGAATTGTTTCATTTACTTTGTTTATGCACATTAAAATTTCAATTAAATTTCAAGTTTAATTCCTAAATTGGGGTTTGACCAAGGCAAACCCTCCATCCAACAACAAAACCCCACTTTTTCTTGTAGGTACAGGTGCAGAACTACGAATCAGAGCTTGGAACTAGATACCCTTTTCATTGAACTTCTGAGATCCATGAACAAAGTCACAGAAGCACTTCAAAATCTCAAAGTAGTCTTTGACCTTTTATCAGGGTCAAAGAATACTTGCTATCGGAAAGATAAAAAAAAATTTGGTTTTCTTCGTCTCAGCATTTCCAACCCGGAATAGGTTGTAGAATTGCCCGAAACTGCACACAAACATTAGAAATCAATATTTTCTAGATTTTCCCTATTTTGAGGTTAGTAGTTGTCTTTCAATTATTTCATACTTCAAGCATATATTATTTATAGGAAAATATAAGGTTTTCTTCTTCATTCATATTCTCCATAGATTGATTCTTTTGTGTATTAAACTTTTGGTTGATCAATTTGGATCTTTCCTTTGGGAATTTGGATTTAGAAGTAGATATCATATTTCCCCCATTCATTTTGACATGAACACTATTTCATCCTATTCATTTTGGTGAACCCAACTAGCTTACTCTCCTTTCTTTTGTGGAATTCGATGCCCTATTGTATTTTATGGTGTTAGATTTCCTTTTATCTTCTTGGTATTAGATTTCTCTTTTATGTTAAATCTTGCATGCTAATTAGATTTCAAAAATACAAAATTTACAAAAAAAATTTCAAAATAAAAAAATATTCATGCTTTATGTGTTCTTAGTTTAGTTCATTTGCATTGCATTGGTTTATGAGCTTTACTACTACTAGTCCTACTTATAATATTCCGGTTAGAAGAAGTCCTAGACTCATGGGCACCTTTGATCCTGAATCTTCCTCTCCTTTCCTTAGGATCCCGGATGATAATTTGATTCTTCATGATTCTAATCCTATTATGGAACAAAACTCTTCTCACTCATCTAATGATGAGGATGATGCTTTAAGAGTTCCTCCTGAACAAGTCCAAAAACTCTCAACTAAACTTGATAAAATGGGTAATTAGCTTATTCAAGAAAACCATAATCAAGATTCTATTCAAGCTATAGAGGCTCTTAATAAAGTTCTTCATGATAGTGATCAAGATGTTAACCTCTTGTGTGGTATTACTCACCTCATGCATTCAAATGTTAAACCTTTAGCTCAAGAAGCTCAAGACTTAGGGTTGATTCCTCCTATCACTAGTGTAGAACCCTCTTCTAATCCTTTACCTAGTATTCCTACCTATACTCCTTCTTTGGTGACTGTGATGGTTCCCTCTATTCCTATGAGTGTTCCTCCTGTGTCCCCTCCTACATCACAACCTTCATATCATAATGTTCCTTTCACTTATTCCAATCCACTTCCAACTGTAGTTCCTAGTGTTCCTCCAGTTGTATCTTCCATTCCTACATCTTCTTACACTTTACCTAGTGTTTCTAATGTTTCTATTCCTCCTATTTCCTCTAATGATTCAACAATCATCAGTTTGGCTCAAATTATGTCATCCTTACAATAACAACTTCCTTCCTTAACTTAAAAAAAGTTTAGTGTTCCTACATATGACATGGGAAGTCCTTTGTCCAGAGACATTATTCATACTCCTGTTCCTTAGCAAATTGATATGCCTCGTCTTGAGAATTATAACGGAAAAGGAGACCCCATTCATCATGTTAAAATATTTCAAATCTTTTGTAGTGATTATGCTCATGACCATAGGATTTTAGCCAAATGGTTTGCTTGAACTTTCTATGACAAGGCCTTACAATGGTATTGTTTCTTGCCTCCTTATTCTATTGATTCATTTCCACAACTTGCTAATGCTTTTATTCAACAATTTCAAAACAATATTGGCCCGCAAGTGTCTTTGACTAATTTGATACATTGTAAACAAAGTGCTAAGGAAAAATTGACTGAATTTATTCGTAGATTTAAGCATTTGTATGCTTAGATTTCCTCTCTTGTTTCTGATATTGATATTCAATGTATGTTTATTTCAAACTTGCAAAAGGATATTAGAGATAAGATTCTACTTACTAAATTTACCTCTTTTCAACAACTTTGTGCAGCACTTCATCATTATCAATTAAAAGTGAGTAAATTTGAGAGAAACACTCCAATGGCTCCTGTTCCAATTGATAAAAGTGATACTACTCCTAATTCGAACAAATTTCAAAAATTCAACAACTATGTCAAGATAAACAAACAAGCGAATGCAGTTGCTGATCAAGTTGTTGTTGCATCTCACAATGCCACTTCTACATCCATTTCTTTTCAATTAAATCGTATGTTTACTCATCTTTCTAAATCTTTACATTCTATTATGAATAGGTTGTTAACTACTAATATGATTACTTTACCTCCTATTCGACCTCTTTTACCTGCTACAATTGCATCTAAATCTTTTGATCCTAAAGCTTTTTGTCAATATCATCGTCAGAATGGTCATGATACTTAGAAGTGTTATTCTTTAAAACATAAGGTTCAAGACTTAATTGATTCTAATGCCTTATCTGTTGATACTCTTGATGGTAGTGGGAACAAATTTGTTTCTCCTCCTAATCAAAATCTTCAAATCTATACAAATCCTTTATCGGCACATGATGCTAATACCATTGCTCAGCCATCTTCTATGGAAATTGTGTATGATTCAAAGATGGATGATCTAAATCACATTGTTAATCAAGTGGATCATTTTGGTCAATCTGTATCTCCACCTCAACCTCAACCTCAACCTCAACCTCAACTTCAACATCAAGTTCAATCTCAATCTCAACCAAAACCTAAGCCTAAATTGAAAATTCAACCTAAACCTCGACAACAACCTAAGAATAAAAGACCTCAATAACTTTTGATTACCTTTGATGATTCTGAGATTATTAAAGCTCCTGATGGTCCCCTTTATATTTATGCTAGGATTTGTCAGAAACCTACTCGTGGTTGTCTTATTGATCCTACATCCTTAGTCAATGTTATTACTGAAGAAAATATTTTTATGAAAAACTTGCAACATGATTCTTATGATACATCAAATGTGTGGATTCAAACTTTTAATGGTTTTCTTTATCCATCATTTGGTTCTATTAACTTATCGGTTGAACTTTGTGGAAAAATTGTGAACACTACCTTTGTTTTTGTTCCTACTTCTAATTAATTTAAAGTTGAGCTAGGTTTGCCTTGGTTAAATGCCATGCATGATGTTGCTTCACCTATCCATAAGTGTCTTAAATTTTTTCATGATGAAGAAGTGAAGATGGTTAATCATAGTTTATATCAACCTTCTACACCTAGAGATTGTGCTGCTCTTGATTTCTTTTGGCCTTCATTACCTAATTCATGTCCTCCTCGACCTGATAATATTTTCCATTCATATCAAGCTTATAAACATCATAAAATTCTTGAATTAAGCATACCTCCTATGGATTTTAATCATGGTCTTTTGCCTACACCTTCCATACCTCCTTTAACTATGGCTTCTAGTTCTGTTAATCAAGTTCCTCCTATTGCTGATAATCCTATTGATCTTCCTAAAGAACCTATGAAGGATCCAATGATTATTCCTCCTAGTTCTCAACCTATTTCAAGTAAAGAAAAATGTAATTGATCTACTAATTAACATCATAAGAAGTCTTTTTCTCATGCTAAAGCTCGTAATTCTATTCTTCAACGATCTTTACCTTCTTCGGATAAGACTATGCATGATGTTGTTACCAATAATGATGTTAAGATACATGATTATGATGATCCTATTCATATCTTAGATCCTATTTTGATTAATTTGGATGAAGAAGATACTATTGATGATACTGGTAATATTAATGATCAATATGAGAATATTGACATTGACATTGATTTACCTAATATGCTTTCATCACAATTGATTATTACATCTAGTGTCGAACATTGTGATTCTCAAGAGTATCCTTGTTTGGAACTGGCTATCATTCCAACTGTATTAGATGTAGTCCCTCTTGTGAGTTACCCACCTTCCCTAAATTATATACAATGAGATGGGGAGAGTAGGCGGCATGCTTGATTGGCTTGTCCTATATGGTAGCTTTGTTGTGTGTTTTCCTGTTGTACTATGCTTCTCCTGTAATGTGTTTGCTAAGTGTTGTTAGATTCTTTTATACGACCCTTGTTACTTAGTTGGTGCAAGGTGATAATGGAATCAAACCTATTGTACAATTCCTCTATATTTATCTCTATTCTTCTATATTTTGTTTCATGTTATGTTGCAACTGTGCTATTGTTCGTAAATGTTTCCTTGTGTAATCTACTTGGATTTGAGATGTGGTAGCACTAATTCTTTTTGGTCTCCATTTCATGGTCTAAAAAGATTCTTCTTCGTATATCTTATGTGATCTTTCCTCCTTTGTGATTGTAGTTCTACTTTATTTGGGGAATGATGTCAATTCATTTGCAATAATATCATATGTATTATCTTATGATCATACTAACCCCACGATAGGTAGATCCCTTTTGTGTTCTCTGTATGTTTTTGTGGTATTTCCCTTGATTTGTCTTCGTCTGGGGGTATCTTGTAGTGGAAACGTAATCAGTGGAGTTGTTTATGTTTCTGTTAAAGCCATTGCTCTTGTTAAAGTGTTAGCAATGACTTTAACATAGGGGCATACGCTCTGCTCACTTATTGCACACATGCACTTTTTGATACACATATATTATTTTTAAAGATACCTTTTCTCCCTTTTTGGATTAGTAACTAAACCTTAAAGCATGGATTTATATTTCAGGATCTCTTGATCCCTCTAGTTTCAAAAAATATATATATTTTTTATCCCTTAAGGTCGGAGGTGTCCCTAAGACTGGATCTCTTTTATTTTTAGTTTTATTCTTATGGAATATAATATTCCTAAGGGTGAATCCTTAATGGGTTGATTAGTGAGTAGCCACATTCACTAGGCAGTTCAATTCCATCTTTCCAGTTGTGCCATTTCCTTGTGTGGTTCACAATGGGACATAAGTTCTCATTGGGTGAGATAATCAAACCCTCTCTCTCTCTCTCTAGAGATGTCTCTCTTATTGTGATCTTGGATTTGAAAAAGAATTGAGTCCCTAGGGGCTTGAGGTTTCTCTTTGTCCCTTTGATTATGATAAGATTATCTTTTCATTCTGATCTACTTTACCAAGAGTTTGCATCGATTCCATACTCATGCTAAAGTGGGGGCTTAATGTATCATCTTAAAATGGAAGCACTTCCATGATAAGAGTGGTTAGCCCTCTGAGTGAGTGGTCTAGGGTCATGTTAAGTGCCTTGATCAGGTCTTTGTATGTATCTAGCTTTCTCCCCCTCGTTCTGCTTCTCTCTCCACCTATTTTCACTTTATTTCTGCATTTCCTAGCATTCAGGATTGAGGTCCTAAGGTTTTTGACCTTAAGGTCAAAGATGACCTTGAGGATCAATGACAACCTTGACCTTGACCTAGGTCAAGGATGACCTCAAACCTAACCTAGGGTAGGGTCTACTTCATCCTTGACCCATATTTCAAATTTTAGGTTCTCATGATTTTCAGATGTTGGGTTTTGGAAATATTTGTTTTCCCACTTTCGGGTCAGCCATTTCAGGTTTTAGAATGGTAAATCCTTAAATTGCATTTAATTTGGGTCCATTTCTAGGGGTTAAGGTTAATTGAGATTTAGTTTCCCAATGTCAGCCTTCTCTAAAGGTTTGTGCCCTAGATCACTATAAAAGGAAGCCTTCCTCTCTCATTTTCACATCTCATCTCACAATCTCTCAAGCTCTCACGTGCAATCAAACAAGCAAGAAGGAGAAGGAAAGAAAGCAAGCATTCATTCATCTTCAAGCCTAGCATCCATTCAAGCATTCAAGCATTCATCAAGGAGATCCATTGTTAGCCATTGAAGGATTCAATCTCTTTGGAGCCCCCTTGAAGATTTCTCCATCCACATTCATCCAAGCCTCCTCATATGCAAAGACCCATTCAAGATTGGTGTTGTAGATCAAATTCCATTGATTTGAGACATCCTACATTCATTCTACATCCATTGGAGCATCCCTACTTGTGGATTCAAGAATTCAAATCCTCTACAAGGACTTCAACATAAGCAAGGTGAATTGTTTCATTTACTTTGTTTATGCACATTACAATTTCAATTCAATTTCAAGGTTAATTCCTAAATTGGGGTTTGACCAAGGCAAACCCCCCATCCAAACAACAAAAACCCTATTTTTCTTATAGGTACATGTGCAGAAATACGAATCAGAGCTTGGATTTGGATACCCTTTTCAGCGAACTTCCGAGATCTGCGAACAAAGTCAAGGATGACCTTCAAAATCTTGAAGTAGTCTTCGACCTTTTATTGGGGTCAAAGACTACCTACTGTCGAAAATATAAAATTTTTTTGGGTTTTCTTCATCTTGCAATTTCCAGCCCAAAACAAGTTGCAAAATTTCCTGAAACTACACACAGACATCAGAAATCAACATTTTCTAGATTTTCCCTATTTTGAGGTTAGTATTTGCCTTTCAATTATTTCAAATTTTAAGCATATATTATTTATAGAAAAATATAAGGTTTTCTTCTTCATTCATATTCTCCATAGATTGATTCTTTTGTGTATTAACCTTTTGGCTGATTAATTTGGATCTTTCCTTTGGGAATTTGGATTTAGAAGTAGATCTCATAGTTCTCCCATTCATTTTGACATGAACACTATTTCATCCTATTCAATAATGAGATAAGCACATGTTGGTCAAAGTCATTTTCCTTGATTCAAAAGCCAAAGATCATAATATTCCTACCTTGTATTAATGCTAGCTATTAGCAATCCAGTCGATGGTTAGTTTTCTAGAGCCAAGCACATATGGATTGTTTAATTGATATTTTCTTTCTTTGAATCAATCTTGCACATGCACAATCTAGTAGTAACTATTCTCATGGCTTAACTAAAATGCATACATAAAGTATTTTTTATCATTTATCTACTAGGGAAATGTTGATTAAAATAAATTTATCAAAACATAGGCTCCAAATATGTTATATGGGAGACAAAATCAAATTGAAAATTTGTGTGATAACAAGGTCATCTTGTTAGGAATGGGAACACTAAGAGGGGGGGGTGAATCAATGTTCTATATATATTATTAAATTTTTGAAACTTGAATCTTAATTGAATTACTTATTTATTGAACTGAATATTAAAGCATGTAAAGTAATCAACACATAACACCATATATGATTACGGGGAAATCTTTCCCAAAGGAAAAACCCTAGTGGGAATTAATACCCACTAATAATTGCACTAGTGTATTATGAACCTGTTAAAGTTCCTTTGCCCTGTTAGGAGCAATCATTCCAATGCTTTAGTACAATGACCTTGTCAAGGGTCAGACCCTGTTAGGAGGCTTGAGGAGAAAACCCTATTAGGGGGTGGTTGGATCATGTGCCAAAGCTCACTACTCAAAGAGAAGGCTACAACCTCTTGGATATCACATATACACTATATCTGCAATGGTGAACTAATGCTATGACACTTCTTTTATGATCAGTTCCTTTTGTGTGCTAATGCTTTAGCCTCTCGTAAAGCTCTATATCATTCTGACTGGTCTTCACATACTTCTACTCTTCTATCAACTCTATATCTCATCTCATATCTTCTACATCCTCAAATACAAAAGCGCAAGTCTTATTTATAGGCGCATGGAAAACTATTCATTAGGTCGGCCTATAACCTATTACATACAACACTTTCAAATGAATTGGCTCAAGCGTGTTTACAGACAATGATATTATCATGTTTACAACACATTTACAATAGGTGCATAGCCTTTAGAAAACAATATTATAACTGCTAATCAATCTACTTCCTGTCAGTTGCATGCTTTGTTTTGCTCTATCGCTCACTGATTGTGTCACTTCAACTCGCTGTATCTTTTGTATACTAACTCTTCTGACCATGCATTCTTAACCATAGCTTACTAACATATCCAAAATCTTATCTTCAAGGGTGCATACCAAAACTAGATCATACACACATGCGTTGATGCTCTTTTCATCAGGTACTTCACTAACGGTTATGTCTTCCATACTTAGCCAAATTCTAATCTTATGAGTAAGTGCGCTGACACAAAAACTCCATATGACTTTGTTGCCATAATGAAAACACTAATCTCATTCATATACACTAGTATAGTTAACTTTCCAACAATCTCCCCCTTTTTCATTAATGGCAACAAAGGAATATGGAAAAGTTGCTAAACTACATCTTTACAAAAACTTTCAAAAAACTTTCTAACATATATGCTTTTCTTTTTCTATACATCATATACTCTATCTTATATCTCCATTCTACTATATACTCTACTCCCCTTTATATCATATACACTACTCCATATTTTTCCATTCTTACTCCATATTTACTCTACTCCCCCTTTGACATTAATGACAAAGGTGCTAAAAAATAGAACTACAAGTACTTACACGTTAAGTACATCCGAGTATACAATTTTGAGGTTTAGGATCTCTTGTTGCCAAAATGCTTTGAGTGCATCTACTGTTTGGATATGGGTGCATAATGCATAAGTTAACATCTCCATCTTTTCTAGATCTATGTTGGGACCTTGATCATATGTCACAATAATGGCATCTATCTCCTTGATATTCTAATTCAACACATCTAGGGAGGGCGCAAGTGCATTCCTTAATTGAGTTTCCCTAGCCCTTAACTTAGCCATTTATTTTTCTGCCTTTTCAATTTTGTGTAACTGACCTTGATAGACATTATTGCACATGTTTACATCTTGTGAGGCATCTATCACTAATTTTCTCACAACTGTCATCATAGATTCAATTTCCTAAATCTTCTTTGAGAGGTCTGATGTAAGTTTATCTTTATTCATACAATCATCTATTATTGTCCTTCCTTTTGTTGATATCTCCTTCAATAATGCTTGACCAAATTTGAGAGAATTGAGGTCAAGTGCAAATTTTCTTGTCAATTCACTAAATCTCTTCTTAAGATAGTTCTCCTCTACAATTTTGGATGTTGATTCCTCAAGACTTGAGAATTTTTCTTTAAAGCTTGTCAAGATGGAGCTGACATCATCCAATGAATGTACATTTGATACTTTCTTGTCTTCAGGCAGTAGGCTATTCAGTATGTTGACTAATTCAACAAATAATGGATTCCTCATTACTTTTTTCTCCTTTTCTTTTTCCATTTCTAACACACTGAATTTTATTAAGTCTTCTTCTCCCCAAGGGTCTAGACTAGTTGTATTAGGGGTCAAACTTGAAAACAATGATACTGAAGGCCTAGGTGTAAGAAGTGAGCTTGACTTACTTCTATAACCTCAATATTTACTTTCACTAGGATTTCCATAGAGGGTTCTTCTTTATGTTCCTCTTTCTTCTCACTTTCTTGTCTTGTTATGTCTTCAACTTCCTTTTCTTCTTATTATCCAGTTAGATCTTCAATCTGAACTTCTTCTTACTACATAGGTGTGTCATCACCACATAGTTTTTCTACCTCTTCTGTTCTCACAAAGGCTTCTTCAAACTTATCTAAGTCTTTATCTGTGGTCACCATTGATATTTCAACATTATCAATCATGAGAGTGTCATCTTTTGTTTTAGGCATGGGCGTAGACTCCATTGCTTTTTTAGGCATTGTCACTGAGGGTACAAAATCCTGTGGACTTGTTATTGGTGCTTTGGGAATCTCAGCTTCTTTTAATTTCTCAGTGGGGACTTGGGTAGCAGGCACAGTGGGAGGATACATGTGTCTATCTAAGAACACCTTCTCAAATGCTTTCTCAGTCTCTTTAGCAACCAACTCATAGTCTTTGTTCATGATTTGTAGAGTTCTAAGCTTGGTTCTTAGCTATGGCTTCACCAAGTCTAATAACAATGATTTCTCTTCAAAAGAACAAACTGGGAGGCTTTCATCCCATATATTTTCTCTTATTCTAAGATCTTCTTCTATAGCTTGTCTCTTCAAAAAATCTAAAATGCTCCATACATTATCTAGTATAACTGTCTTAAGTTCTAGAACTATTTTCTTGAAGTTAATCATGTTCTTGATTATCATGACATGGATTTCTGATTTGTCTATCTCACTATATTTATCATAGAACTTTCCTACTTGATCAATTCTTCCTTCTTCTACTATCCTAGTTCTCAACACTTCAAGATTTGGTTTGAATCCTACCTCTGGAGGTGCTTGAGTGTTTTTCCTTGTTCTTCTTATTGTTCTAGAGGATGGGTGGCTTTCGCCAAACTACTAATTACTCTTAGGCATCTATCTAGGCTCAGGAGGTGGTGTGGACTCTAGATCAATAGTATCTATGGGTGCAGGACTGTTTTCTTCCATCTTTACCTTCTTGTCCTGAGGTTCATCAATCTTCTTTGTTTTTGGAGAGGGTGTGCTCTCAAGTTGCATTAAAATCTTGGCTTCCCTTTCCTTATCTAGATCTACTTGAGTGACACCATGAATTTTTAGTATCTCAAAGGTGATATTTGATGCTTCTCTCTTGGTAGCTACACTATTTATGTAGAGGCTAGTGGTCTTCAACCAAGCTTCTTGGTAACTATCCTATTCACCCTCACAAATGGATCAAATTCTTTGGACCTAACCCACACATTAGACCAACTAATGTTCATTCAACAAAATCTTACCACTAGGATCCACACCTTTAATTAATCATACTCCATTGATCATTCTTTAATTATTTTCCAAAGGTGTTGTGACTGTCATTGCAACATCCCTTCAACACATTGTCAACATACTTGACATTAGACCCCAATCTTGGATCAGCTTTGCACATTGGTTCCCCTATCACCCTTTCAACTTAGTGTCCCTTCACCCTTAAAGTTTTGAGACACCCTTACCTTCTTCCTAACCCTCTATTAAATCTCTCTAGACAATATTCAAACATACCATGCTCCTTTCATCCATTGAACAGAACCATGGAAACAAATACTCAAAAACATACCTTCTTGCTATCTCCTAGATAGACCCATATATAGAATTCTATAAATTTTGAATGAAACATTATTTTTATGATCCTTCCAATGAAGATGTGAAAAAATAGGTTTCCTGAAACATATATCAAATTCAGCAAGATCCAATGGTTAACTTTGGAGAAATGACCCCCGCACTGAACTATAATTTACTGAGACAATCATTTGTTCCACCTGTGACTGTCCAGTCACTTCTGTACTCTCCAACACGACCAACCTCCCTTAATCTCCTACAAATGGGTAAAATTCCTACATTTAAATGATTAGACAACTATATTACAAAGTTAGTATCCATCCCCAAGCAACAACATCTACAAAAAGGGGATGGATCTCAATATTTACATCTTTAAAGAGGACAAACCCTCTACCTGTTATGGACTAGTCCCTTATAAATACACTAATACAATGAAAAATATTTTAAACTGATTCAAATAAGATGAAAATAATGTATCTCCAACATGCACAAATGTTTGCTTCAATGATACATCCCAAAACTCTAAGAAAATGCCAGAAATGAGTAATTTTATTGCATAAAGAAATACAGGATGTACAATATGAAATCTGAAACTAAAAATACTCTAACTTCACATGCTGTCATCGTTATTAGGCTTACATAGTCATAAAATAACTTCTATAACTGATCCCAAATGACTGGAATTCTTCAGCATGTAAGATTGCCTATTTTTAGCATTTCCCCACCATTTGGCAACTAACCATTATATTTGAATCTTTAAACACTTAAAACTTATCTAAATGACTTTCTAGAAACTATGACTTTGAAATTTTTCCATGAAGGACCTTAACATAAAATTAAATCCACTATTCTACTTGAAGACCTAACCTATTAGCCTTCTAGGCCTACTATGCCACCCAACTCCTACTACATCCATTAACATTGTTAGACCTTTAAACACTAGGCTTATTACATTGCATTACATCAAATTCAAAAAATTAACTTCAAGTCAAATTACATTCATATTCTAATCTTTAAATCATTCATTCTTTATGAGTCATTCAAGTGACCCCTTTGCATGTCTTTGTCAAGGTGCCCTGAACCATACTCCCAAGGATCAAAATCAATTCAAGTCCCATGGATTGGGAGTTTCTTTCTTTTCCTCTAGTCTTTGTCCACTTCTTGTTGAGGGCCTACAACCAAATAGTATCCTTTGTTCATTTGCTTCATGCCCCTGCAATTAAACAATATGTGCCAAGCACAAACTCTTGCATCCTTCATATCTATGTATCCATAAATGTCTGGAACATCATTAATTTCATGGTGAACAATATAAAACTCCTACAAACCTGTCACAAAAGTATTAGAAACAAAAATAACCAAGTCCTTCTTATGCACCAAAACATATGTTTGGTATACCACTCCTTCCTTCATTGGATTCATTACTTCATCCTCCTCACACACTCCTTGTGAGATCATTATCTTTGTAGATAATTCTGATTCTAAGGTCTCTCCATGACCATCTCCTCTTTCATCTTCATGCCCCTGTCCTAGGCATTCTTCCTCTACACCACCCTTGTTGTGCCATTCCTCAACTATGGCATCAAATGCATCCCACAAATCCATCTCTTCTCCAAGTCCCTGAATACTTGTCTTCTTGTCACCTTCATCAATGTGTATAGTCTTCTCATCATCAACTCTTTGAACCCTCTTAGTGGATACCCTATTCAGTTGCTTTTTCTCTTCAAAAAGCCTCTTGAAAGGCCATACCAACCTCTTCCTCATTATTTTTATGCCAAATTGTGGCTACTTCCTCCAAATCTGTCTCCAAGAGTGTGAAATCTTCAATCTCAAAGGTCCCTATCATCCATGAGACCTCCTGCAACTTATTCCCCCAATACCATCCTTCTTGGCATTCAAACATGTCATATATGGATTGTTTCATAGCTCTATCCTCTATGTTTTCAATAGCAACATGTAAGGGACATTTGACTGTCCCCACTTGGATATCTTCATCCATGCATTCTGTTGGGAGTTCCCTTTGATCTTCAACTTGCAGATTTATACTTTGATGGACAAATTTAATATAACTTTGACTCTATCACCATTCCAAAGTCTACAAGGAAGAGGGCCAATTAACAAGGATCAAGAGAGATCCTCCTACACTTTGAGCCTTATTGCTCAGGTGGGTGTACCCTTCATTCACTTCTTGAAAGGAATCACTAAATGATATACAACTATATACTCTTTACTAATTGCTTTAAGATTTTATCATTTGAATGTTTGTGTGTGTGGTTGATGACAATGAAATGCCTCCAGAGGATGGACCAGTGCCTTAACCTAGGGCAAAGAGTCACCTAATTACATACATCAGCTAAATACCTTAGTTCAAACACAATTGAATCTAGGATAAGTGCTTTGCCTATTACCCCTCTCCCTTAGACACAAGGACATCAGATTCCTACTTGGTTGCAAACTCACTAAACCCACCCAAAAGACTTTAATCCTAACTTTGTTAGGAACTCAGAGATGACTTCACAATACTCTTTATTTACCATATGCTAACACACTTTGTGACATTAGCATATATGAGCTTAGAATCGAAACAAGAAGACATACACAAATGCAAGATTGGAACTCAATAGTATTTTCATTAACATATTCAGGATCAATATACAATCAAAACAACACAAAGGTAGGAAATACCCAAAATCCCACTCCTCTATCAGTATAACACTATCAACAACCAGCTGGGATCAAAGAAAGTTTTGGAACCCCTGCAAAATCAAAATTTTTGCAACTTATACTCCCTAGTCATCTTGGAATTCTCAAAGAGAATGCAACAAGCTACAGATGACTTAGGGTTAGGGTTTCAACCACCCAACCAACTGGAAATGGTCTAAAAGTTATTATAGGGGTGGAAACCCAGACAACCAGGAGAAAGAAAATCTTGGAATGATCCTCAATCATGAAAATTTCTCTGTGAAGGTACTGAGAATCATGAACAATGCTCAAAATTTCAACCCCGCAACATGCCTTGATCATAAAACCACACAGTACAAACCCTGCAGATGATCACTCAACACCCTGGACCACACTGCAATGGCAAATAGATCATCTCTCACCAACACTAGTTGCTTCTGCATTGAATTCTAGTCCTTCTGGTCATAGGAAACCCTTCAAAAATTTGAATTTGAAATCAAACAGCTACTTTATGGTGCCTTCAGCAAATCGGCGGTCGATATTTGAAATCAGGTTCACTTTAAGACGTAACTGTCTGATCTTCATGTTTCACGGGCTTTATGATTTACCTCTTAAAAGGGCCCCAGTCAAATTTAGCAAACTGGTGACAAAGGTTTCCGCCAGTTCATGAAACACTTTATCTCTTCGCCATTAAGTTTAGTGATTCTGTGAATGCTTGTTCTCTGAACTGCTAAAACACTTAGAGAAGCACCGCTAATTCACATGAACAAGCGAAGCCTTTGAAATTTGTTGGCACCACTAACCTCATTCATCTAGACTGCTAAACCTTTTGACCCCACTCTACCGCATCATCCACGTCGACCAATAAAATTTGAACAATCCCGCACCACCTGGAAAATGGCCCCACTGAGAACATTAAGCCACCTAGAAGATCAGATGGCTGGTGCAAGATCTGAAAGGCTGAAAAGATTCTATGCACTTACACGCCAACCATCGATGAAGAATCTCCTCCCATCTTTGACAACCTACTGACAACAAACAAAATCAATGGATGGTGCATGATCTCAAAGGGGAAGAATATTCCTTAAGATCATGTGCCAACCGTAGATTGAAAAAGCCTTCACTGTAGGCACCACTTATAGGATCCCTCTCAGCAACACACTGACCAATGAGAGAACACCAACTGTGACAACATGGTAGTGGACCCGCCTATTTGAGAAGCTTTGTCATAAAGGAGAATCAATGGATGTCTTAAGTTTGCAAGCCTCTGACACATCTCATGAGAAGATATGCCCACTGTTGAATGCAGATGGTGTCAGAGAACCGGGCCCAAGAAAATACAAAGCCGAAACATTAGGAAGTATTAAAGGGAAAGACAGGGAAAATCAATGCTGAGGGACTTAGGAAAATAAATTGGCCGGGGAAACTTAGGACTTAGGAAGAATTAAAGGGGACCCTGCCGACACATGAAAAACCTAACCGTGAACTTGAAGCTGGTCATTTTAATTAGCACATGCAGATTTAAAGTTTTAAGTCACCCTAAAAAGGTAATGCAACATTAGAAAAAGGCTAGGGTATTTTAATTTTTTACACCCAACAGCTACAATTTTGAAATTTTTTGCCTTAGGGTTTATGCCAGGGACCTAAAAACAATTGCAGAGACCGGTTGAAAATTGCTAGAGCCATGAAATTTTTGCACATGCTAATAGTGGCTCTATCTAGGGATGTATGCCTCTTGCAGGCATAGCAAGGACTTAGAATCACTAGTTTAAAGTAGACCATCCCACTGGAAAAAATGCAGACAACAGGGAACAAGCAAGGAAGAACAAGCAATAGGACCAAAAATTGACAGACCAGGACAAAACAAGGCACGGGCAAGCAGCTTATTTATAGAAATTACAAAATGTACAAACCTGACTACTGTTCATGGAAAACAGAATACCTCAATTGAAGTATTTCTTCAAGAATTGTCCATGAACTAGCAATTCCTGAATACCACCGTTTAATTCTTTGATAATGTATGAATCTTGGCCCCATTTCTCATGAATTAGATATGGCCCTAGCTAGATGGGATCAAATTTACCATGTTTCCCCTTATCCTCTAGTCTGGCATTCCAAACTAACACCAAATCACCAGGTTCAAACTTTCTGTCAATAGTCTTCTTATCATATAAATTCTTAACCTGCAACTGCAATTTGGCATTCCTCACAACTAATTCTCTTCTAGTCTCATCCAACCTAATGAGGTCCTCAATTCTCAACTGCATCTCATCATCTATGTCATCATCATATAGCTGAACAAATTTATACATTTCCAATAAGTTATTTTGAGGCATTCTTGCATGAATTCCATATACTAGGTCAAATGGTGCACAACCAATTGCCCTCTTCACAGTTACCCTATCAGCCCGTAGAGCTAATGGTAGCTTTGAATTCCATGCCCTCTTATTCTTTTCAAGAATTCTCTTTAAGATTTTAATCAAACTCTTATTAGTAGATTCTGCCTGACCATTTCCTTGTGGATGATAAGGTAAGGAATTAGAAATCTGAATTCCCAAACCTTTACAAAAGTCCTTATATTCAACAGACCTGAAGCACATGGCATTATCACTTACTATTCTCTCAGGGCAGCCAAACCTTGTAACAATATTATTCATCATAAAATCAATTACCACCTTACTAGTTGCATTTCTTTTAGGTATAGCTTCTACCCACTTTGTAAAGTAATCAGTGGAAACTAAGATCCATGAGTGTCCTCCACTTGACTTGTTTGGTATCTCCCCTATGAAATCAATTCCCCATTGTTGGAAAGGAGCTTGAACTTCTACTGGTCTTAATGGCACATTACTTGAAAATTTAAGCTTACCAGAGAACCTTTGACAAGTATCACACCTCCTCACCAACTGTTCTGCATCCTTGAAGATTGTGGGCCACCAGAACCCTACTCTCAAGATCTTATGAGTAGTTGTTTTACCCATATAATGCCCACCACAAACTCCCTCAGGCATTTCTTTCAACAACTTATTAGCCTAGTCTTCATCTACACACTTCAAAAGTATGCAATCCAAATTCTTTCTATACAATTTACACTTCACAATTACATACTTGATGGCCTGTAATTTTAATGTCCTCTTTTGATTATCATTCATGTTATCTGGACATCTCATGTTTTTCAAGTAATAGATAATATCCTAATACCAGATACAATCATCCATATCACATGTGTAATCAATTTCAGCATGATTTACTTGATTTGCATCAAGATTGGATTGAGCCATCAGTTTTGCCAATCCTTGTCCCCTAACCAACTTAGTAATCTAAACCTCAACATTGAATTCTTGGATCCTATTGATCCATTTGCATCTTCTTCCAAACACCTCCTGCTGTGAGAAAATATCCTTCACAGCTGCACTTGGCACAAAAGCAATCACAGTTGCTCCCATCAAGTAACACCTAAAAGCCTTGATTGCCTTCACAAGTGCATAAGCCTATTTCTCATTTATGTCATACTTCAATTCAGTAGCTTGCAAAGATTTACTGAAAAATGCAATAGGCTGCTCAAAACCATCCTTATTCTTTTGTAACAAAACTGCAGCAATAGTGTGAACAGATGCAAACGAAAAGATATGCATTGGGACATTATAATTAGGTGCCTTAAGCACTGGTGCATCTTTGATAGCCTGTTTGATATTTTTGAAAGCCTCATCAGGCTCACCTTCCCAATTGATTGCAGATCCCTTCTTCAACATCTTAGAAATAGGTCTAGTAACCTCTACAAAATTTGTCACAAACCTCCTTAAGAAATTGACTTGACCAAAGAAGGACTGGATTCCTTTAACATTCTTTGGTCTCTGAATTTTATCAATGGCTGCTACCCTCTCAGGGTCAATTCTCACTCCTTGCTTCCCAACTAAGTGGCCAAGCAACTTACCTTCAATGACACCAAAAGCACATTTCCTTGGGTTCAAAGAAATGCCAAATTCCAAGGCCCTCACAAATATTCTTTCTAAATGAGTGCAATGGTCTTCTTCCTCCTTGGAATAAGCAGTTAGATCATCTTGATATACAACAAGGAAATCATTTATGAAATCTAAAAAGGCAACATCCATTGCCCTCTGAAAAGTAGCACCAGCATTTGTGAGGCCAAAAGGCATTCTCACATAAACATATGTCCCCCAAGGTGTTGTGAAAGTTGTCTCGAATTGCTCTGATTCCTTGACAATGACCTAATTGTAGCCAGAGAAACCATCCATCATAGACATCAATTCTGATTTGGTTACTCTCTGCAACATAGCTTCCATATTGGGCAAACAATAATTATCCTTTAATGAGCTGATGTTCAAATTCCTGAAGTCCACACAAAGCCTGATGTCACCATTCTTTTTTCTCATAGGAACAAGGTTTGACACCCAAGAAGAATGCCTTATAGGCTTGATAATTCCAGCATCTCTCATCTTCATTAACTCTTCTTGCATCTTGGGTGCCAAAGTGGGATTAATAGGCCTTTGTTTTTGCCGGAAAAGTTTAGCATCTTATTTCAATGGAATAATATGTTGAAACAAATCTTCTCTATAAACCTTCAGGTCATCATATGACCATGCAAAAACATGCCTGAATTTTCTCAATAATTCAATCAAAGATTTCTTTACCTTTTGAGATATATCTCCACCAATGTATACCTTCTTAGGTGCCTCATGTGTTCCAAGATTGATCTCCTCTAGATCAGCATGATCTTCTCTTCTAATATTCTTTTGAACTCTATCTTGATTATCAAAGACAGTCTCCAAAACAACAAGGCCCTTGGGCACCTTGTTAGTTCTAAGCTGAATGACCTCATTGCCACAGACAACCTCCCTTCCTTCTACTGACTCAACCAAGGCTGAACAATCAAATTCCTAACCATGATACTGATCCTCACAACCCATAAAATTCAAGATATCATTATCATCATCAAAAACTTGCCAATTCTCAATATTATCTGGTATGCTAGGCCTAGCCTGAATTTGAACTTTAGAGATACCATAAAATGTAATATCATTGGGATTGATTACACTATTGGCTAACAAGTCAGCCATCTTATTATTACTCCTATCCTTCCACTCAATATTGAAGGCATCAAAATGTTCAACCAAATCCCAAACTGCATTCCTATATTGCTTCAACCTCCTATTCTTGGAAGCATATATTGACCTGACTTGGGACACCACCAACTCAGAATCACCAACAACACTTAAACACTTAATACCATGCTTTTGTGCCAACCTCAATCCTAACAACAAAGCCTCATATTCTGCTATATTGTTGGTACAAAAGAAATTCAATGTGAAAGAAAACTTGTAGGTGTTTCCATCAGGAGAAATAAGTAAAATACCTACTCCTGCACCATCTTTGCAATTTTCACCATCAAAGTACATTACCCACAAATCACCCTTCATGGAATTAACACTTACCTCAACAAAGATAGGTGACAAAATAGGTTCCTCTTCAAATCCAGGGATCTCTTCCCTAAAAGCATTAATATCAGTATCCACAAAACATGTAGCTTCATTATCAATATTTCTCTCAATCATGTGGCATACTCTTGGCTCTCATTCAATCTTGACAAACTGATCATCAATCTTGAAAGTGGCATAGGACATATCACACTGTAAACTTCCATGCATGGTAGCACTCCACCTTCTAGATAGCAGCATCCCATAATGAGGAGGGATATCCACCACCAAAACACTCATTGTTAGCTCATTCTCTGGATATGCTGCTAGCCTATATGGCATTGCATTGATAGTCCCAATAACTAGTACCTCCCTCTAATCCATTGCACAACATCTGCCTTGCACTGTATCAACTTTAATGCCCAACTTCTCCATGATTTTGAAAGGCATGACAGTATTAGAGGCACCACTATCAATCATACAATTTCTCAACTTCATTCCATTCACAAGGACACTTAAAAAGAATGGATCAATATTTTCAAGGCTGGCATTGACAGAACTATCCAAGTATATTGGAGAAATTTGAGACACAATTCCTTGAGCAGCAACACCTTTCAAAGCCTTATCTTGAGATCCATTGCATGCAACATCATTTTTATGAACATTACCTACCCATGCAATAGCTTTGTCTTTGTGTTCAAGGATCCTCAACAATTCTGACAATGGAACCTTAACTATAATTTGGGACAATACAGATAACATATCAATAGAACCAGAAGAAGGAATCCCAATCTGCACTGCCTTAATATCCTTTTTCTTATCTGATACATTAGGTGTATTGGCCACCCTCATTTTTTCAATCTTAGCCATTGTGTTAACTAGCCTCTCAATCTCACTAGAAATCTTTTCAATTCCAACTCCCTTAGGCTCACAATTCTTACCTTTTACATTCTTGAACTTCACCATGTGATCACCTTTTGATTTGTTCTCATTAGGTTCTCCAGAGTTGGTACTCTTTATAAACATTCCTACAGCTTTCTCATTTGTATTCCTTGCCACCATGCCTCTAGTTTGCACTTGGTCAATCATTTATGCAATAATCCTATCCATCTCTTCTCTAGAAGGTCTTCTTAAATTTACTGGCTCAGAAGAAGAGTTCATGTTACATGTCTTCCTATCAATGTCTTCACTATCAGAAAAAACTTCTTGATGAAAAAGGGCTTGATTGTGTCTCTTTACATTTACATCTGCCTCTTCATCAAAATCAGAATCATCTTCATATCCTAGATATGAAGAAGCCACGTTGCATCCAACATCATCTTGATCTTCTTCTTGATCTATCTCCTCATTGCCACAATCTTGATTTGCAGCCATAGAATGTGCAACCACACAATGCTCTACAGAATGAGGGGACTGGCATGAAACACACCAAGGTATGTCCTCCATGACATTTATTGAAGCCTTTTGTAGAGGTTCAAGGAATCCTCTATCATTGTTTCCTCTCACAGTAGGGACAATAGGCTTTCCATCCTTCCATTGGGTGTTGTAGGGGTGGTTCTACAATCTATTCTGTTTGTTAAAATTGTTGTTGAATTGAGGCCTCTCATTGGAAGGAGCACTGATGTTCCTATTTGCAGGTGCCTTCAAATCCTTCAATGCATTAAGCACCTTATCCAATTTATCTTCCTCTTGCCTCCTAGCTCCAACATTCTTATCATTTTCCTTTTTGTATTTCTTCTCCCTAAACAACTTTGGGTCATCTCTCTTTCCACCCAATTTTCCTGATATTTTCATATTGTTCTCAATGTTGACAGCAATCCTAAAAGCATCCCTAAGATTTCTTGGTTCTTTGTCCCTCAAAAAATATCCCATCTTTCCATCAAATGCATTGAAGTATGTGGTCAGACAGACATTGTCATCTAACCGCATAACTTGGAACAACTTATGCATACCCTTCTGAAGTCTCATGTTGAATTCAGCTACAGTCTCATTCTAATTTTTCCTTATGGTATTGAATTCATTCAACATGAAACTAGCATTAGGCCTATCACCATACTACTCTTTAAAACATCTCTCAAAAGAGTCCCAAGTATCAATACATTTGTCAGGAAGTCTCTCAAACCAATCTCTAGCATCCTCCATTAGAGATTGAACAAATAACTTCATGACCACATTCTCATGCTCTACCTCATAATCATTAAGCATATCAACAAATAACCTAAGATGCTCCTCACAACTAATAGCATTATTACCAGAAAACTTAGGTACCTTATCTCTAATATCATTTGGAAAAACATTTAGGTAGCCAAGAATTCCATCAAAACTAATTTGCCTATAGCCTTCTAATTGCATAGGTCTTCTTTGAAAACTTGAACTAGTGTTAACCCTAGGATCAACATTAGCATCTACATTTTTATCTATTTGTGCATTTGACTGCTGCCTAGGATCAGCACCTATCCTAGCAGATGAAGAAGGAATTGAACTAGTAGCATTACTAAGTGGAATAGTAGTAGTCATAGATGGCATACCTAGTTCAATAGCATATGGGCCAAGAGCATTAGCTAATGAAGCCTTCAAGAACTGGATCTTTCTTCTCTTTTCTATGATGGAAGCTTCAATTTCATCCCTCTCTAATTCTCTTGCAAGGTCCTCATCTTCTTTTCTTCTTCTCTCCATTTCTGTGTCCTTATTTAAATTGGGTGGTGGGACCCTAGGTATTGTCAATGATTTACTTGTTTGATGTCCCACCATCTTTTTCTTTCCTTTCTCACCAGCAAAAACATCAGGCATAGTGATCTCATGCCTATCTTTATCTCTAGGAAAAGGAACATAACTTTGCACTTGTCTAACCACAAGGCCTTCCCTATCAAATTCATGATCTTGCAGTAAGCACTCTTGCTCACTCCTCAAGGCATCAAGATCACCAAAGACATCATGCTGCAAAGTTTTAGGAGCAGGAACAAGCATCTTGTTTCTCTCCTTCATTTCATTAATCTTTCTAAGGAGAGTCTATCTTTCTATCAGAGCATTCACCTTTTCAGCCTCTCTCTCCTCTTGTAACCTCTTATGTCTGGCATCCTACTCTACCAACTGCAACCTCAATGCATTTAAATCATCAGGATCTACCATAATGTCATCAAAACCTGATGACACATCCATATCAGAAAGATTTTGATATGGGAAGTGGACTTGCCTTGGTCTCATGGGTTCTCTTCTGAAATTATCCCAATCAAGATCTAAATCAATCTCCAAACCCATATCTCTAGCTTGTTCATCTTGACCAGTAGGCAATGGACCTTTGTCCTGAAATATAGCTTCTGGGGTATCATAAAATCTATCTTTAGAGAGACCACCATCTGATCTGGAAACTCTATCCTGTGAACCTTCCTTACTTGAGGAAACATGTGGTGCTCTACCTCTAGTACTTCTTTGTTCTCTGATGGGAGCACTAGTAGACTCACCATTCCTTCTAATCCAACTCTTCTTCTCCTGTCTAGGCAATTACTCCAGAGTGACCTCCGGATTCTTTCTAACAAAGGACCGAGTATTCCTCCTCTTCTCCATAATTTACAATATATAGCACTGGTTCTTAACCTTTTTGAGTCACCACCCACCTAGATGGGAAATTTTTACTTGAAATACAACAAGAAAACAAGAGTGCACTTACAACCTTTATCTCTAGACTCTCCCCAGTAGAGTCGCCATTTTGTTGGGAGTTCCCTTTGATCTTCAACTTGCAGATTTATACTTTGATGGATAAATTTAATATAACTTTGATTCTATCACCATTCCAAATTCTACAAGGAAGAGGGCCAATTAACAAGGATCAAGAGAGATCCTCCTACACTTTGAGCCTTATTGCTCAAGTGGGTGTACCCTTGATTCACTTCTTGAAAGGAATCACTAAATGATATACAACTATATACTCTTTACTAACTAATTTAAGATTTTATCATTTGAATGTTTGTGTGTTTGGTTGATGACAATGAAATGCCTCCAGAGGATGGACCAGTGCCTTAACCTAGGGCAAAGAGTCACCTAATTACATACATCAGCTGAATACCTTAGTTCAAACACAACTGAATCCAGGATAAGTGCTTTTCCTACTACCCCTCTCCCTTAGACACAAGGACATCAGATTCCTACTTGGTTGCAAACTCACTGAACCCACCCAAAATACTTTAATCCTAACTTTTTTAGGAACTCAAAGATGACTTCACAATACTCTTTGTTTACCATATGCTAACACACTTTGTGATATTAGCATATATGAGCTTAGAACCGAAACAAGAAGACATACACAAATGTAAGATTGGAACTCAATAGTATTTTCATTAACATATTCAGGATCAATATATAATCAAAACAACACAAAGGTAGGAAATACCCAAAATCCCACTCCTCTATTAGTATAACACTCTCAACAACTAGCTGGGACCAAAGAAAGTTTTGGAACCCCTGCAAAATCAAAATTTTTGCAACTTATACTCCCTAGTCATCTTGGAATTCTCAAAGAGAATGCAACAAGCTACAGATGACTTAGGGTTAGGGTTTCAACCACCCAACCAACTAGAAAAGGTCAAAAAGTTATTATAGGGGTGGAAACCCAGACAACCAAGAGAAAGAAAATCCTGGAATGATCCTCAATCATGAAAATTTCTCTGTGAAGGTACTGAGAATCATGAACAACGCTCAAAATTTCAACCCTGCAACATGCCTTGAGCACAAAACCACATAGTACAAACCTTGCAGACAATCACTCAACACCCTGGACCACACTGCAATGGAAAACAGATCATCTCTCACCAACACTAGTTGCTTCTGCATTGAATTCTAGTCCTTCTGGTCACAGGAAACCCTTCAAAAATTTGAATTTGAAACCAAACGGCTACTTTATGGCACCTTCAGCAAATCGGTAGTTGATATTTGAAATTAGGTTCACTTTAAGACGTGACCATCTGATCTTCATGTTTCGCGGGCTTTATGATTTACCTCTTAAAAGGGCCCCAGTCAAATTTAGCAAACTGGTGACAAAGGTTTCTTCCAGTTCATGAAACACTTTATCTCTCCGCCATTAAGTTTAGTGATTCCATGAATGCTTGTTCACTGAACTACTAGAACACTTAGAGAAGCACCGCTAATTCACGCGAATGAGCGAAACCTTTGAACTTTGTCGGCACCGCTAACCTCATTCATTCGGACCACTAAACCTTTTGACCCCACCCTACTGCATCATCCATGTTGACCAATAAAATTTGAACAATCTTACACCACCTGGAAAATGGCCCCACTATGAACATTAAGCCACCTGGAAGATCAGATGGATGGCACAAGATCTAAAAGGCTCAAAAGATTCTATGCGCTTACACACCAACCGTCGATGAAGAATCTCCTCCCATCTCTGACAACCTACTGACAACAAACAAAATCAACGGATGGCACATGATCTCAAAGGGGAAGAATATTCCTTAACTTCATGCGCCAACCATAGATTGAAAAAGCCTTCACTGCAAGCCCCACTGACAAGATCCCTCTCAGCAACACACTGACCAATGAGAGAACGCCAACTGTGCCAACATGGGAGTGGACCCACCTATTTGAGAAGCTCTGTCATAAAGGAGAATCAATGGACGTCTTAAGTTTGCAAGCCTCTGACACATCTCATGAGAAGATACGCCCACTATCAGATGGAGATGGTGTCAGAGAACCGGGCCCAGGAAAATACAAAGCTGAAACATTAGGAAGTATTAAAGGGTAGGACATAGGGAAAATCAATGCTGAGGAACTTAGGAAAATAAATTGGCTGGGGAAACTTAGGACTTAGGAAGAATTAAAGGGGACCCTGCCGACACATGAAAAACCTAACCATGAACCTGAAGCTAGTCATTTTAATTAGCACATGTGATGGAATATGGATGAAGTGACTGAGAGGGGGGGTGAATCAGTCAACCATAAAACACTTCACAATTAATTCTTTGCAGATCCCTTAAGATATCTTAACAATGTTATCTATTTTAGTACTTGGTAAATAGATTGCAGTAACTTTGAAGATGCAGAAAGTATTAGCAAAATTATCTTTTAGATATTCATCAGCACATGTATATGATTGAGAAAACAATTAAGAACACAAGAGACACAAGTTTTAACGTGGAAACCCAATATGGAAAAAAACCACCAATGTATCTAGATACTGATTTTCACTTTTCTGAAGTGATGCTCGGTTAGAAGCCAACCCAGTAAAAGGTTACAAAACACACTGTTAGGTGTGACCTTGTTAGAGGATTTAAAACACCCTGCTAGGAGTGGCCTGGTAAGAGGTCTTGAAAACAATTCAATGGAATTGTCACCTTGTTAGAGGATTTACAATATGGTTGTTAAACCAACTCGGTTAAGAGATTTAGAATTCACTGTTACAATGATAAGAAGGTAACAATGAAAAATGACCTGTATAATAATGCAACTATCTTGCTGATTACAGATCTCTGTTCTGCATAAGTCTGATCCTTTCTGATCGAATAAATCTCTGCTGCACCTCAAGGATATCTAAACATCCTTCACAAATTTGCATACACCTTTCCTTCTTTTCTTCTGTAAATCTTCTGCTATATTTCTTGTTTACTTTTCACATTTGACCTTTTATTTATATGATTTTAGATTTGTCAAATCGACATTATTTAGTATAACAGTCGGCTGAATTAAGCAAACTCTATTTGCAAAAATCCTTCAAGGGCCGACAGTGCTCGGTGACCATAACTTTCTATAATCTTTCGGAGACCGAGGGAACTCGGTAAACACCGACAATCCTTTACCTTCGATAACCGACTAAACTCGGTAAACATTAACTTTTCTTCGATGACCGACTGAACTCGGTAAACACTAACTTTTCTTCGATGACCGACTGAACTCGGTAAATGCTAAAATTTCCTTTGGTAACCGAGTGAACTCGGTAGACATTGATTTGCTTTGATAACCGAGTGGACTCGGTAAGCACTAATATTCCTGTCTGGCAGACCGACTGAGCTCGGTAGTAACTGGTTGTTGCGGACTATGACATTGTGTGACATCAAAGACAATACATAATTGAGTAGCAATTTCCTTCAGACAATTGTTTCCAACAACATGTGGATTTAAAGTTTTAAGTCACCCTAAAAAGGTAATGCAACATTAGAACAAGGCCAGGGTATTTTAATTTTTTAGACCCAACAGCTACAATTTTGAAATTTTTTGCCTTAGGGTTTATGCCAGGGACCTAAAAAAAATTGCAAAGACCAGCCGAAAATTCCTAAAGTGATGAAATTTTTGCACGTGCTAACACATTCACCCATTGCCTCAGCAACCTCTAATATCTTCTCCTCTATCCTTATCTTCTCATCTTCTTGAGCCTCTTCCTTTTGTGGCCCACACATCACCATCTTCTTCTCTGTCTTATTAGATTTAGGTGTTGACTTCTTCATGTGCATCTGCACTTGCATTTCTATTTTTCCTTCAACTAAATCAGTCACCTTAGCCACTACCTTCTCTAGGATATTCCCCTCATCCACATCTCTTTGTGCCTCATCATAGGCTGGTTGCTCAAAATTATTTTCTTCTATCTTACTGTCCACATTACTTCTATCATTTGACCGCCCTTTACTCTCCAAGAGTCCCTTCCACTCCAAAATACCAACACTTCTCATTACTATCCATGACACTTCTTCATCTTTCAAGGGCTGCAACACAACTCTCCTTCCTCTATCCAAGAATGTAGAAGTGTTATTTGCTCCATCATGGAGGGTATGCTTGTTGATTTTCCATGCTCTCCCAAGGATCAAATGGAAATCCACTATTGGAATGATGTCACACCATAGGTTTTCCTCATATTGCCCAATGCTAAAGTACACTTGTGCTTATTCTATCACCTCAACTTGGTCTTCCATATTTATCCCATGTTCCATCTATGGTCTCTCATGTATCTTCGTTGGTAAGTTCAAATTTTTAACCATCTCAATGGAAACAAAATTTGAAAACACACCATTTGAAACTATGACTTTACAAGCTTTGTTCTTGTACTTACAATGTGTCTTGAAGATACATGGCTCCTCAATGTACCTTGAATCCAAATCTGCATTAATGATCACCATCTCTACTATATCCCTCTGATGTCAGCAAAAAAATTTCTCCACTCTTCATCTACAATCTATGATTCATTCAACTTTGAATCACCACCTTGGAACGCTCTTAAATGATAATTCAACTTTAAGGGTTCAACAAGGGATTCTAGGTCTTCAAAATCTTATATTTCATACTCCAACTCTCTCCCAAAGGAATCTTCCACGCTCTAATACCACTTGATGCAGAGGCTAGTGGTCTTGAACCAATCTTCTTGGTAACTATCCTATTCACCCGCACAAATGGATCAACTTCTTCAGACCTAACCCACACATTAGACAAACTAGTGTTCATTCAAAAAACTATTACCACTAGGATCCACACCTTTAATTAACCATACTCCATTGATCATTCTTTAATTAGTTTCCAAAGGTGTTGTGACTGTCATTGCAACATCCCTTCAACACATTGTCAACATACTTGACATTAGATCCCAATCTTGGATCAGCTCTGCACATTGGTTCCCCTATTACCCTTTCAACTTAGTGTCCCTTCACCCTTAATGTTTTGAGACACCCTTACCTTCTTCCTAATCCTCTATTAAACCTCTCTAGACCCTATTCAAACATACTATACTCCTTTCATCCATTAAACACAACCATGGAAATAAATACTCAAAAACATACCTTCTTGTTGTCTCCTAGATAGACTCGTATACAGGTGTCTATAAATTTTGAATGGAACATTATTTTTAGGATCCCTCTAATGAAGATGTGCACAACTAGATTTCCTAAAACATATATCAAATTTAGTAAGATCCAATGGTTAAATTTGGAGAAATGACCCCCGCACTGAACTGCAATTTATTGAGACAATCATTCTTTCCACCTGTGACTGTCCAGTCACTTCTCTACCCTCCAACACAACCAACCTCCCTTAATCTCCTGAAAATGGGTTTAATTCCTAGATTTAAATGACTAGACAGCTATATTAAAAATTTAGTATCCATCCCCAAGCAACAACATCTACAAAAAGGGGATGGATCTCAATATTTACATCTTTAAAGAGGACAAACCCTCTGCCTGTTACAAACCAGTCCCTTATAAATACAAAAATACAATGAAAAATATATTTAACTGATTCAAATAAGATGAAACTAATGTATCTCCAACATGCACAAATTGTTTCTTTAATGATACATCTGAAAAATCTGATAAAATGCCAGAAATGGATAATTTTATTGTATAAAGCAATACAGGTTGTACAATATGAAATCTAAAACTAAAACTCCTCTAACTTCCCATGCTCTCATCCTTCTTAGGCTTACATAGTCATAAAATAACTTCTATAACTAATCCCAAATGATTGGGATTCTTCAACATGTAAGTTTTCCTATTTTTAGTATTTTCCCACCATTTGGCAACTAACCGTTATATTTGAATCTTTAAAGACTTAAAACTTATCTAAATGACTTTCTAGAAACTATGACTTTGAAATTTTTCCATGAAGGACCTAACATAACATTAAATCCACTATTCTTCTTGAAGACCTAACCTATTAGCCTTCTAGGCCTACTGGGCCACCCAACTCCTATTACATCCATTAACATTGTCAAGGCTTTATACATTAGGCTTATTACATTGCATTACATCAAATTCAAAAAATTAACTTCAACTCAAACTACATTCATATTTTGATCTTTAAATCATTCATTCTTCATGATCATTCTTAATGAGTTATTCAAGTGACCCCTTTGCATGTCTTTGTCAAGGTGCCCTCCACCAACTGTACAAGACTAAATCTATTTATCTTATCTTTTCCTCATAGGTACCCCATCTAGGTTAATTAGTATCTTTGGGCACTAAAAGTAGGACTTGTGCATAAGCTTACAAAATGTGTTCCTCTACCTCATAACCAAGTGGATGAATCCACTTATTTATAGGATCTACAGCTTCTATGAAAGTGATGTCTATCTCCACCATAAAACAAATGCTATCCTTATAGTTTTCTACTATACTTTCAGGTATCCTATACTAGTGGTATCTCCCTTAATCTTTTGTGCATACAATTGTGACTCTATTATATCCTTGCTTGTGTGCAATTTTTCAATGTGTTTCTTTGCTTCAGTCAATTTAGACTCCACCTTTTTCTTGATGTTCTCTAGCTCCAAGATTTTCATGTTTGCTTGCCTCATTTCTTCATCCAACTACTTGTTTTCTTTGACCTTTTATTCATGGGCTTCTTGATTGTTAAATAGCTTTTCATCCAACTCTACAATCTAATCCTTCAGAGATGTGTTTTCTTCATTCATCTTTTTGACCATATTTCCCAAATCACTATTTGAACAATCTTTCAAATCTTTTATGATCTTCTTGATGAATAATTGTGCACCATTGACTTTCAATTTCAGTTCTTCAACTTCTTTTTTAGATCTGTCAAGATCTTCAAGAGCTGCTTCAAGATTCTTCTTTAGATGTTTCACTTCTCCTAAATCCATGATCTCCTCAAGTGGTTAAACTTATCTTCAGAGGACCAAAGCTCTGATACCAATTGTTAGGAATCAGATCAATGAGAGGGGGAGGGGGGGGTTGAATTAGTGTTCTATATTATTAAATTCTAAAACTTGAATCTTAATTGAATTACTTATTTACCTAACTGAATATTAAAGCATGTAAAGTAATCAACACATAGCACTAGATATGATTACGGGGAAACCTTGGCCAAAGGAAAAACCCCTTTGGGAATTAATACCTAATAATAATTGCACTAGTATATTATCAATCTATTAAAGTTCCTTTTCCTTGTTAGGACTAGTCATTACAATGCTTTAGTATAATGACCTTGTCAAGAGTCGGACCCTATTAGGAGTCTTGAGGAACAAACCCTGTTAGGGGTGGTTGGCTCACATGCCAGAGCTCACTCCTCAAAGAGAAGGCTACAACCTCTTGGATATCAGATATACACTATATCTACAATGGTGAACTACTGCTATGACACTACTTGTCTGATCAGTTCCTTTTGTGCACTAATGCTTTAGTCTCTTGTAAAGCTCTATATCATTATGACTAGTCTTCACATACTTCTACTCTTCTATCAACTCTATATCTAATCTCATATCTTCTACATCCTCAAATACAAAAGCACATGTCTTATTTATAGGCACATGTAAAACTATTCATTAGGTCAGCCTATAACCTATTACATCCAACACTTCCAAATGAATTGGCTCAAGCATGTTTATAGACAATGGTACTATCATGTTTACAAAACATTTACAATAGGCGCATATCCTTTACAAAACAATATTGTAACCACTAATCAAACTACTTCCTGTCGGTTGCATGCTCTGTTCTACTCTGTCGCTCACTGACTGTGTCACTTCAACTTGTTGTATCTTCTACATACTAACTCTTCTGACCATGCATTCTTAACCATATCTTACTAACATATCCAAAATCTTATCTTCAAGGGCACATGCTGAAACTAGATCATACACACAGGCGTTGATGCTCTTTTCATGAGGTACTTCACTGACTGTTATGTCTTCCATAGCCAAATTATGATCTTATAAGTAGGTGCGCTGACACCAAAACTCCATATGACTTTGTTGCCATAATGACAACACTAATCTCAGTCATATACACTAGTATCTAGTCAACTTGCCAACACATCTCTTTGCTTAAGGGTTCTAATATTGCTTCATGATCAACATTACTAATAGTCCAAAGCTCTTTTGTCTTTGGTCTTCCTTGATGCTTCAAAAAATTAACATTTTATACTATAACAAGGTGTAAATACTTGAGAATTGTTTTGTACTTCTGATAGTCTTTAAATGAAGGTATATCATTCTTTGTAATCATATATGTTCACATCCATGTTCCCAAAACAAGAACTAAACTAGTAGGATATGTGAACCCATCATCATCATTCTTTGGTTGTGCAAGCTTCTTCTTTCCTTGTACATAATGTGTCAACCAGTAATCCGATCTCTCATCATTCTCTTGTAGTACAAAAAATGCAAAAACATGTTCTGGATGTTAAAGAATTGAAAGATGGTTGTACTCAACTAAAATTTCCATGTCATCATTTCTCAGGGAGATTGTTTGAGATAAAGAAGTTAGATACTATGGAACCCTTGCATCCACCCACTCACTTGACTCACATTGAATCAAAATCACACTAAAAATATCTTGGAAAAAAATAAGTCAAATCACATGTCTAAATGGTCCATGTACTTGCATCTAAGATTCAAAATGAATCAATCTTTGAACAATTTCTAACTATATGACAATATATATTGTCTCCTATTGTTCCCTCCTCAATAGACCAAATCTTGAATATGCACACTGTTGACTCAAGATTCCATCCCTGTAACAAGGTTGACTACATTGATCAACAATAGAATGAGAATCACAAAGTGTAGCTCTTGAAATCCTCAAGTTTTCCTTAACTAGAGCTCTCTTCACATGTGCACTTGGTCCATCATGCTCCCCTCTCCCATGCCTAGTTTTTAGAAAAACTCCAAATATGAGCTACACCTGTCTCTATATGCATTCTAATCAACCAATAAAATATATGAGGGTATGTGCAAGATCATGAGGGGGCAAACTATGCCCTTAAGTGGCAATGAAAAATCAGCAAATCAGGGTTAGTCAACTTGACGTGAAAATTTCAACTAGCTATGAACCTAATATCAAAAAGTTGTAAGAATAGAATCTGTAGAAAATTGAATGTAGTTTCTAAACTACTAGGCCTTTTTTGAGAAAAAGTTAGTATGATTGCTGAAAAGTAATGATTTCAATGCAGCAGTACAAAAAGTTCTGGAAAAAAATAAGTAGGTGTATGTCTGACCACCTTAATCATAATCAAATGATAATATTTTATTATAAGATTTTATATATAAGTTGTAGACTCATGCCTGAATGTGACACATATTTTTTTGTAATTTTATTCCAAAAAAATAATTAATTATGAATTTTCTGCTACAACATTTTCAGAATAAAAAACTCCCGTGTCTGACCACCTTAACTCATTCAAAACTTTACAAAAATTTTTTAAAAAAATTCCTTATAATAGGCGAAGCATAAAATGTGACGCATTTTTCAAATTTCAAAATGTTATACTATCTGAAAGTTATAGTCATTTTTCAATCAATATATAAATCAACACTTTAGACGTAGCTCAATTAGAAAATAACTAATAATTACTTACCGAATTCAAAATTTGACAGCAATTATATCGATAGAAAGCTGATAATCTCCTTAAGATACCCTTTTTGTTTTATCAAATTCGGGTGAAAAAAAAGTCATCAGCTACATTGTCGAAGTCTGGAACTCAGAGAAATAGGGGAAAAACACGTATTTGAGACATTTCAATAGTTGATCATGTAGGTTTGGTGCACAAAGCAATACTGAGCCTAATTGGGTACCTGAATATGACGACTAAATTTTGAATTTTCACTTTCCCTTCCCTCCACTTTCTCCCTCCCATTTCTCCATCCTTCATATGATATATTATATATAAAAAACTATATATTAGATACATATTAGATATATTAAATATTATATAATATACATTATACATTTTAAATATTATTTAATATATATTAATATTAAACGTTACATTATATATCATATATTATATAGTTATTTTATATGTATAATATATTAATATGTATTTTACGACTATGTACGAAAGGTTAGAAGATTGTAGAAAAATCATGGATGGCCATTGAAAGAAGCAAAGGAAATTAATCAGGCCATTTAAAAAATTCATGGACAACCATTAAGGAAGAAAGAGAGTGAGAAGGTGGCGGGGGGCTAAGAGAGGAAGAGAGAAAGTGATAAGGTGAGAGAGAGAGAGAGAGAGAGAGAGAGAGGAGAGAGAGAGAGAGAGAGAGAGAGAGAGAGAGAGAGATAGCTCAAGATAGAGGGTGATGAGAGAGAGAGGAGATAATAGAGAGAGAGAGAGAGGAGAGAGAGAGAGAGAGAGAGAGAGAGAGAGAGAGAGAGAGAGAGAGAGAGCTCAAGATAGAGGGTGATGAGAGAGAGAGGAGATAACTGAGAGAGAGAGACAGACAGACAGACAGACAGACAGATAGATAGATAGACAGACAGACAGACAGAGGGGGGGAAGGGGGAGAGAGTAGGATAGAGAGAGAAGGGGAAGGGGAGAGAGAGAGGAGAGGAGAGAGAGAGAGAGAGAGAGAGAGAGAGAGAGAGAGAGAGAGAGAGAGAGAGAGAGAGAGAGAGAGAGAGAGAGAGAGGAGAGAGAGAGAGAGAGAGATGGGGAGAGAGAGAGATGGGGAGAGAGTAGTTGAGAGAGAGAAGGGGAAGGGGAGAGAGTATGAGAGAGAGAGAGAGAGAGAGAGAGAGAGAGAGAGAGAGGAGAGAGAGAGAGAGAGGGAGAGAGAGAGAGAGAGAGAGAGAGAGAGTAGTGAGAGAGAGAAGGGGAAGGGGAGAGAGTAGGAGAGATAGAGAGAAGGGGAAGGGGAGAGAGTAGGAGGGAGAGAGAGAGAGAGAGAGAGAGAGAGAGAGAGAGAGAGAGAGAGAGAGAAGGGGAAGGATAACCAATTCATTACAATATTAATCAGTAAGGAGCAAGGCAAAATTAAATAATATCACAGCAGGCATTAGAAATCCAAATTATAATTAGGAGTTTTAAGCAAAGTGAGTAAGGTCCTGGATAGGGACATTACAGATCCACACATTGTTTAGTAGATACCTCCAAGAACCCACATACACAGGAGTAGGTTTTGAAATAAGGACTAAGATTGTTTATCGGTTCAAAATTTATATTACTGTGTTGTACTTTTGATTAACATCCAATGATTGGATGTGAAATTCACAAATTTGATTATATTGCCACTGGTTCTATTTCAAATTTTGGAAAAAAATGAATATTTGACATATGTTCATAAATTTCAGTCAACACCATTTTAAAATAACACATCAGTTTATTTTTACACATTGAGAATATCATCCTTAGGAATTGAATTGAAATTGACATAGGTCATAGGAAATAAATGCCCCAACTATTTGGTGTCTTCTGCATTTTGAGTTTCTTATTACAATCAGGAGAAGAATATTATTCTCCAAATGGTTTTGGACAGTAACATTTGTACTTCCTCTTCACAAATATATTTCTTCCCTCATCTTGCTACTTATTGATACCAACAAAGTGAATCTAGGCATTTCTGCCATGTAATGGGAGAAAAAATGGTTTCCTAATTTATTAATGTGTCTAAATAACACATGCAGGAACCTTTTCTTTTGTATTGCTCACTAACACTTTAGAACTGAAAATGTTTACAAAAACTAGCATGTACTTGCATGAGGAAATTATATATTACAGGAATCCCACACAGAAGCAGCTGGCAAGCCACTCAAAAAGTAGTAACTGATAGCAAGTGGGATAATGTAGATTCTTTAATAAACCACTATCTTCTTTACTCAAGCAACATCTGGTTCATCTGCTCGACTAGGGCATGTTTGGGAACAAAACAGTCTCCATTTAAACTCAAGTCTCTGGAAATGAAGTTATATTTGTCAGTGGAGAAGATACACCCATTGGATCTGCATAACTTTATGCTCACTGGAATTTCCATTTCTCTTCAATTGGGATACTCTTTTGAAAATTGCATCTACCCTTTTACCATTTGGGAAATCAATGGGTCTATTTGTGGACCTCGAAGCAGTTGGTCACCTAAACAAGAACCTTGAGATGAATCAGGAACTTCTCTATGAAAGAGATCATTACCTTGAGAAGCTCTCCATTTGTCAGCTGAATTAAAACCTTGGACCATAGATGGCTGCCCTTTGTTGTAAAATGAGGAGTGAGACTGCCTTGCCAAAGGTGGCCATGAACTTACATTTGAGGGATATTGCCCAACATGAGTAACCAATTTTCTCAAGTCCCATAAATGCAAGGCCATTGACGAATAGGCATTTCTAATAGAAATATTTGTGATGCTAGAATGAAGTGCATGACCAAATTCTTTTCCTTCTAATGAACCAATTTGAGGCTTCATTTCACATTGCTCTATGGATAATTCCACAGCACTTGTTACTTCTCTATCTAAATTTTTTGTGATAGTGTACATGTGCACTGAAGAGCTTTTGTCACTACTTGAGCTACTAGCAGATGGTGAGTACTCATCATCATCATCTGATATAGGCTCACACGCATATCTTACCTCTTTCCTTTGTCACTTTCCCCTTCCTAGCTCTTCCTCCTTATCTGTAACTTCTGTCATGGGTCCAAGAATCTCTTCCCACTCTTTCCCATTAAATGTGGGCTTTTACTCTTCATCCTGAGTAGTTGGCATACCTTCGATGGCACCAAAATAACCATTTTCTTCTGAAATGTCCTTTTCTCTCACTTAAAAATCTCTCTATTAAGAAGATTTTCTATATCTTCCTGTGTATATTGAATAGATGTAACTGCAATCCCATGTTCATCAAGAATATTCCTTGCACCGTTGAGTAATATATCATGCAATTCCTTAATAGTTTCATTCTTAATAGAATTCATAACTAGATTTTCCATAGCCAATTTTCTTGTTGATCGTTGCAATATTTTCTCCTCAACTAAACATTTTGTAATCAGTTCATATACAATCACATTTTTCTCTTGGCCAATCTTGTGGGCTCATGATTGAGCCTGTAAATCCATAAAAGGGTTGAAATTTGGATCTGGTGGAAGAGTAGTATTAGCAAGAAGTCATTCACTAACATCTCATCTTTATAACAACTAAATTTGGATTCACTAGAAGCATTAAAGAATCTGGATTCGACTCTTAAATAATTCTTTCTAGTATTCTGGACTTAATTACCTGTGCATTTTAGCTAAACATAGCAAAGAAATAGAATCAAACTATCTGAGGAAGATATAGTAGCCAATCTGTGTCCTTTGGATAAAAAAGATGATCTATAAAACTTAACCTAAAAATTTAGTTCTGCTAACGAAAATGTCTTATCATGTAGGAAGGTACAGAAGCTCGGGAAAGGTGTAACAAATTAATATGCAAATATTTTTTTCGTAAACAGTATTTTCTCCATTTATTATGATATTGATCCGATTTGATGCACCTTTGCTATTTGATCGATCCCTTCCCTTTCATTTCACTTGGTTTTCTGATTTTGCACATCATAGGATAGGATTTGACAGCGGATATGACCTTGGTACTGCCGGCGTTAATGATAAATTTTATCTTTTAGCTATTATTTTTTTGTCATTTTTCCTGTATGATGCTTTCATATATGAATTGTGGATATTCTTTGGGAAAATTTTCATTTTTTCCTATAGGATGCCTTTGTATACAAATTTTGGAGAATCTCTTGCGGAAATATGGAAATTATAATCTTCCTCCTAGAGCATACATTAATGAAGTTCTTCATGCATGTGCATTCCAATGTGTCAAAAGGGGTTATGGGGACTTCTTGGGGGTCCTAACGCGTGATAATGTGTACAAGGACTCCTAGGGAGTCCCCATGATCTCTTTTGACACATTTGAATGCTCAAGTGTATCCAAAGAGGTCCTAGGACCCCTTAAGACACACTTGAGCATTCCAATGTGTCAAAAGGGGTCATTGGGACTTCCTAGGGGTCCTAACACATGATAAGGCATACTAATACACCTAGGTAGTCCCCATGACCCCTTTTGACACATTTTAACACTCAAGTGTGTCCGAAGGGGTCCTAGGACCCCTTAAAACACACCTGAGCATTCCAATGTGTCAAAAGGGGTCATTAGGACTTCCTAGGGGTCATAACATGTGATAAGGCATACTAGGACCCCTAGGGAGTCCCCATGACCCCTTTTGACACATTTGAACACTCAAGTGTGTCCGAAGGGGTCCTAGGACCCCTTAAGACACACTTGACCATTCCAATGTGTCAAAAGGGGTCATTGGGACTTCCTAGGGGTCCTAACGCATGATAAGGTGTACTAGGACCCCTTTTGACACATTTGAATGCTCAACCTTTTGACACATTTGAATGCTCAACTATGTCTGAAGGGGTCCTAGGACACCTTAAGACACACTTGAGCATTCTAATATGTTAAAAGGGGTCATCAAGACTTCCTAGGGGTCCTAACGTGTGATCAAGCATACTAGGACCCCTAGGGAGTCCCCATGACCCCTTTTGACACATTTGAATGCTCAAGTGTGTTTGAAGGGGTCCTAGGACCCCTTAAGATACACTTGAGCATTTCAATGTGTCAAAAGGAGTCATCGGGACTTCCTAGGGCTCCTAACGCGTGATAAGGTGTACTAGGACCCCTAGGGAGTCCCCATGACTCCTTTTGACAAATTTGAAGACTCAAGTGTGTGGGAAGGGGTCCTAGGACCCCTTAAGACACACTTGAGCATTCCAATGTGTCAAAAGGGGTCATTAGGACTTCCTAGAGGTCCTAACGCATGATAAGGCATACTAGGACACCTAGGGAGTCCCCATGACCCCTTTTGACACATTTGAATGCTCAAGTGTGTTTGAAGGGGTCCTAGGACCCCTTAAGACACACTTGAGCATTCCAATATGTCAAAAGGGGTCATAGAAACTTCCTAGGGGTCCTAACACGTGATAAGGTGTACTAAGACACCTAGCAAGTTCCCATGGCCCTTTTGACACATTTGAACACTTAAGTGTGTTCAAAGGGGTCCTAGGACCCCTTAAAACACACTTGAGCATTCCAATGTGTCAAAAGGGGTTATGGGGACTTGCTAGGGGTCCTAACGAGTGATAAGGTGTACTAGGACACCTATGGAGTCCCCATGACCCCTTTTGACACATTTGAATGCTAAAGTGTGTCTGAAGGGGTCCTAGGACCCCTTAAGACACACTTGAGCATTCTAATGTGTCAAAAGGGGTCATCGGGACTTCTTAAGGGTCCTAACGCGTGAAAGGGGTCCTAGGACCCCTTATGACACACTTGAGCATTCCAATATGTGTCAAGAGGGATCATCAGGACTTCTTAGGGGTCCTAACACATTATAAGACATACTAGGACACCTAAGGAGTCCCCATGACCCCTTTTGACACATTTGAATGCTCAAGTGTGTCTAAAGGGGTCCTAGGACCCCTTAAGGCACACTTGAGCATTCAAATGTGTCAAAGGGGTCATCAAGACTTCCTAGGAGTCCTAACATGTGATAAGGTGTACTAGGACACCTTGGGAGTCCCCATGACCTCTTTTGACACATTTGAACACTCAAGTGTGTTTGAAGGGGTCCTAGGACCCCTTAAGACACACTTGGGCATTACAATGTGTCAAAAGGGGTCATCGGGACTTCTTAGGGGTCCTAACATGAGATAAGGCATACTGGGACACCTAGAGAGTCTCCATGACCCCTTTTGACACATTTGAATGCTCAAGTGTGTCCGAAGGGTTCCTAGGACCCCTTAAGACACACTTGAGCATTCCAATGTGTCAAAAGGGGTCATCGAGACTTCCTAGGGGTTCTAACATGTGATAAGGCATACTAGGACACCTAGGGAGCCCCCATGACCCCTTTTGACACATTTGAAGGCTCAAGTGTGTCTAGAGGGGTCCTAGGACCCCTTAAGACACACTTGAGCATTCCAATGTATCGAAAGGGGTCATCAAGACTTCCTAGTGGTCCTAACATGTGATAAGGCATACTAGGATACCTAGGGAGTCCCCATGACCCCTTGTGAAACATTTGAATGCTCAAGTGTGTTAGAAGGGGTCCTAGGACCCCTTAAGACACACTTGAGCATTCCAATGTGTCAAAAGGGGTCATCGAGACTTCCTAGGGGTCCTAATGTGTGATAAGGCATACTAGGACTCCTAGGGAGTCCCCATGACCCCTTTTGATGTATTTGAATGCTCAAGTGTGTCCGAAGGGGTCCTAGGACCCCTTAAGACACACTTGAGCATTCCAATGTGTCAAAGGGTGTCCCCATGACCCCTTTTGACACATTTGAATGCTCAAGTGTGTTCGAAGGGGTCCTAGGACCCCTTAAGACACACTTGAGCATTCCAATGTGTCAAAAGGGGTCATGGAGACTTCCTAGGGGTCCTAACATGTGATAAGGCATACTAGGACCCCTAGGAAGTCTCTCTCTCTACCTCCAGTGAACTATTCTTCAAAGCCTCCATTTCTGCGTAGCTAGGGTTTATGACACCTGTAAAAGGCACATTTAATACAAAGATTTAGCCGACCACCTTTAAAGACCTAAAAGAAATGACAAATAAATTTAGGCCAAAAATACATACTGCATTTCTGTATGTAGTACCATAAGCTTCAACAATCCAGTCGGCTTCCTCTTCTAAGGCACGAAGAACTTTGTTAATGTATGCAATAGGAGGAAGATTATAATTTCAATATTTCTGCAAGAGATTCCAAAAAATTTGTATACAAAGGCATCCTATAGGAAAAAATGAAAAGTTTCCCAGAGAATATCCACAATTTCTATACAAAAGCATCATATAGGAAAAATGACAAAAAAATAATAGGTAAAAGATAATATTTTATATAATACATTAGTATACATTAGTATATGTATTAATATATATATATATATATATATATATATATATATATATATATATATATATATATATATATATATATATATATATATATATATATATATATATATATATATACATTAGTATATATATAATGTACATTTTATATATTATATACCCCATTTTACATGTAAAAGTTCAATTTTTTTCATTTGCTCCCACCCTTTTTTCATCTGCCTAGGAATATTGGGTACCCGATATGAATCGTATACCGGATTTTGGATAGGTAATATTTGACCAAAATATTCCCTGTCCCCACAGACCAGAGAAGCACGAGATTTCATACTTTTTTCATGCGTTGCAAAAAAAAAAAAGTGATTTGGGGCCATTGTTTGATTTTTGTCAACTTGTGGTCTCACCATGGGAAGCAACAGTCGTTGAAAGGCTAAATGCAAGAGGAAGGTGACGGATGAAGAAATTCAAGCATATAGGGAAAAAGATAAGGAAAATTATTGAAAAAGGAGAGAAGGTATGTTAAACATTAATCAAGGTGACCCCGTAAATGTAGTTGTAAGTGAAGAGGATGTTGAATTTGAAAATAATATGGAAATTAATTTTGTGAATAACAATGTATGGAGTGAAGATGAAAATCTAGAGATGGAGAATGAAATTGTAGACTTGGGGAATGAAAACGTATATTTGGGGAATGACAATGAATGGAATGAAGATGAAAATGTACAGATGGAGATTGAAAATGTAGACTTGGGGAATGAAAATGTTGCACAAGAACCACATGAACGTTACACATCTCCAAATTATATGTGAAATGATGTCCCTTGCAATAAAGATAATCAAACTTCAAATTCGGGGCTTTCAAGAAAACCTAAATGGTTTTTGAAATTCAAGAGAACATTATGAATAATTGGGAAGGAAAGAGGTCACATAGAACTATTGTTAGAGTAATCATACTTTATGCTTATTAATTAAATCACTTTGGTTTAATTAATTAAGTCATTTATTACTCTATTTACTTAAGCTATCTTTTAGGTGCATTATAATTAATATATTTATTAATTATAATGTGCAACCTAGCTTTATTTTTTGCTTTATAGCTTTAGGGTTTTATTGTTCACCTATATGGTTGAACCCTTTGTACATTCTTTTTAGATAATCTTAGAATACAATTTCTCTTTGCATGTCCATAAGATGTCTCTGGCTTTTTGGCCTCCATGACTTTCTTACTTTCTGTTCTTTGCTTCTTCCATGTGACAGGTTTATGCATGCAGGTGTTCTTGGGAGATTAGTATTTCACCTAATCTAACATGGTATCAGAGCCATCTTGTTGATCGCTGTTCGTGTTTTGTTGAAGTGATTCAGATGCAGGAGGGTTTCAAAAAAATTCAATTCTGGTATTCTCTGCTGGACGGACGCCGCCATTGCGCTTAGAAGGCCCGGGAGAGTCAAAAATCATATAAAGTTTGCAGTTTTTGGCCACTGTGACTTCTGGGAGAAAATTTTTTCCCTCTTAGAGCCATACGGCTCGAAAATCAAAATTTTTTTTAAAAAAAATCATTTTTTAATGATTTTTTGCGTTTAAAAAAAATGCAGCCTTTGTTTTTTAAAAAGCGCCACCCGCGCTCCTCCGCCGTGCCACTGGCGCTCTTCCGTCGTCGGCCTTCCGCGGCCCCAGCCGCTGCCTGCACTCTGCCGCCGCTGGTCCTCCGCCGCGCCACCGGCGCTCTTCCGCTGCCGGCCCTTCATGGCCCCAGCCGCTGCCTCCGCTCTGCTGCACTGCGCGCCGCCTCCCGGCCCCGCTCCGCTCTGCCCTGCCGGTCCGGTGGGTTCTAAGCCCCGCGGTGGTCACATGGGTGACCGAGAGCTTTGGCTCTAGCCCCCTATGTGCGCCATACGCCCAGGGGCTCTATTTTTTTCCAGCCCCAGGGGCTCAAAAATCCTTTTTGATGCTTTTTAAGGGTACCTGGGCCTTTTTTGCTCTATCTGGAGCATACGGAGGTCTTTTTTGGACTTCTTTATATCGTCGAAAAGCTCTTTCCAAGCTCTTTCCAATTATGGAGGTAAGGTTTTTTGGCTCTACTATTTTGATAGTATTTTTTTCTGTCAAAGGTGATATTTATTTTTTACCTTCCGGGAGCCATATCTCGCTCATCCGGACTCTTTTTTGGGCTCACTATATATCGTTGAAAAGCTGGTTCTATGAGTTATTCAGTTGCAGGGGTCTTTTATCCAGATTCTACTCCAAGTTTTCTCTCCTTTGAGTTTTTCACTTTTGCACTCTGGCAGATTACTTGGGTTCTACAGGTCTTGGGATCTCTTGTTCTGTTCTTCTAGCTCACTCTTCTTTCTGACTTTTGAGCATTGTATGCTTCTCTTCTGTAGCATTTCTTTTCTATAAATGCACTGAGATAAAGTGCCTACTTTTGCATATCTGGGATCTTATACTCCTTGTGTTTGTTTGTACTCGCACTCAGTTATAAAGTGCCATGGGGGGTTATTATGTTTTGCCTTTTGTGCTCATCCACCTTTGTCAAGTGAGTGTACCTTCCATGACATTAGCCCATGTTGTGTGTCCAGAAGATCTATTCTTCTTCTTCGACACCGCCCTTTATCCTGTGCGTGTACTTCTGTTGCACTGTTGGTGTTCCTGATTCTTCTTCTTGCAGATGTTTCTGGCATTGCATTTCAGTGTTCCTGTCACCCCTCTCTCTGTTCAGCATTATGGGGGGGTTCACCTGTTGGCTCTATTGCTTCCTTGGTTCGGTTGAGTGATCTACGTATTCAGTTTTTGTTCCTATGTACTAGGCGGATGCAGTGGCTAGGCACCTATGCATTTCGGTGAGATGGTTCATCTACTATATAGACACTTATTCATTCCTTCTTTTGGAGGACACCTCTTCGATTGATCAGCTCTTCAGACTTTGTCTTCTCTACCTGATCATGCACTATTTCAGTGGGGGTTCCAGCAGTATTTTTTTGACAGTGTTTGCAGCTTCATGCTTCGGAGATGCTTCATGCTCTTTCTTGTTCCTTTCTTTGGGACATTCCCTAGATTGGAGGCTTTGTTTCCTTCATCTAGTTTATTTCTTGTACTTGGGTACCTGATCAGGCCTTGTTGCCGGGACCCATTGCTCTTTCTTTCATTTTTTCTTTCATAGCTATGCTAGGTTAGCTTCCCTCTTGAGCTACGCTTAAGGGGGGGTGTTAGAGTAATCATACTTTATGCTTATTAATTAAATCACTTTGGTTTAATTAATTAAGTCATTTATTACTCTATTTACTTAAGCTATCTTTTAGGTGCATTATAATTAATATATTTATTAATTATAATGTGCAACCTAGCTTTATTTTTTGCTTTATAGCTTTAGGGTTTTATTGTTCACCTATATGGTTGAACCCTTTGTACATTCTTTTTAGATAATCTTAGAATACAATTTCTCTTTGCATGTCCATAAGATGTCTCTGGCTTTTTGGCCTCCATGAATTTCTTGCTTTCTGTTCTTTGCTTCTTCCATGTGACAGGGTTATGCATGCAAGTGTTCTTGGGAGATTAGTATTTCACCTAATCTAACAACTATTAGGTTGTGGGCTTCAAGACTTTATGATCAATTTTTTGGAAACAAGACATTGGTTGAGCAATGTCAAATTTTTGTGCAGTTGTTAAAGATGCAAAAGATGAGACCTATGCTTGTGAAATTGAAGATTCGTGTGAACAAGAAAATGCAGAGAAATGCCATTGTTGTGAAGAATCTTTTCAATGCTCTCAATAGCATTGGGAAGACTAGCAGAGAAAAAGACAAGAGAGTTGCTCGGAGGATTATTACAACCTCCTTAGTAAGTCATCAATTGAGAAAGGCTCGTTTGATGAGACAAACTTGTGTTGACTTCAATATAGACCGTAAAACTTTGGGTAGAGCACTTGCAAGAAGAGAAACACTTAATGACCAGCTTCAAATTGATACATGGGCTTATGGTGGGAGACTTCCACGTTTCGATAAGAAGCTAACAGATGTTGTCAAGGATGAAATTCAACAATTTTGGGATGCTAACTCAAGAGTGTCACCAAATGTGAAGGATGTCTTGAAGTTGAGAGTTGGCAATCAAGACCACACTCCACATCCTAAACATTATGTGGAGGTAAGTCAAACAATGTTGTATAAAAAAATTTGTGAGACACATCCAACATTGAAAATATCACAAAGGTCTTTTGAATCCGTGAAGCCATTTTATTGTGTACCCCTTAAGATTTGGAATACATGTTGTTGCAAATATCATGTTGAGTTTTCAATGCATCATGAATTATTACAGTCCATTCATTCTACTTTGCATACTAATGAAATGCTAGAGGATTGTGGTGCAAGTGGTCTTCCCAAATCATCAAGAGACTTGCTAGATCAATTTTTATGTCATAGAGATGATGGTTGTTTATTTTATAAAAAGATTTCTTAAATGCCAAGTGCTCAGAATGTGGTGGCTTGTCCAAGTTTAGAACATTTTTTCATGAGGGTTTGGAACACAATTTTGGAAAGACACTCGTCCAAAAAAAGGTATATGAAACAATGAAATATACATTGAAGAGTGGAGGTGAAGGCTCTAGATGTGAGTTAGTTGCAAAAGAATACAATGTTGCTGATTTTATCTCAGATTTCAAGACAAATATTTTTTACAAGTATGTAAGGCATAGTCATAGGTCTCAATGGTTGGATCAACAATTTAGGACATGTAAGGACACTTTCCCCATTGGAACTATTATATCCATTGTAGACTTTGCAGAGAACTATACATTGCAGCCCCAAAATGAGACTCAAGCTCAATATTACAATTCCATTCAGGTTGCTATTTTTGTACACATCACATATAGACATTCCCCTAATAGCAAAAAATATGAGTGAAAGATAATCAGAGAGTACCATTTTTATATGAGCGACAACAGGTCTCACTCTCATGAGTTTGTTCACCATTGTTTCTAGAACTATTTTGACTTCTTGCAGGAAAATGGTATTGCTATGGATAAGCATCTCATTTGGTCGGATAATTGCACCGGTCAATTTAAGAATGCCAGAATGTTTTATTGGTTGTGTAGAATGCATGTGGAGAGAGGTGTACCTCATATTTGGAGTTTTTTTGAGTCAGGGCATGGGAAAGGGGAGCATGATGGAGCAGGTGCGTGTGTGAAGAGAGCTCTAGTTAAGGAGCAATTGAGGATTTTAGGTGTTGTACTTCTTGATGTTCATTCTATTGTTGATTGGTGTACTTTAGCATTGTCACAGGGGGGATTCTTGATTCTACAGTGTGTAAATTCTTTTGGTTGGTTGAGGAGGGAACTATAGGAGATAGATTGGATTGTCAAATAGTGAAAGATTCTTAAAAAATGCATTCATTCTGAAGCTCGAATAGTAGTACATGGACCATTTGGACATGAGATTTGGCTTGTTTTTGCCCCATGTGTTTTCATTATGATTGGGATCATTGTGAGTCAAGTGAGTGGGTGGATACATGGGTTCCACAGTATCTAACTCCTTTATCTTTGACACTCTCTATAAGCAATGATGACATGGACACTTCAGTTGACTATGACCATCTTTCAGATCTTCTGAAGCCAGGAAATGTTTTTGCATTGGTTGCACCACAGGGGAATGATGAGAGGTCAGATTATTGGTTAGCACGTTGTGTACAAGGTAAACAGAAGCTTGTACAATCAATGATAGATGGTGAAGGGTTGACATATCCTACTAGTTCAGTTGTTGTTGTGGGAACATGGTTGCAAACATACATGATTAGAAAGAATGGAATTCTCACATTTGAAGACTATGAGAAGCACAAAACTATTCTCATGTATTCACACCTTGTTATAGCAACAAATGTCAAGTTTTCAAAGCATCAAGGAAGACCAAAGACAAAATAACTTTGGACTATAAGTACTACTGATCATGAAGCACTATTGGAGACCCTGAAGCAAAGAGATGACCCTTTAGGAACACTTGACTAGGTAATAAGTTAACTTAGTGCATTATTTTCTAAGTTCGTTAAGCTTAATTTCAATACATTAATTTCACCTTTCTTAGATTGTATTTTGAGTCAATAAACTTGGTTTTGTATGTGGATTGTAACTTGTGTAGGAGCACCTATGAAGACGCCTATGGTCACCATGGATCCAATCAGAGATAGAAGGACAAAAGGATCCTTAATGGTTAATTGAGATCTTTTGAAGCCTATAATGGAAATTTGTAACAATCAATTTGATTTAAAAGTTAAATATCCTAAAACTCTTGATAAGGACTTATGACCAAAATCATGTATGGGTGGCCAATAGTGCCAAGAAGGGATCTTACATGTCATTTACTTATGTCATTTGCATGGTTTGAATTCTTACATGTTTGATTGTTGTTTCTAATGCTTTAAGGATATTATTTTTTATCATTTCAAAAAATCTATAAAAGTTAAACCTCAAACATAATAAGCTTCATAGTTCAAATTTCACAAGCTTAATCATGATTAGTTTCACAGTTCAAATTTCAAACATACCACTAACAGTCAGTTGAAAGCGGCTCCGTAGCGTATCTTTCAAACCGTCTGACCTGGCATCGAACCATCTACTCCATTAGCTTTGGTTGGCTAGGTAAATGCTAGTGACAACCCCATTCCACCCATGGAGTCATCAGAATGCTCGTGATCACACTTGACCCAAGTGACCCCAAGGTGCACTAAGCACGATTGGGCAGTGATCTTTTGTGGCTCGTATCTTAGAGCTCGTGAGAGGTATCAACAAACCATCAAGTGCTATAGGATAGTGTTTCCAAGGTCTACAATAACCTCTCTCAGTTTTGGGTGATTCGACTTCATTTGCATTTGGCAAGGCAATCTCAGTCGATGCCAAAACTTGCAATGAGGGTCAGTTGAAAGTGGCTCAGCAGCGTATCTTTCAAACCCTCTGACCTAGAATCAAACCATCTACTCCATCAGCTCTGGTTGTCTGGGTAAATGCCAATGACCACCCCGTTCTACCCATGGAGTCACCAGAACGCTCGCGACCACGCTCAACCCAAGTGACCCTAAGGTGCACTAAGCACGATTGGGAAGTGATCTTTTGGGGCTCGTATCTCAGACCTCGTGAGAGGTATTGACAAACTGTTAGGTTCTATGGGATCATGTTTTTGAGGTCTACAATAACCTCTCAATTTTGGGCAATTCAATTTCATTTTCATTTGGCAAGGTGATCTCAGTCGATGCCAAAACTTACAGTGAGAGTCAGTTCAAAGCGGCTCAACAGCGTATCTTTCAAACCATCTGACATTGCATCGAACCATCTAATCCATCAAATCTGGTTGGCTAGGTAAACACCAGTGACAACCCCATTCCACCCATGGAGTCATTGAAACGCTCGTGACCATGCTTGACCCAAGTGACCCTACAGTGCACTAAGCATGATTGGGCAGCGATCTTCCATGGCTCATATCTCAGAGCTCATGACAGGTATCGACAAACCATTAGGTGCTATAAGATTGTGTTTGTGAGGTCTATAATAACCTCTCTCAGTTTTGGACGATTTGATTTCGTTTGCATTTGGCAAGGTGATCTCAGTCGATGCCAAAACTTGTAGTGAGGGTCAGTTAAAAGAGGCTCAACAGCATATCTTTCAAACCATCTGTCCTGGCATCAAACTGTCTACTCCATCAGCTCCAGTTGGCTGGGTAAACACTAGTGACAATCCCATTCTGCCCATAGAGTCACCGGAATGCTTGCAACCACGCTTGACCCAAGTGACCCTAAGGTGCACTAAGCATGATTGGGCAGCGATCTTCCGAGACTCGTATCTCAAACCTCATGAGAGGTATCAAAAAAATATCATACAAGATTGTGTTTTCGAGGTCTACAATAACCTCTCTTAGCTTTGGGTGATTCAACTTCATTTGCATTTGGCAAGACGATCTCAGTTGATGCCAAAACTTGTAGTGAGGGTCAGTTGAAAGCGGCTCAATAAAATATCTTTCAAACCATCCAACCTAGCATCAAACCATCTACTCCATTAACTCTGGTTGGCTGAGTAAATGCTAGTGACAACCTTGTTCCACCCACGGAGTCACAGGAATGCTTGTGACCACGCTCGACCCAAGTGACCCCAAGGTGCACTAAGCACGATTGGGCAGTGATCTTTCATGGAAAGTATCTCAAAGCTCATGAGAGGTATTGACAAACCATCAAGTGCTATGAGATTTTTTTTTTGAGGTCTACAATAACCTCTCTCAGTTTTGGGTGATTCGACTTCATTTTCATTTGGCAAGGTGATCTCAGTTGATGCGAAAACTTGTAGTGAGGGTCAGTTGAAAGTGGCTCAGCAGCGTATCTTTCAAACCATCTGACATTGCATTGAATTGTCTTCTCCATCAGCTCTAGTTAGTTGGGTAAATGCTAGTGACAACCCCATTCTACCCATGGAGGCACCAGAACGCTCGCGACCATGCTTGACCCAAGTGACCCCAAGGTGCACTAAGCATGATTGGGCAGTGATCTTTCATGGCTCATTTCTCAGAGCTCGTGAGAGGTATCAAAAAAATATTAGGCACTAAGAGATCATGTTGATGAGGTCTACAATAACCTCTCTCATTTTTGGGCGATTCGACTTTGTTTGCATTTGGTAAGGCGATCTCAGTTGATGCCAAAACTTGCAGTGAGGGTCAGTTGAAAGTAGCTCAGCAATGTATCTTTCAAACCCTCTGACCTGGCATCAAACTATCTACTCCATCAGCTCTAGTTGGCTGGGTAAACACCAATGACAACCCTATTCCACCCACGGAGTCACTGGAACGCTCGCAACCACGCTCGACCTAAGTGACCCCAAGGTGCACTAAGCACGATTGGGTAGCAATCTTCTAGGGCTCATATCTCAGACCTCGTGAGAGGTATTGACAAACTATCAAGGGTTACAGGATCATGTTTTTGAGGTCTACAATAACCTCTCTCGATTTTGGGCGATTCAACTTCGTTTGCATTTGGCAAGATGATCTCAGTCAATGCCAAAACTTGTAGTGAGGGTCAGTTGAAAGCAGTTCAGCAACATATCTTTCAAATCGTCTGACCTGGCATCGAACCATCTACTCCATCAGCTTTGGTTGACTGGGTAAACACCAGTGAAAACCCCATTCCATCCATGGAGTCACGGGAACGCTTCTGTCCATGCTCGACCCAAGTGACCCCAAGGTGCACTAAGCAGGATTGGGTAGTGATCTTCTGTGGCTCGTATCTCAGAGCTCGTGAGAGGTATCAAAAAACCATCAAGTTCTATAGGATTGTGTTTTCAAGGTGTACAATAACCTCTCTCAGTTTTGGGCGATTCAATTTTGTTTGCATTTGGCAAGGTGATCTTAGTCGATGCCAAAACTTGCAGTGAGGGTCAGTTGAAAGCGGCTCAGCAGCATATCTTTCAAACCGTCTAACATTGCATCAAACCATCTGCTCCATTAGCTTTGGTTGGCTAGGTAAATGCTAGTGACAACCTCATTCCATCCACGGAGTCACTAGAACACTCGCGACCATGCTTGACCCAAGTGACCCCAAGGTGCACTAAGCACGATTGGGTAGTGATCTTCCATGGTTCGTATCTTAGAGCTCGTGAGAGATATCGACAAACCATTAGGTACTATGGGATCATGTTTTTGAGGTCTACAATAACCTCTGTCAATTTTGGGTGATTTGACTTTGTTTGAATTTGGCAAGGTGATCTCAGTTGATGCCAAAACTTGAAGTGAGGGTCAGTTCAAAGTGGCTCAACAGCGTATCTTTCAAACCGTCTGACCTGGCATCGAACCTTCTACTCCATTAGCTCTGGTTGGCCAGGTAAACACTAATGACAACCTCATTTTTCCCATGGAGTCACTGGAACGCTCATGACCACGCTCGACCCAAGTGACCCCAAGGTGCACTAAGCATGATTGGGCAGCGATCTTTTGGGGCTCATATCTCTGACCTCGGTAGAGGTATCAAAAAACTATCAAGTGCTCCAGGATTGTGTTTCCAAGGTCTACACTAACCTCTCTTAGTTTTGGGCGATTCAACTTTATTTGCATTTGGCAAGATGATCTCAGTCGATGCCAAAACTTGTAGTGAGGGCAGTTGAAAGTGGCTCAGCAGCGTATCTTTCAAACCATCTGACATGGCATCAAACCATTTTCTCCATCAGCTCTAGTTGGCTGGATAAACACTAGTGACAACTCCGTTCCGCCCATGAAGCCATGGGAACGCTCACGACCACACTCGACCCAAGTGACCCCAAGGTGAACTAAGCATGATTGGGCAGCGATCTTCCATGGCTCATATCCTGGACCTTGTGAGAGGTATCAACAAACCGTTAGGGCTACGGGATCATCTTTCTAAGTTCTACAATAACCTCTCTCAGTTTTGGGTGATTTGACTTCGTTTGCATTTGGAAAGGCAATCTTAGTCGATGCCAAAACTTGCAGTGAGGGTCAGTTGAAAGTGGCTCAGTTGCATATCTTTCAAACCATCTGACATTGCATCGAACCATCTACTCCATCTGCTCCGGTTGGCCCGGTAAATGCCAATGACAACCTCGTTCCGCCCATGGAGTCACTGGAACGCTCGCGACCACGCTCGATCCAAGTGACCCCAAGGTGCACTAACCATGATTGGGCAGCGATCTTCCATGGCTCAAGTGACCCCAATATGATGAGTTATATACACAGTGAGTATATACATAGTATTGAAACAATGTAGTACTAAGTGGCTCAAGTGAGTATATATAATGGTATGAAACATAAGAACATAGGAAATCTATAGAAGTTAAACCTCAAACATAATAAGCTCCATGAACAGGGTATTCCAGAGTAAAGAAAAACAAATGTAACTTCAACAAGATATAATTTAAATCATAATGATAATCATAGTCAAGATATAACTTCACCATTCAATTCCATAAACATGAATAATAAATGTGTATATACAAAAGATGACGCAAATATAACATATAAATGAACTTGTTCTATATATACAAAGTATCAAATGTATCAAAAGTATCTCCATATACAAATATGGCACATGCCATTTCAAAATGTCTACAAAATCAATGTTTTAAGGTGTACAATGTGGCATATATGCCATCTCAAAATGTGCCAAGTGGCATCTCTAGATGACCACAAATCTAAAACTACATCCTATGCTATAGGGGGATCATCAAAATGTAGCCTCTTTGAAGAAGTGTTGGGCTCTGATTGATCCTGCATAAAAAATGAGTTCAAACCCAAGTTAGACTGCTTACTTTATATGATTTGTATATATATATATATATATATATATATATATATATATATATATATATATATATAAAATTCATAATTCAAACACTAATTTAATTAAAATTATAACTGAATACAAATATTTGTACCTAGTCTCTCGGTCGCCTACCACAATCAAGTGTCCTAGCATAAGTCCTGGGTAGTGAAGGGACCATGACAACAATACCAACTCTGACCTATAAATATATATTTGCAATAATGAGATTAGTAGAGTGGTGCAACATAGAGTAATAAATCTACAAAATAGGATGATAGCATAATAAAATTACAAATTGATTGAACTAAAATTAAAACTTACATCTAGTGATCCCTCCTCTAGAATAGTGGGCTAGGTCAACAAAGATATGAAAGATTCTTGTGGGCCCTCCCTTGCACTCGGAGTAACCTATGAGAGTAAAAAGATTGTCAATTATATATCAATGTACTTCATCATAGCAACCCTGGTTACAAAATATAAATAACAATATATAAAAGTCTACGTACAATCAGGCTATCACTCCGAATCGAGATGCCTGTAACCCTATGCTCCCGAACCAGTGTCAAGACATCATCAATAGCCACACCCTATACAATAAAGTGCAATTAAAATATTTATTACTACACACAAGTGGCATACATATGCATGCATAATTAATCTTAAACAATTAACTACCTTTCTTTTGTTGACACCAGATGAAGGAACCCCCTCATGCCCCACACTGACATCGGCTGTAGCCTGCAAGAACACAATAAGATGACAATATATTAGTAAATGTATGAATTTTATTGCTCTAATTGATAGAGATTTAAGCATGTACACCAAATGATATTAAAAAAACTAATGGGTACATAACTTATAATATACCGTATAGTCATTAAGGCCAAATGAAATGGTCGAAAGTGTGGACTCATCCACCTGTCTCACCTCCTCCTGTGTCATCGACTGAACATAAATGGAAAAAATATATATACATAAGTGCATGCAATCATTAAAACTAATCTAAATAAATAAATTATTTTTAAATTAAATAAGTCATGTGAAAAATTTATTTATAATGTTTACTCTTACCATATCAACAGGATTCAATGGCTCTGTGTACACCTCCTAAGCACTCTCATGAGATGTAGATGCTCCATGAGGTGTTGCAGCCTCTATAGCTGCGTCTCCTATATCCTCCTCATCAATAACATACTGATATGTATCAACATCAATAAGTGGTTTGAGGCACATATTCTTGCATATAATGCAAATATGGGGCTCGCATACATGTGAACTCTGACGAGATGTGGATGCGCCAGCATCATCCACACCAGGAGGCAACACTGACCTGGTCTGCATGATCAACTGATCACTCAGTAAATGAATGGCCCTAATAGTCTATGAGGCAGCCTCTGCAATGATATCGAGATGTTGCACTCAAGGAGGGGGTGCGACATCAGTAGGGGGGACAAAGGTAGTGGCCTTTTTGTGCTGGGCAAATGGCCTAGTCTGAGGAGCTCCTCCACCTACACTCATGTTGGGCCTCATACTCCAATAATCAACATGGTGACCAAGCACAAACTCAACATACAATTTTTTTATGAAATAAAATGGGACCTCTAAATTGCTATGGGGTGGTTTATCAAAAACCATCCACCAGTGATCCCAAAAATGTGTGCGCATTGCTTCATTTGTGCACCATTTTATTGATAATTTGGGCTTTTTGGGGTCAACTGATATTCCAGTTTTAGGATTGACAAAAAGGGCAGCTATATCTTCCTTACTTATATTAAGCGCCGCAATCCCATCATGGTCAAGCCCGTCATCAAATTGGGCATGCATATCATCACGCCAATGAAGAGAAGTATTATTAGTATTATGTTGCTATGTGAGTGTGTGAATATTTTCAACAATTGTATTTAGTGTGGCAAGCATGGGACCTAATGTAGGTATATTTTGATATGTGTTTTGGAAACCTCGTATTGTGTTCAAATTATCTTGTATCAAATCTTGTAAAGATTGAGGGTTTAGATACGGGGGATTGTTTTCGGGATCATTATTTGGTGCGGGAGGGTTATTTTATTCATTGTTGTCAGCCATACCTGATTAAATAAAAAACAAATCTAAATTTCAATCTGATTTCATATATTATTACAAATATAAATATAAAACCCTATTTCAACAAAAAAAAACTACATTTAGCATGAAAATAAAATAAAATAATCAAAATATACAAATAATTTACTTACCGAATATGTTGGGGAGTTGAATTTTTTGTTGCCAAAATCAAATACCTAAAAATATATCGTGTATATGATATTTCAAGCTGTTATCACAAGCAAAAAATGTGAAAAGAAATGAAGAAAAGGGCTTGCAGGTTTCAAATTTATGCCACAGGTATCGGGTACCCGATTAGGCCTATGCTTTGGTGTCAAGTTTGCCCAGGTGTACTGACATCTAGGCCTACTAAAAAGTCAACAAGTGTTTTCATGCACTTTTGGATGAGTGAAAAGTGAATATTTTTCACATCGCCACTTTTTGGTGCCTCATGATCTTGCACATACTCACGAGCATTCTTGAATTGACTTGTGCATTTATCTGACCAAATGATATGCCTATCCATTGTAATATTTATTACCTATAATAAATTAAAAAAATTCTCAAAATAATGTTGCACATAATTAGAATAGTGAGATCTATCTTCACTCATATAAAAGTGGTACTCTAATAATCTTCTTGTCTTGTTTTGTACTATCAAATGAATGACTATATCTTATATGGACAAAAATAGAAATCAAAGTAGAATTAAAATCTGTGTGTGTGTGTGTGTATTTCATACATAGTGCATTAAATATCTAATGCATTACATTTCTAATAAATTAGTAGACATGTAATGTATTAGATATCTAATATATATGTACTTACATATATCATTAGATAAGAAAGTGCAATGCATAGACGAGGTATTTGATATTGGATACCTAAGGTGAAAATGTTCAAGCCAATAGTTAAAATATTTGGGTTAGCACCTTTGCAATTTCATCTTTTTTCATATCTGATATTAGATATCTTTGACAAATCACCAACCCAGAAACTCATCTCGGGATTATTTTGGGTTTTGTCTTGGGAATTCCCAACCTAGAAAGTCAACCCAGAAAACATTTTTTTAAATTATCCCTACGTTTCCATACTTTGACCTTACAGTTGACACTATTTTTAATCCAAAATTGATGAATCGAAGAGGATTTCTTTAGCATATTATCAACATTCCACCTATGTAAATTCTCTCAAGTTTCAAGTTTAATAAATAATTATTATTTATTTTTTAGTTGGATTGCATTTAAAGTCCTGATTGATAGGCTGATTGAAAAATGTCTATAACTTTCAAATGGCATAACATTTTAAAAATATGAAACATGTGTCATATTTTATGCTTTGCATACTATATATACATATACATATACATATACATATACATATACATATACATACATATACATATATACATATATACATACATATATATATATATATATATATATATATATATATATATATATATATATTAAGGTGGTCAGATACAATAGATTTTTTATTCTGAAAATGTTGTAGTAAAAAAATCATAATTAATTATTTATTTAGTTAGAAAAAAATTACACAAAAATATGCATCACATCCATACATGAGTCTTCTACTTATATTTAGAATCTTATAAAAAAATACTATCATTTGATTGTTATTAAGGTGGTCATACATATACCTACTTCTTATCTTTTTCCTAAAATTTACGAACCAATGTATTAAAATTTTAATTTTTCACCAAATGGATTTTATTTTTTTCAAAAAATGCTAGCACCTTAGAAACTACATTCAAATTCCTATAGATTCTCATGTTACATCTTTTTGATATAAGGTTGATAAGTTGTTCAAATTTTTACATCAAGTTGCCTAACACTATTTTTTTGAAATTTCATTGCCACTTAAGACCATAGTTTGGCATACCATGATCTTGCACACACCTAAGAATGTTATCTTTTCTATGGTATTATACAAGTTGAATATGTTCTTACTTTCTTCTTGCATTTGACATAACCCTACATTTCTTAACTTTTTTATACTATTATTAAATAATTTATCTAAATAGTCTACATCAAGATTATATGCTTTTAGAAGAGTTCAATTATTTTTTTATAAATATTTTATCAAAGTTTATCTAAATATTCTAGATATTCTTTTTGTATATGCAATGTTTGAGTTAGTACTAGAAGTGTTGAAGTCTTGAAACTCCCCCACTTTTCTTCTCAATTTCTCCTAGATAACCCATATTTTTTAATACTTCCTACTTGATTAATAAGCAATTTTATCAATTGTTCAAGATGCGAATTTCAGTTTTCTTCAATATTTTATATAGTTCTCTTTTTTATTATTGGCTACATACCTTGTGACAATCTTCTTCTCCCGTTTGATAGAACTATCATTGGCATGCTCTAATTCATTTTCATTAGCACCGTCCCATGCATGATGAACAACACCCTTATTAGCATCCTATAGCTCCAGATCCCTTGCTTTCTCCATTCCTTTTTAGTATCTTTTCTGACATTATTGAGCTTATTTTTGTCACATATCTTCCACATTCACTTAATTTGTCAATTGGATTTCCTATCTAGCCTCTCTCAATCTCTTTTTATCTCCTTTGATCATGGGTGTTTAATGATTTGGTCCTCTATTAGTCCTATTGTGCATCCAATGGTTCTTATAGAAGACCTACTTTGAGTGGTCACATCCAATGTGAAATCTGAATAATAGATTTACAAAATGACATTACAATAAATGTTATCATGTAAATTTCATAAATATGTAATGTGAATGTAAGCATGTAAGATAATGTGATCATAATAATGTTATTATTTTATCATTTAAATTACAAGGAATTTTAACATTAATAGTAAAGTCTAGAAGAAAAAGCGTCTCTCTTTCTATTTGATTTATTCTTATGAATATTCAGACTACCATAATTCTAATGAATAATTACCAGCTTTTGACAATTATATAGTTTCAAAGAAAAGTCTAAACTAAATTAAAATTTATATTGAACATAAAATTAAACCATCATATAATTATTTCTTTTAAAAAAATCTAACTACTCCTAAAGGAGACAAGTTTAACTCTCTAATCAAAATGTATTGTTTAACAAATAGAAAAGTTTGAAGCTAACAGGAACTTTATGCCTTTTAAATAGCTGAACTAGACAATTACATCAACTTCAAAATTATTGCAGCTGGTACATCCCACTTTAAAGATGCATTATTCAAAGAAAAGTTGTCTGCCACCCAGAAAAGTAGATGCCGATCATCATCAAAAAAAACAAAAGTTCTCAGAAGTATTCACATGCATCAACTTTAAAATGGCTTTAAGTGGTCCTGGCGTCACTTTAATGTGAAAGACATAAGATTCTTCTCACACTGCATATAAGTCGTATGCCATCTTGGTTACACACATTTCACTTTTGCAGTATTCTTCTTCAACCATCTCAGCACACTTTCACAACTACGTTTTATTATATAATTCATATCATTTTGTGTATCTATGTCAATAGAATAAGTTAGTCAGTATGCCTGATAAAATATTTACTCTGTCTCCGAAACTACATATTTTGCAAATAGTCGGTTCAAATATTTAATGTCCATCTCCCCTCTCTTCGCCTGTAAGTTCTTTTGGCTTTTCAGATCTGTAATTGCTGTTAATTTCTTGCATTGTCTTTCAGTGCACATTTGTCTTATTTGGGTCCGGTATTAACTTCCGTATCCAAGTTTTGCTGCATTTTTTAAGGTTTTTGTTTTGCTGCATTAGATGAAACTTTTAGATTATTTGAGGGAATGACATGTCGTTCGTGCAGTTGTTCAGAATTTCCATGGTTTGGATGACATCGAACTAGAATGAGTCTTGATAGTAGTCTCAGCATACATTTCGGCACGCCAGTTATCCGGGTACACTTTCACAACTAGAATAATTCATATCATTCTGGTTCTACTCATTTTTTGTATCTATGTCAATAGAATGAGTTGGTCAGTATGCCAAATAAAATATTTACTCTGCCTCTTAAACTACATATTTTGCAAATAGTCGGTTCAAATATTGAATGTTCATCTCACCTCTCTTCGCCTGTAAATTATCAACTATCTCATCACATTGGATTTATTTATTTATTATTGAAACCGGCCTTGATATTCAATGTCTTTTGACTCAGCCTTTTATGGTATATTGACGGCCAAAGATTACAGAGCCAGCTCGTTTCATCACTACTTTTATTTGAAATTCGTTAGATTGTATTTTCCCTTTCTGGGATAATTTTGATAAAGTACTTTTTTTAATTATTAAATCTTAGGTAAATTGTATTATATATTGTGGGAAAAATAGTTATTATTTAAAAGAAAAATTAAACAACAGTTGACATAGGTTTATGAAAATATATAGACATTCTTATATTAATATCACTTTTGCTGTAGTTTTAATTGAAATAAATTTATACCAGTCTAATTGTTTTTCTAAAGTTTCTCTTTGTTGCTCTTTTATAATTTTGTTGTATTTTAGATTATTGAACTAAAATTATTAATAATTATTTTCAAGAGGACATAATATTATTTAAGTCTTTATTTGATTCAAAATATTGACTTAATCATAGGGTCCTTGGTCTATTGGTGAAGTTGAATGGCTCTAAATAAGCCCACAAGAGATCAAGTCTTGCTGAGTGCAAGACTCGACATCATAAGGGATGATGCCTCATCTGAACTTTCATAAGAAAATAAATTAAAGCCACAATCTTATTAGTAGATCTTATATTAGAAACAACCACCATTTGAATAAATTAGTACAACTATCATGAAATTTTGATTAAAAGTGTACAAAAATAATTAGTATTAATGTTGACAAAATCATTTTTCCTTGTGATACAATTTTTTTGATAAAAAAATTGAACCTTATTAAAAATATAATATACACAATAAAATTCTAGACAATTCTTTAACAAATAAAAAATATTGACAAATCATGTTGACAATATAAATTCAATTTGATTTGTATCCATGTACACAATCTTATCATCTTTCAACAATAATTCTATTAACAAACAAAATTTTATAATTTATAAGTATTTGTTATTTTTTATTTTTATATCTAAATATAAGTTTGCAAAACAATATTTACCTCCCAAAATAGTGGTTAATGGTAGTATCAAATTTGTTTACTAAAAGTTATATTTCACAAATATAATTTAACATTTAAAATTATTATTTTTTATATTAATTAGCAGTAAAACAAGGGTATTGACCCATAAAAACTTACAATCCAAAGACATAAAATTATCAGCATGCTAACAACTACTACTAAAAATCAACCACCTATAGGAAGTAGAATCAAACCACTACTAACAACAAATAGGCGACAACGTATTTACAACAATGTGATTTAGCACATTGTTAGCATAGAGTGTGTCTAGATTCAACCTAACATAACACCATAAATTAAAGTAGGCTAAACATCTAATAATTAAATAACAAATCATTTTGGACTTGTGGTCCGGATTGACATAATTAATAACAAAGATAAGAGATTTTCTAAAAAGCCTATAGGGGAAAGAAGTACTGATAAAAAACAACCCAAAATTAAACATGGTGAGGGGACCTAATACCACAACCCAAATAATGGATTACATGGCTCCAAAAATCTATGAGAAACTTGAAAATTTCTTTGTAATTTCTTTCATCTTTTCCATCCACCCCAAGCACCTTGTGTCACATCAAGCACATAGACCTTGCAAAATTGTGCATAACTAAGAGATTGAACCTCAAGATACTGACCATTTTTATTTCCATCTCAAGGAGTTTAGTTCTTAGCTCATAGACAACATAGTTTGGCATTGCTGAAAGGACCGCGTGTATCAGAGTGTTTATGTCTACTAAGGTTAACCATTTTATTTTCTAGGATGCAAACTTTGATCTTCATTTTTCCGTGGTCTCCTCCCAATTTTTTGATCTACATGAGCACCTAAATACTACATTGGAAGAGTTCCAATGCCAATACCTAATTATCTTGCAATTATTTTCTTGATTACTTGTTTTGACATTAAAGAAGAGTACTATGGATTTATCTTGATTCATAATTTGTCTCAATTGTCTCTCATATCTGCCCAAGGTTTTTTTAATATGATTTACTTCTTTCATGGTTGCCTCTCCAAATAATGATGTGTCATCAATGAATTGAGCACGGGTCATTACTTCATTTGCAAAAATATGCATTTCCATAGACTCTTGGCTCTATTTGTAGCAATAGTCCTACCTAGTGCTTCAACCATTATCATAAAGAGGGATGGAGATAGTGAGTCACCCTTTTGAATGCCATTAGTTTCTTGAAATAACTTGAATAGTGCTTCGTTTATTGAAATAGAGAATTGAGCTATTAAAATACAACATCTTATCATTTCTATCCAATGTTGGCTAAAACCAAAATTTTCCACTACCTTTAATAAGAATCCCCAGACAACTCTGGTATAGGCCTTTGATACATCTAATTTAATCATAATACCCAGAATTGTATTGGAATTCATAGAGTGAATTACTTCATTTGTTAATAATATGCAATCTGATATGTTTTTAGTTGGAACGAATCCATATTGCTCTAATGATATGACTGTATTCATGATTTTTTAAATTTTGTTTGCAAGTTCCTTGGCTATAATTTTGTATACGATATTGCATAGGAAGATTGGCCTATAGTCGTTGAAAGATATACAATTTTTCTTTTTGGGAATTAAAACAATAGTTGTGCTATTGATGTCCTTTATAAACCTTCTATGGTTCCTGAAGTATTCAACTAACTTCCATAAGTCATTTCCCATTAAGTGCCAACTGTACTGGAAGAATCTCTCTAGGAAACCATTTGGGCCAAGTGCTTTGTCATGGTGCATTTGGAATAGTGCATTTTTAACTTCTTCCATTGATAGAGAGGGCATGTTACATAGAGAAGAGGTCGCTCGGGGTAGGCCCTGCTGGCAATTACTATCCCAAAAAATTCACCCTTAGAGCACATAGAATTTTGTTGTCTTCATCTGTAATTATTTTAGGGATATCATCAATATCTATTGAATCATCACACTTATTGTTTTTTCTTCTAAGGATTCCTTTGAAAAAGTCCTCAACAACATTACCCACTATTTCCAAGCTAGAAGCAATACTTTCATCATTCTTAGTAATCCACTCTATCTTGTTTGATACTCTTCTTGCATTAGCTATTTCATGAAATAATTTTGTGTTTGCATCCCCTTCCTTGAGCCAAGTTTTTCTTCACTTTTCCTTGTAGTATTGCTCCTCCCTTCTCAAAATCTCCTTATGCTCTTTTTTTAGGGATTTTTCCTTGTCAATTTCCTCCTCGAACATTCTTGTCCTATTTATTTTATTTATTTAGTATTTCCAACTCTCGTTCAATTATGATCTTTTCAATGAAAATATTTTTAAAGACCATCATATTCCATTCTCTAAGTTTTATTTTTAAGAACTATAATTTCTTATGGAACCTGAAACTAATGGATCAACCAAAATTTTATTCCTTCCACCACTTTTCAAGGTGCTTGATTAGTTGTTCATCTCTCCACCACATATTTTCAAACTTAAAGCATGTCTTAAATCCCTTAGGATTCCCGCAGATTTGTAGTTCAATAGGAAAGTGATCGGGCGTAGAACAAGGCACAATCTTTTTCCCTACTGTAAGGCTGTTGTTTAACCATTTTGGGGATATCAAGTAATGATAAAGCCTTTGTATTATATTGAGGAAATATCTTCGTTGATTTTTCTAGGTGAATACCCCATCCTCAATATGGTAGTCCATCAATTTGACTTTCTGAATGAAGTTTCTAAAGTCCTACATGCTTTGATTGATCCCAGGCTTACCACTAACCTTTTCAGAAATATCCAGAATTGAATTGAAATATCCACCCAAGATAAATCTAAGTTGTTTGTGATTGTGCCTGAATCCCAAAATTTGATCCCATACCAACTATTTTTTCGTAAGTTTTCACCAGTTTGTATATGCATATTCCACTAAAATTGGTGTCTAATGAGATGCTGTATACATTGATTGCAATCCAATTTGAACGTGCCTACAGTGGGGTGATTGACAATTCTCTATGTTTCCATAATATTCCTAATCCACCAACTATCCCTTTCACTTCTTCAAAAAATCTATTCCATTCTTTGTAGTATTAAAGAAACCACACTTCATCTTCCTTGGATAGTTTTGCCTCTTGAAGGAATATCAAATATCACACTTGTGCTTGAAGGTTACACCTTATCATGCATCTCTTATTAGGGGCACCCAAGCCCCTGACATTACAGGATAAGATCTTCATTATTTCTGAATTGTGTCTTCTCCTTCCTTGGTACTTTCCAAGAATTTCGTTATGCTAGTGAATTTTTTCTCTACCACCTCATGTTCCCTTAATTCCTTCAAAGACTTCTTTCTTTTGTGTCTTTTTGTTTTCTCAATTTTTTATAGGTCTAATGCTTTTTCCATAGATTGAGATATGTTCCTTTCATCTAGGATATCAAATTCATCCTTAGGCTATATGCCCTCCATTTCTTCTTCTTCAAATTCACTATAAACCTCTTTAGCTTCCTTGGCTTGTGGACTCAAAATTTCATTTGTGTGATCAATTGCAAGCAGAAATGCAAGAAGGGAAACTATGTGTTCTATTTCATCCTTGTGCTCCGCTTCTTCCTATATTTTGTAGCCTTTAGATTCATTTGGTAAATTTTTGTTGAGCATGGTCGGCATGTTTTCACTTTTCAAACCATTTTCATCTTAGGTTTTCTGAGCATATTTATTCATTATGTTTTCTTGATTTGCACCTTAGGCAATAGAATTTATCCTCTTCAATCTCAATTTTTTGAGTCTAGCGATGACCATTTACCATTAGGGCTATATATTTAGGCAATTTGCTCACAACAACAATCTGTAGTGTAATATATTTCCCAAAGTCTCCTTCCAAAATTCTCATATCCAGGCTAAATAGGGTCAAATGTGCACCCTATTTTTTCAAGACATTCTCCTTCCGATTATTCGATTGGCAGGTTGTCGATTGGCATGTTGTAGAGGCAAAGCTAGATGCATTTATCATATGGGTGTAATGAAGTAGGATCAAAGCTCTAGCACCAGGGCCACATATATAATGGTGTGTCTTTCATTTTCCAGATTGTGTCCTACATAATTCTTTGTTTAACTTCAATGTTCATGAAAATAATTTTTGGTAAGAATTTGATAATGACCTTCATCTACCATTTTTATTGAATCCACTCCTTTTTTCCTTCTCTGATAGGTCTTAATTCAATAAAACAATAGATAATGGCTAATTTGCTAAGAATTTCTATGTCTTCATTTACCTTTGTTGAAACATCAATGATTAATTCATTTTTTGCATGAAATTTTATTTGCATTATGAATGTTTTCTCTTTCTACTCTACCCTTATTCACTAAGTTTGCCATTTTTTAATCAAATAATAAATCTTATGAACATAATATAATATAATATTTTATATTACTTTATTAATTATATTAATATGATAGTATACAAAATATTAAATATATAAAGTTATATATATGATATAATATTGTATCAAATATATTTCATTAAAAGATAAATCATAACAATTCTAATAAAGTATTTTCTTAATAATATAATTATATATTTTTCAAATATAGATAATTTTATTTCTGTATATTTAATTGTATTATTATAAGATGTTCCCTAAAATTAAATTTTTAATTAACCAATAGATTTTTATTATCAACTTACAAGTCCATAATTGCAGACTAAAAAATAATAATAATTTCTAGATGCTTCACCACACTTTCTTTGTTGCCATAAATTTACGTTTGTCATCTTCCACGTAGGTATTTAGATATAACTTCTTTGTTTCTTTGAGGTAATTTAGCTCTTATATTTTTGCAATACGATGAAGTCAATATTTTACCATGCTTTGGTGGCACTCCCCTTGGGTAGCTAGACTAACCACCTTATTGAAGTTGTTAGGGCCTATCATGTGCTAAAGAGGGCCGATATTCTTAAATGCAAGAAAGTATGGCTTGAAGGAGACACAAACAACATAATCCAATGTCTTAAAGGGGCTTACAAACCTTCGTGGAATTAGAGAGTTGAATTCATAAATCAATAGAGCTCATGAAATCTTTTGACAAGATATTTATATCTCATGCCTATCATGAGGCTAACCATGTTGATGATTTTTTGCCAATGTGAGGGTCCAAACTAGCAAATGTATAATATGGGAGAGGAATGATAAATTGCATAATGATGTTATATCTATGCCAATGTATGATAGAACTCATGGGAGGAGAAGTTCCTTTCACTTTGGATAATCATGCAAATGACAACTCAATTCATAATTTCCATATGTTTTGGTGTGTGTCCCAATATAGAAGGGAATATGTGACCTTTATTCATCTACCTTTGCACACTTTATTGGCATTTTTTAGTCTTTCTTTCTTTATCAATTTTAGAGATTTCTTCCAACCCTGCAACTCAGCTTTCAACATGGGATGAGATAGGCAGAAGGTTGAGCCCATTAATTGCACTGTAATAAAAACACAATGCCACAATTTGGAGGGTCTTGAAAAGGGGTGGTTTAACTCCTTATATAGAGAAACGACATAGATGAGACCCCAAAGTTACTGATAGGCCATTTTTTCCAGCCATTGCAAAATCTTGTGAAATGGCTTCCTCCTTGCAAGTGTTTCGTGGTTTGTGTCCTGCCCCGTGCTTTTCAGTGTTGTCACCTTGTTTTAGTCCAAACTACGTCTCCAAATGTGCAAAGCCCAAAAAGTTTTTTAATTTTCTAAGGTCCGTGGAAAGCAAAATAAAAATTCTGCCACAGTGTCGGAAACACATTGTGTTTTCAAAAATCCACGTTGTTTTCGACCTTTTTTGGCCTGCATAAAACCCTTGATGTTTTCGGCTTCCTTGTTTGCCTTTGTGTCAGGTTGAAAATTCTGTGTGTTTTTGATCTTTCACCAAAACATTGTGTGTTTTCGACCTTGCTTGTGCTCTTTTCTGCCGGCTCTCCTTGTTCTTTTTCCTAACCGCGCAAGTGCGACGATGTGGGGCCAGTGGGAGGAGATCAATGGTCAGCGTGTGATCGCATGGAATATTCCTTACCCATGCGATCATGCGCCTACCGTCGATTTCCTCTTTTCCATCATTGCTTCTATTTGGTGGGCCCGGTGTCAAAGGGGGATAGATGGCATGATCTTATAGGCTATCGCATGGCTGCATGTCAGATTTTTTTGACATGCGATCATGCGACCACTTGCCATCTATCCGTGTGGGGCCCATTGTCTTGTGTTGCTGTTTGGCGGTGTGATGACGTTTCGGCGGTGGGCTCGGGAGATGCAGAGGAGGCAGACATGTGGCAGCCTATGGTTGGTTGTCGCATGATCGTATAGCCCATTCTTTGGCTATGCGATCATGTGACCGGCCGACATGTGTCCTTGTTCCAAGTGGCATCGTAGTTGCAGAGTTAGGAGTGGGGTCCATTGTAGTTTGGTGTGCCCAAGCATGTTTGGTAGTTGGCAGTGATTGCTAGTGGTTAGTCGCATGTTTGCATAGCCTTTTCCTAAGTTATGCGATCATGCGACTGACGGTTTGTGGTGCTCCTTGCGGTGGCGGTAACGGTTACGGTGACAGTTTGCGGGTTGTCGCATGTTTGCGTAGCCCATTTCTGGGCTATGTGATCATGCGACAGGGTGCCACGTGTCCATGGTAGTTGCGGTAACAGCTCACGAGCAGGGGGATGCATGGCAGTTTCTGATTGATCTGTGCTAGCGGGGTGCTAAGTTTTGAGCACGGGCCCGACTGGGGGTTCCCGGCGGTGATCATGACGGCAGGTGGGTGCATGGTAGCGGTTTGCTGCATGTTCACGTGGGCCAGTTCCACGGCTTGCGAACATGTGACAAACCTATTTGCGGTGACGATCTGGCATCGACAGTTAACAGAAGGCAAGTAAATAATGGGTGGTCGCATGTTCACATAACCCATTTTTAGGTTATGCGATCATGCGACCAAGCATGATTTGAGGCCCATTTTCTCTGTGGCGGTGAGAATTGATGACTGTGCAGTTGCGCGGCTAAGAGCAAAATGGTTAAAGGCTTATTTCCCACCAAATGCAAGGTAGTCGTTGTAGTTTGAGTTTGATTTTCTGTGTTTCCAGCGATAGAGGGTACCAGAATTTATGGCTTTGGCGGTAGTTTTTGACCCTGTTCAGTGAGAAGTGACTGGCAAGCTGTTTGCAGTGTGGTCTAGGGTGCTTGGCGGTTGTTTGCAGAGGTGAATTTGTACCTAGTGTCGTGTGGTTTTGAGCTCAAGAAGTGTTTACAGCTGGTGGATTTTGACTGTTTGAGCTTGTTTGTTGTGGCTCGGCCCCTGTCCTATCTGTGTTTATTTCTTGGTGGGGTTAGGTGATTTTGAATTTCAAAATGATCATATGCTTGCATTGTAACCCTAGTATAAAGGGATTTTTATGATCATTTGATGGCATTGGGAGTTAGATTTTAAAACTTTTCTGTTGTGAGTCTTCTGCCAGTCTGAATTGTAATGTCCTATCTTGATTTTTTGGCAATTTGAAAGAAAGTTACAGGTCTGAGCTGCAGTTTGCAAGCAGGATTCCTTTGGATGGATTGTACACACTCAAGGATTCTTTATACTTAATGCAGATATATGACTCTTATCTCTCCTCTATGTCATTGCAGATAGATTTTAAGTTTTCTAGCTCATTGCATGTTTATCCATGTATATGTCTTCATTTTTCAGTTCTACTAAGATGAGGCATAGTTCTATCTCTTGTCTATGTGAGGATTTCATATAAGTAGTAAAGGAGATTATAAATATGTTTATGGCTCTGAATCTCAGGTATATTTCTGGTGTGTGTGTGTAGTCTGTCTAAGAAAACTTGCCCAATGGATGAGGCACTGGCCTTGATAAGTATTTCTTTGCTGACATGTCCTGATAGGTTGTTATAATTCAAAAAGCATAAATTAAGAACCATTCTTTAATTTTTCAGAATTTGGTTGTCTAAGGTCCTACCCCATAGCAATGGAGAGTCAAGGAGTGTGTGGTTAACATTTAGTACTTTCTTGCTATCCATTCATCTACTATATGAACCTAGTTCTTGGTGTATGAAGTTTATTTTGTACTAGGTTAGGTGCACCTGCCTTGGTCTTGCAGAGCCAGAAGTAGAAGAGGGCAGTCTTGTCCCTAGAGTTGGTCCAGTTACCTTTAGACCTCTTTCCTTTTTGGAGCTAACCATTCCTAAAATCCTCTGAGGGTACACTGGCAGCCTGTTAGAGCATAAGCGTCATTTTGGACACCAACAGTTACATCAATTTTTTTCTTCGAGGTGGAAGGATGGAAAGGTAACTTTGTTTGGGAGGAAGGTAACCATAGAAGAAAACCTTATGGTAGAGATTACATGCCTCTCCACTGGAGGATGCAAGTTTTTTAGAAATAAAAATTTCTTAGAGTAGGTGGTCAAGAAATTTCCCAAGATGGAGGACAAGGAGAGTTTAGTGAAAGTCTCAAAGAGTAGTTATGATACTTCCAAAATAAAATCAGTTTGGAGGGAAGTTTTGAAGGTTATCATGTAGTATGTTACTCTGGATGGAGGAGTTACAAGAGCATTCAACCACCACTTTTATCTTTTAAACCATTTCACGTACCATGATAGAATATCTATCCCTTTCTATTTGGTTTCTTCCCTGAATGCTTGTATTAGGGACCATAGGAAGAATGCAAACAAGAATCCCATCCTTCATGAGGGTTTACTCATGTTAGTATTTGAACATTTTAAAGAACTTCCCTTCCCTTCTTCCCCCATTTTGGTGTTTGAAGAAGACAAGGAGGATATTAGTACTAGTAACTCAGAGGATGAGGAATGAAAAATATATATGGAGGTTTCTAAGACTAACTCAAAGAAAACAAATTAAGGTCCCAAACGTAATTTGAAACCCTCTCTAGTTAATAAGAAAAACCCTAAGGGGAAAGAAGTCTTTGTCTCCCCTACTATTGGGAAGGGTAAGAAAAGAATAAAAGTAGTGAATCACTTGTGAACATAGACAAATTGATTGCTAAGGAGGATTTGTAGCCTGGTGAGATGGAGAAAGGACACATTTCCCTTGGGACAAATGTTTCCTCGCCTTCAAGCCCTCGTACTAATATGGTTGATATCCCTTTTTGCCCAAATTATTTATTTGAGGACTTCCATATCTTAAAGCTTGTTCAAGAGTGCTTGGATGACATCCTTTGTGTGGCTCACAATGGGGCTGATGATTTTTATAAAATTATCAATTGTATTTTTATGAAATTAAATATATTAAGCTAAAACAAAGGGAAATTTCATCTAAATCTGGTAATTCTTTTGTCTAACTATTTCTTAATTTTTGTTCTCAGTTCAAAGTAAAAGAACAACAATCACTGTCAAAAATTGATCATCCAACAAAGGGGAGGGAGGTTTCGTATATTTCATGTTCTCCGCTGAAAGTAAATAGTCAACAATCACAGTTAGAAACTGATTGTCCAACAGAGGGAAGCGTGCCTGCTATATTAATTGTTTGATATAACGCTTGGAAATACAGGAACGAATCAGAAGCCTTAGCTGGCATGGCAGTAGAACTAACAAAAGGAATGGAAGGAATAATGACAGATGCCCAATGGTTGAGCACATGTGTGAGAAACACTTGGAGAAAGCAGAAACAAGTCATCTTGATTGAAATTATATTTCCATGCCTACTTGCAGTTTTATTGGCCACCTCGTTTAGTTGGATCCTATGGTTGTTGCTGGATAGATACGACATCAAGGAATCATTGCAGCTAAAATATGCATCTTTCCCTCTAACTGTATTCATTATGGCATGGGCTTTGGCGAAGAAAGTGATGAGCACAGTAAATCCAATGAGTGCTCAATTAATGAATTATATAAAATTTCCAGACCACACTGAAAAGCTTGGTTATCAGGAACGGGTAATCTCTGACATTACTTTCTTAAAGGAGGAGATTAGCAAAAAGTCGTATAGTCTCTGCACTGCTGCTTCCTACATATGGAATTTCATAACAGGGTCTTCCATTATTTCTTTGCTATCTTCTAAATACAGTGTAAACAACATGCCGAACTGGATACCTAGTGCTAATCTTAGAACAATTGTATTTGTTGACGACCTTGATCGATGTCAGGAATCTATCATTCTCCAGGTAAATTTAGAAAAAGTTTAGTTTCAATCAAAAATTTTAACTGACTATGCCATTGACAATGTTCTAAACTAATTTAATATGCTACATGTAGGTTTTGTCAGCTATTAATCTGGTATTAGCTGTCTGCGAAATCAACATGGTTCTAGGAATGGATAAGGAGTTGATCCAACGGGCAATAATGAAAAGGCATGGAGATAAATCCTTGAAAAATAGCAACTTAGCAGACAAGTATTTACAAAAGATAATACAACTGCCGTTAGACCTTCCTGACCCCAGTGAAGAACAATCAAGGAATTTTTTGGATAGACACTTGGGAGTGTTCCCAAAACAAAATAAGGAAGGCCATTCAAAATCATAGACAAATGTTGAAGATGATTCCATACCAGAAATAGATAGAGCATACAATGATCTATTTTCTCCAATAGAAAGGTCAAAGGTATATATTGAGAAAATTATTCAAGAAACGATTGGCTCGGTGAGTCCCATCTCAGGTAAGAGATGAAACAAAAGTAATGATTTGAGGATTTATATATGCTTTGGATTTTCTAAATTTTTTAACTAGAGCATCTGATATATACTTTTTTGCACTTTATAAAGAAGCCAGTAGCTCAGCAGAAACAACAGTTGCTCCACGAAAAGACCAAAATGCTGAAGGAATTACCATTGATATTCAAGGAATAGAGGGAACAAGTATGTTTAAACTTTTTTACAATAATCCAATAGCAAAGTTGCTATATGGTTGTAGGCTCTGAAATTTTAAGAAGGATTTGTCTGCTTTGTAGTATACAAACTTTGTAACTAATAGACACTATTTTTAATTAGGAGAAGGTAATGGCTCAACAGAAATAGTAGACACTCCCCGGCAAATAGCACCATCTGAAGGAATTGAGGGCCCAGATAGAAGAAGCATGATCATAAGGTTTTACAATAGTCTAATATCAAAGCTATGTCACAACTGTAATTGTCGATGTTCAACAGAAACACAACCAACTGGAGAAATCCAAGCCACAGATGGAACAGGTCTGTCCATATAGTTTTACAATATTGTGTTAGTAAAATTATTTTACAGATATAATTTTGATCTCTCCAATTCACATTTTTAAAAAACAATAAGAAAGGAAATCTGAAAAGCAAGGAGAACATTTGAGTAACAACGCAAAGTGATTATTAAGAAAGTCAATTTGCAAATATTTAAATATTTAAATCAATTTAATCAAAATATTTTGTATTTAAATATTTTTATCAATTTAATCAATATACATATTAAATATGAATTTTTTTTAATTTTTTTTAATATAGTAATGTACTATAATTTGAAGATTGAAGCTACTTTGTGCAACAAAGTATATATATCTTAAAATTCATCTAAGATTGAAGCTACACTAGAATAATGTACCTATTTTTTGAAAATAATTAAAAATCTGTGTTTTTTCATTAGTCATGTAGATGGATTACATAGAAAAAATTATAAAACAATGATAAATTAGTAATATATCAAAATCTTAAATTTGTTAAGCTCCTCAATTCATACCAAAAGGATACTATTAGTTTATTGATCCAAGACCAAGGAATGGCCTTGGATTTTATGAGGGAAGTGTCCATAGCTATTAAGGATTTGGAGGAATGGGAATTGCGAGTGGAGATTTTTTGGAAACAAAAGTCTCATATTGGTTGGCTTCAAGATGGGAATAGGAACACTTCATTCTTTCAAAATTGTAGATCAAGGCTATAAGGAATGGTAATTTTATTTCCTCTCATACGTCTTTAGAAGGTGTCTAATTGTCTTCATTGGGAGAGATATCTAAGGAGGTTTCTTGATATTTTTTTTCTTTTTTCACTAAAGATTCTCCCTCAATGAGAGAAGAAGAAATATCCATTTTGGATTGCATTCCCTCATTGGTTTCTATTGAGATGAATGAGGCTCTCATCTGGCCCATTTTTATGTAAGTAATTGAGGAAGTAGTGTTTCACCTGAAAAAAGGTAAAGCCCCAGGCCTTGGTAGCTTTATATCAAAATTTATCAACAATTCTAGGAGATGATCAAATTTGACCTTCTACAAATGGTTTGATAATTTCATAGAAAAAAATAAATGTTAAAAGCCCTAAATTCTACCTTGTTGGCTCTAATCCATAAGAAAGAAGATGTAAAGAGGCTGGATCAATTTAGACCTATTGCATTGTGTAATGAGGCATACAAAATTATCACCTACTTAATTGCAAAAAGACTCAAGGTGTGTCTCAAGACTCTAATTTCTAAGGAGCAAGGAGGTTTTGTTGAAAGTAAGAAAATTCCTGATGGGATTGTGATTGCTATAAAGGTTATTAATGCAATGGTGAATTTGAAAGAGAAGGTAATTCATGAAATCATACATGGCTAAAGATTATGAGAAGGTCAAGTGGGATTTTTGGTAGAAGGTTCTTCTTGCTTTTGGTTTTGAGGGTGATTGGGTTAGCTAGATCTTGAGTTGTGTTACCTCATGATCCTTTTTTGTTCATATTTTTTACGAGTCATTAGAGTTTTTAAGTACTTCTAATGGTCTTCAACAAGGGAGGCCTCTTTCTCTATAATTATTTATTATCATGGCTGAAGGGTTGGGAAGATTTATTAAGTCTTGTGTGAGGAAGGGTTTGATACATGGATGGAACTAGAATAATACAAATCCTCATTCTCATCGTCATTTTGTAGATGGTACTACCTTGATTGGTATGGATATGATTAATGAAGTGGTGAATTTTTGGAAAGCTTTGGACACTTACCTAGCTACTTCGGAGCAAAAAATTAACAAAGATAAATCTTCTATCTTTTTCTTTAATACCCCTCGACTTATCCATAACAAGATTTCTTTAAATCTTGGATTTCAACTAGGATCACTTCCTTTTGTATAACATAGGATTCCCACTACTATTGGAGCTCAAAAAAATGAGTTTTTGCAGGGGATTTTAGTCAATTCTTGTATAAAAGTTATCCATTAGACTTGTAGATGGATTTATATTGCAAGGAGTGTGAATCTTCTAAAGTATGTGGTTCAAGATTTACCTATTTACAAATGCTTTGTTTAGTGTCTCTGACTATCTTTTTTTGAGGAGTTTGATGCACTTTTCTGCTAGTTTTTATGGTTTGGTAATCTTCTTTCCTCAATGTGGAGCTTGGTTAGATGAGATTGTGTGTGTAATCCAAGCAGGAGGTTAGTCTTAGTCTCTAGTTGGCTAGTATGATTGATTAGGTGTTACTTTCCAAGCTATATTAGCAATGGTGTACTTGTCAAGATCAATACTAAGCTAGAATTATTACTCACATGTATCTTCAAGTGATGCTTGCATAAATGTGCCTCAAGATGGCCTAGCTAGAAAGGGTTCTATGATTTTTAATACACCCAAAAGAGAAGAAAAGTGTATAATTGAAGGATTATTTTAGATATACAATAAGGGATTTAGTTCTCTTTTATGGCTAGATTCCTAGGATGGTCACCCCCCTATTATGTATGAGTTTCCTCATCTTCCACTTTTTTGTAAGATTTCGTTTGATGCTGATAGGAAAAAGTTTGAGGATTATAAGACTACATGAAAATTATGGATTATTAGGAAGAGGCTTTCTAGAAGGATCCTTAGGAGTGACCCGATGGTGGGAGGCATGGAATCACCCTTTTGTGTCCATGTTACGTCTTTAGTAGAATTTTGGGAAATTTTCGGAAGGCCTCCAGCTAAAACTATTTTTCTCTAGATTGCCTAGATAATTGGTCCTAATCTTAGTTTTTGGAATCTTTGGTTGGGGAGGAATCACATAATATTTTAGGATTATAAATTGGAGAGGCTCACATGTGGAGAAAAAATGATAGCCAACTTCAGGAAATTATTTTTGTAAAATGTGACCTTTTTGTGGTGATTGATCCTAGTGATCACATGATATTATAATGAGAATTTGAATTTGGGGGAAAGTAGTGGGGTCTTCAAGGCTTGCAAAAGGCCTTGAAAAGTGAAAAAAAGATTCATTCAAAAGAGAGATGGCTTCCTCCTCCTGAGAGAGTTTTAAAAGTTAATACTAATGGGTCTTCTTGGATGAATCCTAGTCATGCAAGAATCAGGGGCATCAAGAGAGGCAATGAAGGTGGTGTGTGTTCCTTTTCTTTATATATAAAGGGAAGCACTCTAATAATGTGACGAAGGTTCTATTTTACATGTTGAGAGGGGGTGCTCCCTTGGTTGGAGGAGAATCATTTTTTAGTTTGACTCTCAAATTATAGTAGATTTGTTGAATCATCGAAGACTAGACGGAGTTAACTAGAAACTTTATTTAGTGGTTAATCAAACTTTGAATCTTTGTAGCTTCTTAGATTATGTTTATTTCTATCATATTCCCAAGGAATGGAACAAAGTGACAGATTGTTTGGCTAAGTGGGCTTATGAGCATCTAGAAGGATGAGATGTTGGGGAATGGGGGTTATTACATCCAAATGATTTAGAGACTAAGTTAAAAAAGCTAACCATGAAAGAAATATTTAATGTTTTGTTTTGAGTTGTACTTCTTGCTTTATAATGAATAAATTTTTACCCCCTTTTAAAAAAAAATCATACCAAAAAATATTGTTTGCAATAATATTCTATTTGGAAAAGATTCTAGATTAATATATATTTATTATAAATATTATATAATGATATATATAACATATTAATATTCAATAATAATTGATTATATACAATTTAATAAAAATATAACATGTTAATTTCTAACTCTTAAATTCTAGATCTGAAATATACAACTCACTTTTCAAATACAGATCCAATACACTCATATGTTGATTTATTGACTAGACTTCATTACCATCTCCATCTCTAATCTTCTCAAAAATCCCTTCAAGTAATCACCTCAACTTTGTTAAGCTCTTCACATCTCTTCTTAGCCTTCTGCTTAGGTTTTCCAGCCAATAACATCAACCTCTTTCTACACTCTACATAACCCATAATTAGGTCATCCCTATACCTCCTAGATTAGGTAGACTAATTTTTTACCTCTTAATCTCTTCCATAGATCTTAGGTTTAGGTCAAATTCATCAAATCCTTCCATCATTTTATTCTCCTTCTTATCCTTCTAGATGCTTCTCCAATATTCTCCTTGAATCCATAAGAAAATGGTTTACCATGCATTAAATGTTCTAGGTCATTCATTTTTAATGTCAACATATTTTACATATCCCAAGAATTCAACTATTTCAGCTAGGATTCTCAATTCCTTCACAAACTATAAATTAGTGACACTCGGTCAATGCTGTACATTTGAATCTACACGATCATCACTAGATAACTCATTCATCACTAAACTTGTCTTCTCAGAAAACACTATCCCCACTCAGTTAATTCTCTGATACTCAGTAATTACTGATGCTCAGTGAACACTAAAATTTACTTGGCTTATATTGGTGCTTGGTCAACACTAGAATCACTCGACTTAAACTATTTATTCTCTTTTGATCGGTTAATCCTATCCTTCCATACTTTCTTTTGTCATTTCTTCTATACCCCAAAATCAACTGACTTCTTCACTTAGTGTTAAGGATAAATAACTCATTACCTTTCCAATATGTCAACTAATCAAATACCCATTGTAGTATCTCATAACTCAACCTTTCACTAGGTCCTCTTATTATCTCCTTTTTTCAAATCCTCTTCATCAATCAGAAGATATGGTGCTTTATTAGATAGCAACTGTCTCACCAATTTTAAGGTTTGACATCAATGACAATATAACAATTGTTTCAATTATAGTTTCCAACAATCTCCTTCTTTGGTATTGATGGAAACACCACATGTTCTACCATAAACTCCATATGCACAGTCACCATACAATCTAAAAAGTTCTCTTTTATTCTATTCAACAGTATACCAAATCTCTCCCTCATCTTATTCAATCTCTCCCTCTTTGCTTAGGGTAATTCCTTCTGAATCTCTTCCCATATCTCTCCCTCAGGTTCACTAAATCTCTCCCTCTTTGACAACAAAGCCAAAGACATTCATCTTCACCATGTATATATCTTCATGTGAGTTCTTTGAACATCATACTCCCTCTGTCATCTTGCTTATGACTGATCAACATCTTGTGATTTACTTTCATCTTCATCTAAAAATCACAACTTTAGGCAACTCCTAAAGTGTGACCCCATTTGCATCAATTTGTTAGATATTATGATTAATACATTTGATGCAATTATCCTATATGATTCTAGGTAGCCTCGATTAGGGGAATCACCCCTAATTTACCTCTTATAAATTCACGAGCATCTTTAGGTAATGCCTTAGTGAATATATCTTCTCACTATTCCTTTGTATTCACATACTCCAATCTCACTTTTTTGTCTTGAACTAGCTCTCTCAAGTAATGATACTTGATAGCAATATGCTTAGTCTTAGTGTGCATGACATGATTCTTTGATATATTGATAACACTTGTGTTATCACAGAAAATAAAAATTGACTCAATAATTTCTTCATTCATACCTTTCAACAATTGCTTGATCCACACTAAATGTGAACAATTCACTGTTGCTGCTACATATTCAGCTTCTGCTGTAGATTGGAAAATGCAATTCTGTTTCTTTATTTTCCAAGAGACTAATCTCTTTCCTAGAAATAATGTGCCACCACTTGTACTCTTTCTATCATCCACATTTCCTACCCAATTTGCATCAGTGTAGACTTTCAGTTCAAACTTGTCATTATTCTTGTAATACAGTCCATAGTCCTCTATTCCTTTCAGATATCTCAATATCTTTTTCACTACCATCATGTGACTCTCCTTAGGACTAGCATAAAATATTGCAACAATCTCAACTACTAGGGCAATATCTGGTCTACTATGAACAACTTATTGTAGCTTTCCAATCATAGACCTGTACAAGGTTTGATTCACCTCAGTTGTATCATCATTCTTTAACAGTTTCTATCTAGTAGCCATGGGTGTACTTACTGGTCTAGAGTCCTCCATACCAAAAGTTTTCAATATCTCTTTGACATATTTAGATTGTGTAATATAAATACCTTTCTTCATCTGATAAACTTGCAAACCAACAAAGAATTTGATCTCTCCTTGAACATAGACATCTCAAATTCAGTTTGCATCTCATTTTAATTTTTTTGACATAGAGCATCTTGTCCTCCAAATATGATATCATCAAAAAAGATTTATGTTAACAATATCCCTTTACTATTTTTAGTCGTCAAATGTAGATTGATGTTGTCATTTCTTCTTGCAAATCCAATCTTTATCAAGTAGTTGTGCAATCTCTAATACCATGTTGTGGGGGCTTGTTTCAATCCATACAGTGCCTTATATAGTTTACAAACCATGTTCTTCTTGCTTGGATCAACAAATCCTTCTAGATGTTCTATGTATACTTCTTCTTCCAATATTCCATTCAAAAATGTAGATTTGACATCTATTTGATAAACTTTGAATCCTTTGTACGATGCATATGCAAGTAGATTTCTCACTCCTTCCAATCTAAAAACTAGGGAGAATGTATCCCCATAGTCAATGCCTTCTTCCTGTGCATATCCCTTGCATACTAATCTAGCTTTGTTTCTTGTGACTTCTCCATGTCCATTCAATTTATTTCTAAACACCCACTTTGTTCCAATAACATTTGTGTCCTCTGGTCTCGACACTAGTGTCTAGGTTTTGTTCTTTTCTATCTGCTCAATTTCTTCATTCATGGCTTGAATCCAATCTTTATTATCCAAAGCATCTTTCACTATCTTAGGCTCAAACTCACATAATAATCATGTTTGATCTTTCAAATTACTTCTTGTCATGACTCCAAATTCTTTAGCTCCAATGATTTGTTCCGGATTATGATGTCTTCTCACATATTGTGCTAATGTAGGCCCAGATCTCCTTTCTTCTTGCTCTTGATCTTCAGGATCATCTTGTAGATTCTCTACCTCCTCTCCTAATTTCTTAGCAGCATCCTCCTGATGCTCAGTAATTTGTTGTTGCGAATTGGAAGGTTCAATTATATTACTCGCCTCTCCTTCTTCCATGTATAAAAAAGATCTATAATCTTTAGGTTCTTGCTTGCACTTAGGGTGGCTGCAAGAAAAATTGAGTCCCACTTTTGGACAAAAAGTGCAAGTTTTTCCCGGGTAAAAGCACAATCAGGCGTCACCTTTTAGGCTAACTTATCAACACAATTAAATTTTAGTATTTCAACTAAAAATTAATTTTGGTCAAACATATGGTCTGGCTAGATTCATTATAGCTAAGTTAGATAAGTTCTTTAACTTTTTCAATTGAAAATATCTATTAAATACATGTTTTATACCACTTTGGGTCCAATTACCATAAAAATAAAATTATTTTAGAAAAGTGTCGATTTAATAAATCCTAATATTTTTAATGACATTTAAAAAAAAATAAAAAAATACCCTTTTGTAGAGATCAAAGTCAAGATTATCCTCATATAAATTATATAGTGTTTTAATTAGACATAGTTTATTGTAATTAAAAAATATTTCAAGTAGGTATTTTAACAGTTAAGGAGATGTTGATTCAAGAAAGAAAAAAATAGTAAATCATATTAAATAAATTTGAAAAACACATGGTGCACTAGAGGAGAGAGTCCTCTTCAAGAATATATATTTCTTTTTTTGATTGGGATAGATTTGTTATGAAAAATATGTTGCAAGATGAAAACTGTCAATTTTAGTGATTTAGAATTTGGATTGTTATAAAAGAGAAAATATAGGTCACAAACCAATTTTTATTTCTTTATGCACTAGATATATATGTCATCTATGACATATTTTGAAATTAGGAGAAAATATGTTTATTTACATATAATTTTTTGGTGGGAACTAGACCCCTAATTTTCAGCATTTTTCAGTAGCTGAAAAATTATCTTTAAAAATTAAAAAAATATATCAATTCTTATTCAAAAAAAATATTAAAAATATTAATCATAAACTTCATCCATTTTATCACATTTAATTAGTTTACATCATCTTCAAATTCCAAACATAAATGTCATTTTTATACTATTGAAGTTGAACAACTTTGATTTTGTTAGCCTCTTCCTTTGTAAAAGGGTGACAACATATTGTTCTTTTACCCTCCCCTTTTTTCAAATTTCTTGTCAATTGATGTCTAAACTTGGCGCATTTAGAGATTGAATCTCAAAAAACTTTAGCAATATAAAATGTAGTTCTCAGAGTCTACTTTTCAAATATGTAGTTTATTTAAATACCCACATGGTATAAATTAATTTTTAGTAGGAAAGTTTAAAAACCATATTTTCAAAATGCCTATTTTAGGACAATACCATAGCTGTGTACAACCACCATATTTTGACCTAAATAAATGAAATTTTGCAAATCCTTCTAGGAAAATATATCTAAGACACTAAAGATTGATGAACACATTTTTTCTTATTTTTTATTGAATATATTATTTTTAATTGACTATAAAACATATTTTCAAAACCTCTGGTGTACAGCCACCCTAATTTGATGAAAAATAAATCATATTTTTTCAAAAAAATTTAATCTTCAAGAGAATTGTATGTAGATTGATGTCATATAATTTATTTTCTAAAAAACCTAAAAATAAAAAGTTTTTAAAGTTTTAGTGAATCTCACTATTTTACATTTAGGTACCACTTTTAACTAAAAAATAATGAAAAATAGTAAAAAAAATCATATCACTATGAAATTTACATTTTTGGAATCAAGACAGTGAGAACTCTAACGGGTTTTTGTTTTGTAAAAAAATACGATCAGGAAGGCCCTCAAAAAATTACAACAAGTTAGAAATCTGACATTCAAATGGCTTAACCAAATTTTTGAGGTCAAGGCATAGGCTTGGTTCCACCAAGCCTAAACCAAACCTTATTTGAAATGAAATCTGAGGCAGATTTGTGTTTCTTGCTCATGTCTTAAGAAATAGGTGCCCATTATTTAAATTCAAAAAATGGGCACCCATTTCTTTAAAAAAATCAGTGTGTTAAAATGTGTTTCTAACCATTAAAAAAAATGGAAATGGGCACCTGTTTTGAAAAAAAATGGGCACCCATTTTTTGAATTTTGGATCGGGCTCCCGAACCTAAATCGGGTGCCCATTTTTTAAAACAGGTGCCTATTTCAAGCGACATCTTTTAATTCTACAAGACTTCTGCTGAATTGGTACCCAACTTCTTGCACTTACCCCTCAACTTCATTCTTTTCTGCATATTCACCAATTCTAACGTTTGCACTTTCCACAACTTTGTTAGTGTTAGAATTCAAAGACTTGTAAGCTTTTCTCTTAGTGAAATATCCTAGGAATATGCACCTTCATCACTTTTAGCATCAAGTTTTCCATTTTTATTGTCCTTTGGTATATAAAATTTGCTTCCAAAGACTTTATAGTATTTCACATTAGGTGCATAACCATGCCATAATTCAAAAGGTGTATCATTTGTACTTGGTTCAAGGTATAAATAGTTGTACTTACAACTTCTCTCTAGTATTTTTGTGCAACATTTTTCTCTATCATCAATGTTCTAGCACAATCCATAATTGATCTATTTCTTCTCTCAGCTATACCATTCTATGGAGGTGCCCTTGGTACAGACATTTGTCTATTTATTCCTCTATCATTGCAGAATATGTTAGACTCATTTTATATGAACTCTCCTCCTCTATCAAATCTCAAACATTTCAATATTTTACCTGTTTCTTTCTCAAATTTTTCCAAATACCACTTAAAAAACTAAAAGGTATCAGATTTTTTTTTAGAAATATTACAATCATCATTCTAGAATAGTCATCAACAAACAAAATGAAATATTTATCACCATAGTAACTTTGCACACCAATAGGTCCACAAAGGTCTTGATATGAACCAATTCCAAAATATTAACAGAAGTATATGTCTTGCTCTTGAAACTAGACTTTGTCATTTTTTTGAATTGACATTTTATACACATTGCATTATCAAGTTTCTTCAATTTTGGTAAACCTCTAACTTTATTTATCTTACTAATATTTACCAAATTGTCAAAGTTCACATGACACAACCTCGTATTCCATAACCATACATCATCAAATTGTGCAAATAAGCATGTTTCTTCAAATAGGTCTAGATAGAACAAATTACCTCTTGTATGTTCTCCACTTCTAATTAGTTCACCAGTGACATCAAATATTTTAGTCTTTTAGTGATGAAACTCAACTTGGTAACCAGTATTGTTCAACTGTGAAACACTTAACAGATTATAGTTAAGACCTTCAACCCAATAAGCATTATCACATATGATCTTATCAATCAATTTTATTGATCCTTTTCTCTTCACAAGACATGGTGCATCATTACCAAACAAAACACTTCTACCTTTGTAATGATTTAAGGTTTCAAACTTACTTTAATCACCAGTCATGTGATGTGAGCAACCACTATCAATTATCCATCTATCACCTTTACTCACATATGAAATAAATGTAGTCTTCTCATCTTCATTAGAATGAAATTTCATAGCAACATAAACAACTTCTACGTCACAATCATCAAATTCACTAGATTCACTTCTGTTTCTTCTTCAACAATATAACAAGACTTCTTACCTTTATCTTCGTACTCCTTATACCTTTTGTGATCTCTATCATTCCTTTTTTCTTTATGCTTTCTTTCCCTTCTTTCATCCCTGTCATTCATGTTAAGACATCTTGCTGCAATATGGCCAACTTTGTTACATGAAAAATAGATTATAGGAAGTTTACCTTTAAATTTTTCTTTTCCTCTTGGTAGCCTTCTAGCCATAAGTGCCTCAAGATCATCTAGATCATCATCATAAGTGTCACTATCACTATCATTGTTATTGTCAGTGTTCACACATCTTTCTTTTCCTTTCTTAGATTTATGAACAATCATTTGAGACTTGAATGCATATTTAATATTATGAGTAGTGAAATTATAAAAATTTGACAAGTCAAAAGTAGTAAGCCTACCAACAAGACCCTCCAAAGTCAGGATCTTATCAGGAGTACATCTTGATTCTTGTATTGCAAAAACTCTAATAGCATAGATAGGAAGTAGGGTTCTCAAAACTTTGCTAATAACAGTTTCATCATCAATATTTCCATTAGCTCCTCTAATAGCAATCACTACTTCTTTAACTCTACCACAATATTGAACAATGTTTTCACCTTCTAACATTCTCATTTCATCAAACTTACCTCTCAAGCTTTCAGATTTGGCTCTCAGCACATTTGTGTACCCACCATAGATAGCTACCAGTGTGTCCCACATTTTCTTTTTATTAGTACAGTTCTTGATGTCTTCAAATTTAGGATAACTTAGGGCTGATGCAATCTCCAACATTTCTTGGTTGTGTTCTTTTTTTTCCTTCATCTCCTCGGCTGTCATAGGTGCATCAACTAGTACATAATCATGTTCTACATAGTATTTTGTTGAATCGCCAATTCCAACTAGGTGCAATTTCATCAAACTCTGCCATGCAGGGAAGTTCTCCTTGTCCAACTTTGATACCTCTTTTTTGTACATCTTGATCATTAGCTTCAAGTACCTTTAAAATTTCTCCTTACAAGCACCACAAGCTCTGATACCAATTATTAGAATGATTTTAGAATAACTGAGAGGGTAGTCAATCAGTTATCCTCAAGTCTAGAAGCACCAATTCAACTTTTCATCACTTAGATCTATTCAGCAGTTCACTTAGTCTCTATAGAATATATTAGTAACATAAAACTTGCAGAATATAAAGATTTTAACAACATATCACATCAAATAACATTCACACAAGTATGACACCAGGATTTAACATGGAAACCCAATATGAGAAAAACTACTAGTAACATGCTACCAAATTTTCACTCTTCAAAAATGTGAGCTCTGTGAGAAGCCAACCCTGTTAAAGGTTACAATACACACTGTTAGGTGTGACCCTGTTAAAAGATTTAATCACTCTTTTAGGAGTGACCTTGTTAGAGGGCTTAAGAACATCCCATTAGAATGTCACATCAATTAAAGGGTTTACAAAATGACTGTTATGTCAACCTTGATTAAAGGATTTTAACCGATACAATGGTTAGACAGTAACAGTAGGTTCTGATCTGAAACATATACAACTCACTTTGCAAATACATATTCAATGCGCTCATATGTTGATTTAATGACTAATCTCATTACCATCTCCATCTCTGATCTGTTCAGAAATCCCTTCAAGAAATCACCTCAACTCTATTCAGCTCTTCACAACTCTTCTTAACCTTCTTCTTAGGTTCACCAGCCAATAACATCAACCTCTTTCCACACTCTACATAACCCACAATTAGGTCATCCTTATACATCCTTGATTAGGTAGATTAATCTTTTGTTGCTTAATCTCTTCAGTAGATCTTAGGTTTAGGTCAGATTCATCAAATCCTTCCATCATTTTGTTCTCCTCCTTCCTTCTAGATACTTCTCAAAAATTCTCTTTGAATTCATAAGAAAATGGTTTACCATGCATTAAATGCTCCAGGTCATTCATCTTTAATGTCAGCATGTTTTACATATCCCGAGAATTCAACTATGTCAGCTAGGATTCTTAATTCCTTCACAAATTATAAATTACTTACACTCGGTCAATACTACGTTCATCTACTCGGTCATCACTAAACTTGTTTTCTCGGTAAACACTATTTTCACTCGATTAATTGTCTAATACTCGATAATTACTGGTGCTCGGTCAACACTAAAATTTACTCATCTTATAGTGGCACTTCGTCAACACTAGTATCACTCGACTTAAACTAAAATTCTTCTCTTTTGCTTGGTTAAGCCTATGCTTCCAGAGTTTTTTTGCTCATTTCTTCTATACTCCAAATCAACTGACTTCTTCACTTAGTGTTAGAGATAAACAACTCATTACCTTGCCAATGTGTCAACTAATCAAATACCCATTGTAGTATCTCATAACTCAACCTTTCACTAGGTCATCTTATTATCTCCTCTTTTCAAATCCTTTTCATCAATTAAAAGATATGGTACTTTGTTAGATAGCAACTGTCTCACCAGTTAAGGTTTGACATTAATGCTAATATAACAATTGTTTAAATTATAGTTTCCATATATATATATATATATATATATATATATATATATAGGCTCAACAAGGACTCATGGAGGGAAAGAACCTGGAAATAAAATCTCCACATCATCACCCATAATGAAACAAAGTACAACCAAACAAACCTTATAAAGATATGGCCAAACCTAGAAAACCTAAACAAATACACCATGGCACATAAGGCCAATTACATCAGAGGCCTCATAGATCCCCCACCCATGCCTAAAGAGTAACCATCAGTTATCCAGGATATACAAATTATCCAAAACTGAATATCCCACAATATGAACCACCAGGAAAGATAAAAGAGAAGGTGGAGGAATTTGAATACACAACTAATCTAACACAAAGTGACTTAGAAATGATGTTTTCAATAGAAGGAAGATAGGTACATACATTCCCTCAAAATCCATAATAGAAAAACATGCACTAACCAGTCTGGGAACCTGCATATACTCCTTGACAACAAACTAGTAAGATCAATCAGTAATAATGTAAAAATTAAATATAACCAAAATTAACCATAAACAACATAAGGGATCAAAATAAAAGAGAAGAATCTCCTCTGATTATGCCTTTTAAAATAATAGTTACCGACAGAAGCCCAAATGTGCAACCTTTAAAACTTAACTTTAGATATTCCTTTCTGCAGTATGAAGAGCTTTGAACAAATAACCTTCACCCATAGTTCAAGTTCCATAGGAGAATAAAGGAACAACAAGTGACATACGCATCAGGGCAAAATTGATAAGTTACTTGTTGTTTGTGCCATATGAGCTAAGTTACAAATGAATAGTTTATGAATTCAAAAATTGCCTCTACCTGTTTTAATTATTTTTATATTCCCATCTTAATTTTACTGTTAATTGATATGTCATCTTTGGTATGTTGTAGATATATGATGAAGCTAGAAATTTTGCTTTACAATCTAAGATGGTACTTTATCGATCTTGGCACCATGAATTATCTAAGTTATGAAGACACACCAGTGAACAACCCAACACACACATAACTATTAATGGTGGTAAATTATGCATCCTCAGAACTTATTCAAACACTCAGTTGACCATATAGCATATGTCGTCCCCTATGATTCCCAGTTGAGGACCACCTTATCACACATATCCATGTATACGAGTAAAAACACATGATCAACCAAACACATGTTCCACTCATAGAAATGAATACCTAGGATAAGAACGACCCTCAACCATAATTTCAAAACATATAGCTTGTCTTAATTTTAAAATAGTATTTATTTTCTTAATTTAGAAAAATATTCTTACCCTGAAGGGGTTACTATATGAAAGCCATGGACCTGACAAATTACCATGGACAGTACACAACGCACGAGCGACGTGAAAGATGATTGAAGTGCTGCTCGCCGTCAGATTAGTAATGGTCAATTTACAGCGACGTGACAAATTTTTCTTTCACTTTATGTTTTTGTCTGTTTGTACTCACCACTAATTGGTTCCTAAAAATACGCTTTTCTCTGACATGGACTAAAATATCAAACCCAACTCGACAATCCATTTTTACTGTATGTTTATGCTCCTCACATGTGATTGGCGTGCAACCTTTGCGGCAGGAAAATGTTTTTCACGCGTTATCCTATAATTTAACAGGAAATCGATGTAAAGGGGCCAGTGAACTCATCTCTTCCATTAAATTTTGTTTTCAATCTTGACACAGAAGCGTCTGTCGCTCTCAGATTTCCGGTGCAAAAGGCTAGCAGCAATCAAATTGCGAAGCACATTTAACAGTCGAGGCAGTGATTGAAAAAAAAATTCAGCTTCCAAATGGTTCTTCGCTCGAGAGGGAAGTGTGAGATAGTTAAAATCTGGGTTGCGCTAAGTTATCAATTGTGGTAAGCAATCCGTTCCATATCGTATCATAAATTTTCTTATTGTAACTAAAAGATGGAGTTTTAGGTTAAGATTTAGAATGCAAGTAGAACTCTGTTTAATTTCATGATAAAATGGAAGCTTTACAAGTTACTTCTTACTTGTGGCGGGATCTGAACATTTGCCCTACATATGGTCTGCAACTATTTTTTTTTTTAATTTGTTTGGGCCCAATCTCATATTGAATTTCAATTTATTTTATTTATTTGTTTTGGCTCAATCTTATATTGAATTTCTATTTTTTTTTAAATTATTCATATTTTATTTGTTTGGGTCCAACGCAAGCCCACACATAACCTGACCATTTTTTTCTCATCTTTATCATTTTTTCCCTCATTCTTCTCCTCCTCTGCATCACATACACATACATCCTCCACTCGTTTGCTTACCTATTGCGTACAGCCATGAGCTTACAAGCATGAGTTAGATGAAATACACATTTTAATATTTTGTATGTAACTACAATTATGATTTTTTATTATATTTTTAATTTTTAATATTCATATTCAATTTTTTTATAAAAGTAAAAATTAAATTATTATTCTATACAAAAGTTAAGTAACGACTACGTGTCATTTATTTCATGGCATGAGTAACGATTGAAGCCAATAATCTATCATTTTGACATTAAAGGAAGATGACAGAAGAGCCGAGTAAAGAAGCGGACATCGGACACGTGGGACCTACATACCAAAATCAAATTATTTAATTTTCTTGTGGCCTTTCTATTTTTTGATTGCTTCTCTGACATTTTAAACTTAGTTAAAGGAATACAAATTTTTTTCTTTTCTATTTATCTAATAAAATTATTTTCCAGATTAAATGTAGTCGATGTTTTCATAGGTCATTACTCTTCACAAAGATAATTAATAGCTACTCACCTTCAAAACATAAATCTTAACTGATAATGCCACTCATCTCTTTCTATCTTTCTCCTAATTGATCTTCAATATATCTTCGAGGTACCCATTGCACACCAAGGTGCAATTGCTAGTTTAATATTAATATGTATACTATATAGTTGCATAACATTTATTATAGATATATATTTATTTAGAACCTTTTAAAATAGAATTTTATTGTAAAAAAAAATTATGTTGAATATATTTTTTTAAGAAACTTAACAAAATTATTTTTTTTTCATGTCACTAACATATTATTATTAAAATACTAAACTGTCATAAAATTTTCATATGACTGTAGGAGTGACGTTCCAGGTTTGGTGTTTGATAAGATTTATTAGGTTAAATGTATGAATGTGAGAAGCCAAATCTAATTTGATTTAGCGAGCATTTGAGGCCAAATTCTAGGGATCCAAAGACGAAACGTGAGATAACTCGAAACTAAAGCATGCATATAGTCCGATGAGAATACATACCCATGATTATAATTAGTGCAGACTTCAACTAATTGGTGAATCAATATTTGTAAGGGCGGTCGAGTCCGAGGAGATTTATCCATTTGAAGTTTGGATGAATCTCAGCAAGTAAAGCATGGTCTCTACCAGACTTGAGTCTAGTGACATAATACAATTTTCAAATTGCTAGACCAAGAATTTAAACTCCCTGATCAATTAAATTATATGGGGGAAGTTTGGACAGAGCAAAGCCACTGAACGAAATTTTAAATCTATCAATTTATTAACCATAATATGTTTAACTGAGGAGAGCTATAAGCCTATCAATTTGTATACATTCATTTATTTAAATTTGTTCAATCAATTCTTTTTAAGTTAATATTATTAATGTTTACATTCATTTTTCTTTTTACAATAAAGGAAGAACTACAAATAATCAGAACCAACATTGATGCAAATAGATCACTAAAAAATGAAAATTTATAAAGTTGTAAATACACATTCAAAATGGTTACTTTGTTTATCAGACTATTTCCGATTGATCTAAATGCTTGGAGTACAGGAAAATTATTGCAACCATACATTGGTACTAAATCTGCTTTGCTTGATAATTATGCTTGGCTTTACTGTTGAAAATGTCACGGATAAATCAATTTTTGACTTTCCTATTTAGAATTAATAGTACAGTTATAAATGCTAGTAGTTTTAGTGCATCTAGATTATTATTAAAATAAACTATACAAATTCCTTAATGAGAGTCGAGTAAAATTCCATATTCTATAGTCATGAATGTGCTATAAGTAAAGGCACGCCTTCATGCAGGTGAGCCAAAAGTAATTCCAATAAGGGAGTTGCTGTTCGTAAGATACAGCGAAGGAGAGCGAGATGCATTTTGCCACTTCCAAAGAATGGCTACAGATCTCCGAAAATTGCCTCGAGAGTGGAAGCGTTTTCTTACCTACCATCGACTGGTCTGGAATATCTTCATTATCAACAATCAAACCAAGCATTTAGATGGATGGCAAGTCCAGCTGATTACTTGGATATTCATCTGCTGGGAATTTGAGGATAACATAAATATTCTTGTACAGGTATGCATAAGTTAAATATATAGCTAGCCCCATCCAATGATTCCAATGAAGTACATGAATTTTGATTATCATTTTTGCAGAGATGGAAAGAGATTGATCTTCTTAAAAAATGGTGGAATGCACCATCGCTCCGAGGGATTGTTGAGCATTGCATAAAGAAAGAGAGTGTAAAGATTGATTCCAGTGGAAGAGATAGAGCTAAACAGTCGGAGGATTCTGAAAATAAAGACCCACCAACACAGAAGTCAGGAGTTGACTTCAAAGAGAGCAATGCCACAAATTCCAAAGACAACAAGATGGAGCAAATGAAATTGAAGGAAGGTGTCAATGACGAAAGGACATCAATAAGAGACATCACTGAAGGTGGAGATTGTTCTGAAAGCAGTGAAGTGGCCAGACCAGAGAACTTGATGACAGCTGTGAAAGGAAAAAGTGATGAGTTGGACAAAGCATTATTAATGAAACTAGATGCTCTCGAGAAAGAAATGCAAGATTTGAAAGAACTAGTGAATTCCCAGTTGGCGGGCAAGAGTGAAAAGAGGGCCGAGGAGAAGAAATTGAAGTTACAAAGTTGGCGGAGAATGAAATCAGCACTGGGTAAATATGATGTATCAATGGATGGTATACAAGCATTTCAAAGGTTCAGATTCTACTGTGAAGCAGGACATCTCCCTTGGCCATTGCATCCAGAGGAAGAGGAGACTGAAGACTCTTAGAATTTCTGCGAGGTTGGAAGATAGTGTCCTTTACACTACTTTTTATATTAGACTTTTAATTAGGTGGGAGCATAGCAATGATGTCTTCTTGCAAACCTTGATTGGAGAGTTCCAAAGCTACATTAATATGTTCAAAATGACTACAAAACCTAAAAGAGGAAGTCCTAAAACAAATAAACTATTAGATATGTAACATTGGTATGTTGTTTGTCTACTTGAATATTAAATGGAATGATTATGTTATTTATGAGTGACATAAATTTTCGCTTATTTGATGACAATTTATATTTGGAAAGAAATAATTGAATGTTTGTCATGTGATATTTATTAGATTCATTTTAATAAAATGTTATTGTTTGAAATATAGATTTGAAAGCTTTTGAATATGTTTATTAGTGAGTACATAATATAGTTAATGATCTGTTTAATGATATGTTTTTCTAAGGATTCTTTTATTAATTTTTAAGAATCTTTATTTGTTTTTTTTAAATTAAAGAATTTTTAATTAGTTGTGTTGTCATATTACTAATTTTCACACTTAATATTTTTTTGAATTGACTATTTTCACCTTCTTTAATTAAGTGAAGGCTAACTTTCATTAAATTTTTGAAATATATATTTCAAAAATTTAATTATTAGAAAATAAACTTTACTAAACTTAAAATAAAAAGAGAAATGAATAATATTTATTAAATTTATTAACTTTATTAAACTTAAAATAAAAACATTTACAGCATGATTGGTTATAATGATTCCATCATCGACCATGTTAATATTGTTTGGTACTCTAATCTTGATGTTTGCTCTTGGAAGAAGTACTTTGGGAAGTTATGGAATAACTCTATTGATCCTAAGCTTAAATGTTTTAAATGGCTTTTGATTCTTGATAGACTCCCCATCAGAAATGATTTTCCTGCAACTCATTACTGTAACATATGTAGACTTCCTAAATCTGGTAGACATATATTCTTTGACTGTAGTTTTGCAAAAGAAATCTGGCTAATGTTTGGTATCTCTTTCCCAAAAAAATTTACTATTTTTGAAATCATAACTAGCCATATTGATGGGGTTAAAAATGATACTAATTTATTTTGGAATATTCTTCACTACACCAAACTTTAAATCAGATAAGAAGACCTCTATCTTTTTCCCTCATTGGATATCTACACTTTTATTGCCTATGGAATATAAAGAGCCAGAGATTGTGGAGATCATAGCCAATAAAATAGGTATTTTCATCAAACATGATCTAATCCCTTTTGAGTTCTCTCATTGTGATACTAGGGTATGCCTACTTATTGACCCCTCAAAGGCTATGCCCAACTAGGTTAGAATCAAATCAAAATGGGGTGTTTGGGTTCAAAGTATTGTTATCCAATTTGAAGAGACTATCCACAAATTTCAACATAAATTGGGACATTTTAATACACAATGCTCTAAGGTAGCTCAATCAGAGATGTTAGTGTGTGTGGATCATTGTACAAATCCATCCTTGTGTTTGTATAAGAGGGATGCTCAGAGGTACACTAAGGGAGACAATCAAGTTCAGTCAGACATGCCAGAACACACACCTTCAGCAGTAGAACTTCTATGCAACAACCTTAGTGCAGTTTCAGTAAGGTGCTTGTTTAATAAACCTGCTCAGAGTATTTGTGAGAGATCCCTACAAACTTTGTCAGATATAACCTTAAACATTTTTCATGCTAAATTAGAAGTGATTAATTTTTTCTATCAACTTTTCAAGCATCATCAGAAATCAATCTTGCGGGCCAACTCGATAGAAACTATGAGGATAGAGTGGAAGAAATCAAAGCCCTCCAAACATGAATTACATTATAATGTACATCAACTTATCTTTGAAGACCATCCTTTCAAGGTATCTACTATGCATGAACTATTTAATCAATAGGCAATTGTTGAGTTAAAAGCCAAGAAGTTGTCTGATCAGACAATAAAAGAGCTAGCAAATAAACTAATTCATGAAATGCTAGTTGAGGAGGGAGAGTTTCATGATGCATTTCAAACCAAACCTTTGATAATTTCTACAACCCCACCTTCCAATATTGGATCAGTTCAGCAGTATGAATACCCAGTTATCACCAATCTGCCTCTTAACAATCAATCCAATCCCCAAGAAGTAGTTGACATTGGGAAAGTCATCTGCAATAGCCTCGTGACAAATAATTTTACAATGCATGATAGCTAAGAGAACTTGTTGATGTATCATAATCAACAATATGACAAGTTCCTGGTACAATCCTTATAGGATGAAGAAGATATTATTACTTCTATACAAATTGGGCAGGGCTTAGAGATGAAGTGTGCCCCACATCAAAGGGGGATGTTGGAAATGAACCATGATATGGAAGAGGAGGACCTGATCCATGTAATAGACCAAAAGAGGCTAGAGTCAATCACCCCACTGGGTAGATATGATCACAATCTAATTCTATCTATTGATAAAACCCCTAATCAAAAGGTTCGAGATAAAATGACACCTAAGAAGAGAGGTAGAAAACCTAAAGGCTTAAAAACTAAGGCAAAAATTGCAAATGGTATTCAGTCCACACTAGATGGAAAATTTACCCCAACTAAAAGAGTGACAAGGAGAACTAAGGGTTCTCCTTGTCATCAATGAAGATTACCTCATGGAATGTCAGAGGCCTAAATGCCTCTAACAAAAGATGTAGAATCAAGCAAGAGCTGGAATATATGAAATCAGACATTACACTGTTACAAGAAACCAAAATGTCACAAGAAACTTTCAAAAAAATTATAGGCAAGTGGACTTATTGGAAATTGATTCATAGACAGGGAATTGGAGCTTCAAGGGGTCTTGATGTAACATGGAATCCAAAATCAGCTCAAGGATAACTCCTAGATCAAGTAGATAGTTGGCAATTATTAAAGATAAAAATCTTCGATCTTTCCTTTATCCTGATCAATGTGTATGGCCCCACGACAACACATGAAAAATAGATATTGTGGTAGACGTTGACTCACATCATTCAGTGCCAAAATGATCAACATTTAATACTAGGTGGAGACTTCAATGCAATTCTTAAGTCATCGGAAAAAAGTGGTAGTATCTGCTCTCATTTAAAAACCATTCAAGATTTTTCTAACTTTGTTGATGATAATTTGACTTGATGGATATTGAACCTGTTATTAGCAACTATACTTGGACTAACAAGAGGGCTGGTTTTTCCCATATTGCAATTAGATTAGATAAGTTTCTCATCTCACAAGAATGGAAACTCACATGTTTCACATTCCAGTCAGGTATTATGGCTCAACCAGGATCAGACCACTTCCAAATCTATATACAAGTAGACTTTCCAAATGCAACTCAGGGACTCCAACGTCAACCTTCCTTCAAATTTGAAAGAATGTGGCTTCAGTATCCACACTTTTTGCCTCTACTCAAGTAATGGTGGGTAAGTGCTCTGAGATGTGTAGGATCTAAAATGCACCAATTTACAGAAAAAAATGAAGCACATCAAGAAACAAATCAAAAAATAGAATGAGCTGACATTCAAAAATATCTTTAAAGAAACAGAGAATGTCAAAAGTCAACTAGCAGATATTATTGACAAAACCATAAAATAGGGGGGTATGTACAAGATCATGGTATGCCAAAAAGTGGCGATGTGAAAAAAACCAATTTTCACTCGTCCAAAAGCGCACAAATAGATTTGTTGACTTTTTAGTAGGCCTGGGTGTTAGTACACCTAGCCAAGCCAAAAGCCAAAACTAAAGGGAAAATCAGATATCCGATATTTGCCAATAATTATAAATCTTTGTACCCAGCCGTGTTCAACATTTTTACATTGTAAAAATGTGAACGCGGCTAGGGCTATCCAATATCCGATATCATTTCCCCTATCTGATTTTTCCTAATTTGCCAGGTAAGTGAAAGCTCTTAATTTGTATTATTTTGATTATTTTTAAATAGAAATATATAGTTTTTTATATAAAGATTAGGGTAGCAATGAGTTTTTGTTTTATTTTTTAAAATTCATTGTAATTATCGATTTGTTTTTTCATTGTTATCATACATAGAATCATAAAACCCTCCTAATGATCCCACAAACAATCCAGAACCACCTCCCAACAATCCCCCACCTCCAGAAGATGTACCTGTCACAAACCATCACCGTTTAGAAGATCTAATACGAGATAATCTAAATGAACTTAGAGGATTTCAAACCGCATATGCCAATATCCCCACATTGCACCCCATGTTTACGACATTGAACTCAATAATTGAAAACATGGAGAAACTAACACAGCAACATAATGTTGCACTTCTTTGGCGTGAATCCATGCACACCCAGTTTGATGATGGGCTTGATTATGATCAAGTCATGAACCTAAATATAACAAAACATGACATAGCTAATCTTTTTGTGGATCCTAAAACCGGTCTAAAAGTAGACCATAAAAAAACCAAGTTGTCAATTAAATGGTGCACAAATAGTGCAATACGTGACAACTTTTGGGACTGTTGGTGGATGGTTTTTGATAGACTACCTCACAATAATTTAGATGTCCCATTTTATTTTATTAGAAAATTGTATGCTAAATTTGTGCTCGGTCACAAGGTGAATTATTGGAGTATGAGACCGAACCAAGGTGTAGGTTTAGGCCCTCCGCAAGATAGGCCATGTGCACAATGGGTGAAATCCCACACATATGTCCCCCCTCCTGAGATTTCACCACCTCCCATAGTGCAGCATCCAGACATTATTGTTGAAGCTGGCTCAGAGACTATCTGAGCCATTCACATGTTGAGTGATCTGCTGGTTACATAGACCACAACATTTTTGCCTCCTCCTAATGCTTCTGGTGCATCCACATCCTCCACGAGCTCACATGTTTGTGTGGCCCACACTTGCATTACATGAAAAAATTTGTTCTTTGGACCCCTGACTGATAGTGATACATATAATTTCAGCTTCGATGGGGACAATTCTACACAGCACACTACAAGCACTAAAGCAGCTCATGGAGATGTGCATTAGGAGCATACAGATCCACTGACTCCCACTATTATGGTAAGGGTAAACCATTCACTTTTTACATTGTATTTAAATTTTATTGTTCATATTTTTAGTAGAATTTCCTTATAATAATTTCCCACTTAAGTCTTTTTATGTGTTACATTTATGTTCAGTTGATGACAGAGGAGGAGATGGCACAAGTGGAGGCATCCACACTTTTTGGCATATCATTTGGTCTTGACACTTACACGGTACATATATTTTAATGTACTCATTGGTTTCCTTTTAAATTATGATAATAGTATATGTACATTATTTTCTAATTTTTATGGTCATCTTTTACATACTGATGTCGGTGTCACCAGTTTCCAACGGGGGGCAATGTGAGGGGGTACAGGTGTCAGCTATTGATAAAGGAAAGGTAATTAAGTAATTTAGTTTGTTTATGCATACATGTATACTTGTCAGTTGTGTGTACTCATTTTTAATTTACATGGTTTATTTGATAGAGAGTGGCATATGATGATGTCGTGAGACCCTATCGTCACATGCATATCCATTCGTAGTGATAGCCCCATGGTACGTACATTTCTAAAGTTATTTGTGTGTATTTTACTATCAAGTATATATAATATGGTCAATTTATGATAGTATGAAGTATCTGTTTGAATTTTGTAGGTCACTCCTAATTTGAGGGAGCCAGAATGCCAAGGGTTTGTATCGTTGATGACTCAGCCAACAATCCCTGAAGAAAGTTCAACACAGGTAAGTTTTAATGTTAATTCAGTTATTTTGTAAATATATATTTGCCACCAAGTTTTTAACATTAAATAGTATAACTCGTAGATCAATCTCATGTTCGCAAACATATACACGTGGGAGTCGATATTGGTGGCACTATTCCTGCGCTACCAAGGACATATATTAGATCTCCTATCCGCGGGAGGAGACAGAGAGGTGAGGTATATGAGAGTTCAATTTTAGTTTAAATTTTATTTATTATTGTTGTCTATGATTCTGAATTTTAATCTAACTTGGGGTTTCACTTTTGTGTTTGAACGAAGGATCCATTAGAGCCCAAGAGTACTTCAAAGAGGCTGCATTTTGAAGATCCACCAGTAGAATAAGATGTCCTAGAAACATTTATAGTTGAACTTCTTATTTTGAGATGTCATATGACACATTTTGAGATGGCGTATGCCACATTGTATCTAGATATGTTGACATATAAATATGTACAGAATTATTGTTCATTTTGATATATATATGAAACTTGATATTCAATCCAATTTGTTAATTGTGTGTTCATTTATTCATTGTTAGTATGTATATATGCTTTTGTGTATGTACTCATGTATACGATTTATGCCTTAAGTATATTCAAGTACATTATTCATAACCTAAATTTACGTGTATGGGCTACATGCATGACTTAATTGAATTCATATTGTATGCTTTATAATCTATGTGCTACATGTATGCTTCATGACTTAAGAAAATTTATGTCTATGCTTCATGTGCTATGTGTGTTCACACATGTAATTCATCATTTCAGGTATATAAGGATATCTATTAAAGTGGTTTCAAGGTTTCTAGACTTACCCTTTACTCCCAATGACTAAAAGACTTCAAACTAGCCTAATTACATAATCAAACACCCTTCTGGCAATAATCAAACACCCTTTTGGCCATATCAAAACATATCTCAAATTTAGGTATTGTTCTTTTGGACAAACTAGCAGTACTATGCCTGTACCCCTACAAATACACTAGGAACACCTAAGAAATGTGGTCTTGTAAAATCTCACAGATTGTCGATACCTCTCATGGGGTCCAAGTTACGAGCCTCAAAAGTTTGCTGACCAATCGTGCTTAGTGCACCTTGGGGACACTTTGGTCCAGCGTGGTCTAGAACGTTCTACTGAATTAGTGGTCAAAATGAGGTTGTCCCTAGCATTTACCCACCCAACTAGATCTAATGGCATAGTCCATTCAGTGCCTAGATGAATGTTTTGGAAGTAATCCATTGGTACAACTTTCAACTGACCCTCATTGCAAGTTTTGGCATCGAGCGAGACTGGCATGCCAAATTCAAACAAATTTGAATCTCCCAGAACAGAGAGAGGTTATTGTAGGCCTTAGAAATGCCATCCTGTAGCATCTCATGGATCTCTGATACCTCTCACGGGGTCTAATTTACGAGCCTCAAAATTTCACTGACCAATCATGCTTAGTGCATCTTGGGGACACTTTGGTCCGGCGTGGTCCAGAACATTCTACTGAATCAATGGTCAAAATGGGGTTGTCCCTAGTGTTTACCCGCCCAACCAAATCTAATGGCATAGTCCATTCGGTGATTGGATAAATTTTTTGGAAGTAATCCATTGGTGCAACTTTCAACTAACCCTCACTGCAAGTTTTGGCATCAAGCAAGACTGGCGTGCCAAATTCAAACAAATTTGAATCTCCCAAAATAGAGAGAGGTTATTGTAGGCCTCAAAAACATCATCTAGTAGCATCTCATAGATCTCTGATACATCTCACAACGTCTGAGTTATGATCCTCAAAAGTTCATTGACCAATCATGCTTAGTGCACCTTGGGGACACTTTGGTCCGGCGTGGTTCGGAATGTTCTACTGACTCAATGGTCAAGATAGGGTTGTCCCTAGTGTTTACCCACCCAACTGAAGCTAATGGTGTAGTCCATTTGATGTTGGGATGAACGGTTTGGAAGTAATCCATTGGTGCAACTTTCAACTGACCCTCACTACAAGTTTTGGCATCGAGCGAGACTGGCGTGCCAAATTAAAAAAAAGATGAATCTCCCAAAATGGAGAGAGGTTATTGTAGGCCTTGGAAATTCCATCCTATAGCATCTCACAAATTATCGATACCTCTCATGGGGTCTAAGTTACGAGCCTCAAAAGTTCGCTGACCAATCGTGCTTAGTGCACATTGGGAACACTTTGGTCTGGCATGGTTCGGAACATTCTACTGGCTCAATGGTCGAAATGGGCTTGTCCCTAACATTTACCCACCCAACTAGAGCTAATGGCATAGTCCATTCGGTGTCGAGATGAATGGTTTGGAAATAATCCATTGGTGCAACTTTCAACTGACCCTCACTGCAAGTTTTGGCATCAAGCGAGACTGGTGTGCCAAATTCAAACAAATTTGAATCTCCCAGAATGGAGAGAGGTTATATTAGGCCTTGGAAACATCATCATGTAGCATCTCATGAATCACCAATGCCTCTCACGGGGTCTGAGTTACGAGCCTCAAAAGTTTGCTGACCAATCGTGCTTAGTGCACCTTGGGGACACTTTGGTCTAGCGTGGTCAAGAACGTTCTACTAACTCAGTGGTCAAAATGGGGTTGCACCTAATGTTTACCCGCCCAATCAGAGCTAATGGCGCAGTCCATTTGGTGCTAGGACAAATGGTTTGGAAGTAATCCATTGGTGCAACTTTCAACTGACCCTCACTGCAAGTTTTGGCATCGAGCGAGACTGGCGTGCCAAATTCAAACAAATTTGAATCTCCCAGAATGGGGAGAGGTTATTTTAGGCCTCAAAAATGCCATCCTAAAGCATCTCATAGATCTTTGATACCTCTCATGGCGTTCGAGTTACGAGCCTCGAAAGTTTGCTGACCAATCATGCTTAGTGCACCTTGGGGACACTTTGGTCTGGCGTGGTCTGGAAAGTTCTACTGACTCAGTGGTCAAAAAGTGGTTGTCCCTAGTGTTTACCTACCCAACCAAAGCTAATGGCATGGTCCATTTGGTGTCGAGATGAACGGTTTGGAAGTAATCCATTGGTGTAACTTTCAACTGACCCTCACTGCAAGTTTTGGCATTGAGCAAGACTGGCGTGCCAAATTCAAAAAAAATTGAATCTCCTAGAACAGAGAGAGGTTATTGTAGGCCTCAGAAACACCATCATGTAGCATCTCAAAAATCTTTGATACCTCTCATAGTGTCTGAGTTACAAGCCTCAAAAGTTCACTAACTAATCGTGCTTAGTGCACCTTGGGGACACTTTGGTCCGGCGTGGTCCAGAACGTTCTACTGACTCAGTGGTCAAAATAGGGTTGTCCCTAGTGTTTACCCACCCAATCAGAGCTAATGGTGCAGTCCATTTGGTGCTGGGATGTAATCCTTGAACACTATCCCTTCACCCTAGGGAATCATCATTTTACTTTGGACACATTTGACCAATTTTGACTCAATGACTCCAACTATTACATCATTTGATGATAGAAATGTAATGGAATTAAGACAATAGAAATGTAAGGACATAAAATTAAGACTATACAAATTATATAAGGATACAACATTCATGGTAAGGAAACACATTTTTTGCACTTTACATGGCATTAAGATGATACAAATGTGGGCTTTTAATATTTGCAATTCAACCCATGGGCTCTTTTATATTTCAAATTTTGCATCATATTTTTTATATACAAAATTTGGCATCTAAATATGCACATTACATTTGATTGTTGTTTTTATATACAAAATTTGGCATCTAAATATGCACATTACATTCGATTGTTGTTTTTATATACAAAATTTGGCATCTAACTATGCACATTACATTTGATTGTTGGTTTTATATACAAAATTTGGCATCTAAATATGCAAATTACACAACTATATATAAAAAATAAGTGTCCTTTTTTCTCCAATCCCTACATTTGGAAGGCAGAAGAAAAGTTAATAGAGAATATAAGAAGTGTCCTTTTGGCATCTAAATATGAAAATTACACAACTATATCTAACTTGAGTTGAACTTACCTACTGAAGTGTGCCTAAAGGGTCATCTCGGTGCTTGAGAGTATTCAGTATTGCTTCATGATCAACAATACTAATAGTCCAAAGTTCTTTTGTCTTTGGTTTTCCTTGATGTTTCAACAACTTAACATTGGCTGCTATAACAAGGTGTGAATACATGAGAATGGTTTTGTGCTTCTCATAGTCTTCAAATGCAGGAATGCCATTATTTCTAATCATATATGTGTGCAACCATGTTCCCGCAACAACATGTGATCCTATTGGATATGTGAACATATCATCATCTATCGTCGGTTGTGCAAGTTTTTGCTTTCCTCGTACACAACATGCTAACTAGTAATCTGATCTCTCATCATTCCCTTCTGGTGCAACCAATGCAAAAACATGTCCTGGCTATAGAAGATCTGAAATATGGTCATAGTCAAGTGAACAATCCATGTCATCATTTATTACAGAGACTGTGAGAGATAAAGGAGTAAGATAATGTGTAACCCATGTATCAACCCACTCACTTGACTCACACTGATCCCAATCACACTAAAGACAACTCGGACAATAACAAGCCAACTCTCAAGTCCAAATGGTCCATGTACTAGCATCTGAGCTTCGAAATGAATGCATTTTTGAAGAATATTTCACAGTTTGACAATCCAACCTATCTCCTATTGTGCCCAACTCAACCAACCAAAAGAATTTGTGCACCGCTGAATCAAGAGTCCCCCCTTGTGACAATGCTAAAGTACACCAATCAACAATAGAATGGGCATAAATGAGTTATGCACCTAAAATCATCAGTTTATCCTTAACTAGAGCTCTCTTTATGCATGCACCTGCTCCATCATGCTCCCCTTTTCCACCTCAAAAAAACTCCAAATATGAGGTACACCTCTCTCTACATGAATTCTACATAACCAATAAAATATATGAGCATTTTTTAATTGACCTGTGTAGTTATTTGACCAAATGAGATGTCTATCCATAGCAATATTATTTTCCTGCACCCACTCAAGATAGTTCTCAAAGCAATGTTGGAAAAACTCAGATGAGTGTGATCTATCATCACTCATATAAAAATGGTACTCTTTGATTATCTTCTGGTCATCTTCTATACTATTAGGGGAATGTCTATATGTTATGTGCACAAAAATAGAAACCTGAATAGAATTGTAATATTGAGCTTGCAACTCATTTTGGGGATGCAATGTATAGTTCTTTGCAAATTCAACAACTGATATAATAGTGCCAATCGGGAAAGTGTCCTTACATATCCTAAATTATTGATCCAACCACTGAGACTTGTGACTATGCCTTGCATACTTGTAAAAAAAATTCTTCTTGAAATCTGAAATAAAATCAGCTACATTGCATTCTTTAGTAACCAACTCACATCTAGAGCCTTCGCCTCCACTTTTTAATGTATATTTAACAGTTTCATATACCTTTTGTGGACATTTGTCTTTCCAAAATCATGTTCACATCCCTCGTGAAAACATTCAAAAAACTTCACTAGCCCACCACACTCTAAGCACTTGTCATTTAAGCAATCTTTTCTATAAAAGAAACATCCATCATCTCTAGGACATAAAAAATGATATAACAAGTCTCTTGATGATTTTGGAAGAGCACTTGCACCACACTCCTCCAACATTTCACTACTATGCAAAGTAGAATGAATGGATCGTAACAATTCATGGTGCATTGAAAATTCCACATGATATTTGCAACAACAAGTATTTCGAATCTTAAGAGGCACACAAAAAAAAGGCTTCAGGGCATCAAAAGCTCTTTGTGATATTTTCAATGTTGGATGTGTCTCACACAATTTTTTGAACAACATTGTTTGACTCACCTCCAAATAAAGTTTGGGATGCAGGGTGCGGTCTCAAATGCCAATTCTCAACTTCAAGACATCCTTCACATTTGGTGACACTCTTGAGCTAGATTGCCAAAATAGTTGAATTTGATCCTTCACAGCATCGGTAAGCTTCTTATCACAACATGAAAGTCTCCCACTATAAGCCCATGTATCATTTTGAAGAGGATCATCAAGTCTTTCCCTTCTTGCAAGTGTTATATCCAAAGTTTTATGATTTAGATTCAAGTCAACACAAGTTTGTCTCATCAAACGAGCCTTTCTCAAATCATGACTTATTAAGGAGGTTGTAATAACCCTCCTAGCGGCTCTCTTATCTTTTTCCTTGGTATTCTTCCCAATGGAATTGAGAGCACTAAAAGGATTTCTCACAATAATAGCATTCTACTCCTTTTTCTTGTTCACAGTAATCTTCAATTTGACTAGTATACGTCTCATCTTCTGCATCTTTAAAAATTGCACAAACATTTGACATTGCTCAACCAACGTCTTGTGCCTAAAAAACTGATCAAAAAATTTTGAAACCCACAACCAAACGGTTCTTTCTGATCTCTTTCCATCGAAATTGCTCATTATGTTATCATCAATTTCAACTAACCATTTAGTTCTTCTTGAAGGTCTCAATTTTGAAGTTTGTCTTTCTTCCTCCGAAGGGACTTCACTTCTCATATAATTTGGAGATGTGTAATTTTGATTATCATTGTCAATTCCTTCATATTCAATCGGTGGATTGTCAATGACAATGTTCACACTTCCATTGGCCACATCTACATGTTCATTTTCAAAACCTACATTTTCATCTTCAAAACCTAAATTCTCATTTTCAAAACCTACATTTTCATCTTCAAATTCATGTTCTTCACTTGAAACCACATTCAAAGGTGGGTCAATGCCGACATCTTCATTCATATTTAACATGTCTTGTCTCTTGTTCTTATGGGCAACCCTATCCATTTCTCTATACAATTCATAATCTTCATTTATGAGTCTCCTCTTCCATTTATGCTTTTGACAACTACTACTTCCCAAAGTTAGACCAAAAAGAAGATGCAAATACCTTTGGTAATAGAGAAAATCACACCAAAAAAAGATGAAATACCTTTGGTAATAGAGAAAATACCTAAAAAAGTGGTTTTTTGTCTTCCCGCTACAACTCAAATCCCGTAATTCAAGAAAAACACGTGACTCTCTGGAGGGACCAAGAGAATCTTTTTTTTTCTAACACCAATAAACAAAATTGGATATCCAAAATTAACGAATATCTGATATTATCGGATATCCAATATCTCCCACCAAAATTAGACAAAGAGAGAGGGGGGGGGAGAGAGAGAGAGAGAAGTCTCGCATAACCCCTATGGACACATTGGAATGCTCAAGTGTGTCCTAAGGGATCCTATGACCCCTTTAGACACACTTGAGCATTCAAATATGTCAAAAGGGGTCATGGGGACTTCCTAGGGGTCCTAGTACACCTTATCACACATTAGGACCCCTAGGAAGTCCCCATGACCCCTATGGACATATTGGAATGCTCAAGTGTGTCCTAAGGGGTCCTACAACCCCGTGGGACACACTTGAGCATTCATATGTATCAAAAGGGGTCATGGGGACTTCCTAGGAGTCCTAGTACACCTTATCACACATTAGGACCCCTACGAGGTCCTCATGACCCCTATAGACACATTGGAATGCTCAAGTGTGTCCTAAGGGGTCCTATGACCCCTTCAAACACACTTGAGCATTAAAATGTGTCAAAAGGGGTCATGGGGACTTCCTAGCGGTCCTAGTACACTTTATCATGCGTTAGGACCCCTATGGACACATTGGAATGCTCAAGTGTGTCCTAAGGGGTCCTACGACCCCTTCGGACACACTTGAGCATTCAAATGTGTCAAAAGGGGTCATGGAGACTTCCTAGGGGTCCTAGTACACCTTATCACGCATTAGGAACCCTAGGAAGTCCCCGTGACACCTATGGATACATTGGAATTCTCAAGTGTGTCCTAAGGGGTCCTACGACCCCTTCGAACACACTTGAGCATTTAAATGTGTCAAAAGGGGTCATGGAGACTTCCTAGGGGTCCTAGTATGCCTTATCACATGTTAGGACCCCTAGGAGGTCCCCATGACCCCTATGGACACATTGGAACACTCAAGTGTGTCCTAACGGGTCCTATGACCCCTTCAGATACACTTGAGCATTCAAATATGTCAAAAGGGGTCATGGGGACTTCCTAGGGGTCCTAGTATGCTTTATCACGCATTAAGACCCCTAAGAGGTACCCATGACCCCTATGGACATGTTGGAATGCTCAAGTGTGTCCTAAGGGGTCCTACAACCCCTTCAAACACATTTGAGCATACAAATGTGTCAAAAGGGGTCATGGGGACTTCCTAGGGGTCATAGTACACCTTATCACGCGTTAGGACCCCTAGGAAATCCCCATGACCCCTTTTGACACATTTGAATGCTCAAGTGTGTCTGAAGGGGTCATAGGACCTGTTAGGACACACTTGAGTGTTCCAATGTGTCCATAGGGGACATGGGGACCTCCTAGGGATTCTAACATGTGATAAGGCATACTAGGACCCCTAGGAAGTCTCCATGACACTTTTTGACATATTTGAATGCTCAAGTGTGTCTGAAGGGGTCATAGGACACACTTGAGCATTCCAATGTGTCCATAGGGGTCATGGGGACCTCCTAGGGGTCCTAACACATGATAACGTGTACTAAGACTCCTAGGAAGTCTCCATGACCCCTTTTGACACATTTGAATACTCAAGTGTGTCTGAAGGGGTCATAGGACCCCTTAGGACACACTTGAGCATTCCAATGTGTCCATAGGGGTAATGGGGATGTCCTAGGGGTCCTAACACATGATAAGATGTACTAAGACCCCTAGGAAGTCCCCATGACCCCTTTTGACACATTTGAATACTCAAGTGTGTCCAAAGGGGTTGTAGGATCCCTTAGGACACACTTGAGTATTCCAATGTATCCATAGGGGTTATGTGGACTTCCTAGGGGTCCTAATGCATGATAAGGCATACTAGGAACCCTAAGAATTATCTATGAACTCTTTTGACACATTTGAATGCTCAAGTATGTTCGAAGGGATCGTAGGACCCCTTAGGACACACTTGAGCATTTTAATGTGTCCATAGGGGTCATGGGCACTTCCCAAGCATCCTAACATGTGATAAGGCATACTAGGACACCTAGGAAGTCTCCATGAACCCTTTTGACACATTTGAATACTCAAGTGTGTCTGAAGGGGTTGTAGGACCCCTTAGGACACACTTGAGCATTCCAATGTGTCCATAGGGGTCATGTGGACCTCCTAGGGGTCTAAACACATGATAAGGTGTACTACAACCCCTAGGAAGTCTCCATAACCCATTTTGACACATTTTAATACTCAAGTGTGTCTGAAGGGGTCGTAACCCCTTAGGACACACTTGATCATTCCAATGTGTCCAGAGGGATCATGGGGACCTCCTAGGGGTCCTAACACGTGAAAAGGCATACTAGGACCCCTAGGAAGTCCCCATGACCCCTTTTGACACATTTGAATGCTCAAGTGAGTCTAAAGGGGTCATCGGACCCCTTAGGACACACTTGAGCATTCCAATCCATCCATAGGTGTCATGGAGACCTCCTAGGGGTCCTAACATGTGATAAGGCATACTAGGACCCCTAGGAAATCTCCATGACCCCTTTTGACACATTCAAATTCTCAAGTGTGTCTGAAGGGGTCATAGGACCCATTAGGACAAACTTGAGCATTCCAATGTGTCCATAGGGGTCATGGGGACCTCTTAGGGGTCCTAACACATGATAAGGCATACTATGACACCTAAGAAGTCTCCATGACCCCTTTTGAGACATTTGAATGCTCAAGTGTTTCTGAAGGGGTTGTAGGACCCTTAGGACACACTTGAGCATTCCAATGTGTCCATAGGGGTCATGGGGACCTCCTAGGGGTTCTAACACATGATAAGGCATACTAGGACCCCTAAGAAGTCCCCATGACCCCTTTTGACACATTTGAATGCTCAAGTGTATTTGAAGGGGTCATAGGACCCCGTAGGAGACACTTGACCATTCCAATGTGTCCATAGGGGTCATGGGGACCTTGTAGGGGTCCTAACATGTGATAAGGCATACTAGAACCCCTAGGAAGTCTCCATGACCCTTTTTTACACATTTGAATGCTCAAGTGTGTTCGAAGGGGTCATAGGACCCCTTAGGACACACTTGAGCATTCCAATGTGTCCATGGGGGTCATGGGGACCTCATAGGGGTCCTAATGCATGATAAGGCTTATGAGGACCCCTAAGAAGTCTCCATGACCCCTTTTGACACATTTGAATGCTCAAGTGTTTCCGAAGGGGTCATAGGACCCCTTAGGACACACTTGAGCATTCCAATGTGTGCATATGGGTCATGGGGACCTCCTAGGGGTCCTAACACATGATAAGGTGTACTAGGACCCCTAGGAAGTCTCCATGACCCCTTTTGACACATTTGAATACTCAAGTGTCTAAAAGGGTCGTAAGATCCCTTAGGACACACTTGAGCATTCCAAAGTGTCCATAGGGGTCATGGGGACCTCCTAGGGGTCCTAATGCTTGATAAGGAGTACTAGGACCCCTTAGAAGTCCCCATGACCCCTTTTGACACATTTGAATGCTAAAGTGTGTCTGAAGGGGTTATAGGACCCCTTCAGACACACTTGAGCATTCTAATGTGTCCATAGGGGTCATGGGGACCTCCTAGGGGTCCTAACGTGTGATAAGGCATACTAGGACCCCTAGGAAGTCCCCATGACCCCTTTTGACACATTTGAATGCTCAAGTGTGTTTGAAGGGGTCGTAGGACCCCTTAGGACACACTTGAGCATTCCAATGAGTCCATAGGGATCATGGGGACTTCCTAGGGGTCCTAACGCGTGATAAGGTGTACTAGGACCTCTAGGAAGTCTCCATGACCCCTTTTGACATATTTGAATGCTCAATTGTGTTCGAAGGGGTTGTAGGACCCCGTAGGACACACTTAAGTTTTCCAATGTGTCCATAGGGGTCATTGGGACTTCCTAGGGGTCCTCACGCATGATAAGGCATACTAGGACCCCTAGGAAGTCTCCATGACCCCTTTTGACACATTTGAATGCTCAAGTGTGTCTGAAGGGGTCATAGGACCCCTTTGGACAGACTTGAGAATTCCAATGTGTCCATAGGGGTCATGCAGGACTTCTCTCTCTCTCTCTCTCTCAGATCTAGAGCCTTCACCTCCACTTTTTTATGTATATGTAAAGGTTTCATATACCATTTTGTGGACAATGTACCTTAAATGTTCTTTCATCAATTTTTATGCCACTGTTAGTTTCTAGAACAAATGATGAGCGTATGGTGGTTCTACATCTATGTGAAATTTCTTTTTGAGAGTTAAAAAATTAATTGATTACATTCAATCGAGGGGAAGTCCATTGACATGATCTACTTATTCAGTATAGTCAGACCGCTGAAATTATAAGGAGTCTATACAAAAATCATGTGCTGGATACTTTCAAGAGGATTTGGGCTGAAACTGTCTATCCTCAAATCAACTGTGCAGTTATTTTTTCAAAATCATTTTGTATATCAAATAATATAATACATACTAATATAAAAACTTATATTATAATATTAATGCTATGCTATTATTATTGAATATTAATATTTAAAATGAAATTAATATTAACATAAAAGAAATATAATTTAATATGAAACTTGAATTAATATTAACATAAAAAGAATACAACTTAATATAACACAATTAATATTACTATTAAAAAAATACATTTATTATGAAACTTGAATTTGGGAAAAGTGAGGCAATTCAAATTTCAAAATAGGTGGGCTTTTTCGGATATCCGATATTATCAAATATCCGATTAGGCTTGGTATTTGCTTTGGCATTACCAAACGTGGGTGGTCAACCCTTTAGGCATGTTTCAGGAGATAGTTTTGTATACCGAGACTTCGACCATGTAGCTGACGACTATTTTTCCACCCAAAATTGTTGAAATGAAAAGGGTTTCTTAAAGACACTATCATCTTTCCATCGATATAATTGTTGTTAAATTTCAAGTTCTGTAAGTAATTATTACTTATTTTTCAATTGAGTTATCTTTAAAGTCATAATTGACATACTGATTGAAAAACAACTATAACTTTCAAATTGTTTAACCTTTTTGAAATCCAAAACATGCGTCACATTCTATACTTCGACTACTATAAGAAAAAAAAAGTTTTGAATTTGGTAAAATTTTGAATTAGTTAAGGTGGTCAGACACGAGAGTTTTTTTATTCTGAAAAAGTTGTACCAAAAATTCAAAATTAATTATTTATTTGACCAAAAATTACAAAAAAATATGTGTCACATCCCGGCATGAGTCTACTACCTATATCTAGAATCTTGGGAAAATATATCATCATTTGATTATGATTAAGGTGGTCAGACATACACGTACTCTTTATCTTTTCCCTGAAATTTTTGTAGTACTACATTGAAATCTAAAATTTTGAACAATTAGACAAAAAGCTTTTCAAACAAGGGCTAGTAGTTTAGAAACTACATTCAATTTCCTACAGATTATACTCTTACAAATTTTTCACATAAGGTTCATAAGATATTCAACCTTTTACGTCAAGTTGACTAACCCTAATTTTTTAATTTTTCATTACCACTTAAGGCCATAGTTTGGTATACCATGATCCTGCACATACCCAAGGCATGGATTTTGAAAATTACATTAAATAGAGAAATCTACAACATGAATGGGAAGAATTATGCAATGGAGAGGAGATATATTGGTGTCAAAAGTCACAGGAACTTTGGTTAAAGGAGGGAGATAAAAACACAAAATTCTTTCATGCATTTGCACAACAGAAAAAAGCTTCAAACCGTATTTTCTCTATCAACCAAGCAGAATCTGGAAACCCTATATTTGATGCCAAGGGCATGCAAGAGGAAGGAGTAATTTTCTTCAAAAATCTTCTTGCACCACAACATGATCCAGCGATAAATAACCTTCATGTGCAAGTTCTCATTGATGCTATACCTACACTTGTATCAAAATCTGATAATATAACATTAATGGCCCCTTTCACAATATCTGAATTGAGAAAATTTGTATACTCCCTACCACCGAACAAAGCACCTAGCCCAAATGGATTCACAACTTTATTCTTTCATTCTTGCTGGGATTTTATTGGGTGGGAGCTGCTGGGTGTTATTGAAGAATCTAGGAAGAACAAAACTATGTTTAAATATTTCAATACAACTAATATTGCCATCATCCCAAAGATCAACTCCCCCAAAACATTCTCAGATTTTAGACTGATTTCATTATGCAATATAATTTACAAAATCATAATGAAGGCAATCTACCTTATAATGCAGTATCTGATACCAAAACATGTTTTGCAAGAGCAAGGTGGTTTTGTACCAGGTCAGGACACCACAAAAGGTGCATTAGTCACTCATGAGGTATTACACTCAATCAACACTAGAAAGACTTCACATTTCATCATTAAACTAGACATGATGAAGGCATATGATAGAGTTCGTTGGGACTTCCTACTCAAAGTATTACAAAAATTTGGATTTTCTAAAGGCCGGTGCAAATGGATTAAAGCATGTATTTCAAGAGCATGGTTCTTTGTCCTCATAAATGGGATGCCAGTGGGGTTTTTTACATCAACATAAGGCATATAGAAAGGGGATCCTCTTTCCCCCGTATTATTTATTCTCATGGCTAAAGCATTTAGCAGATTCATTCAGCAAAAGCATGCTCTTGGTTTGTGGCAAAGTACAAAAATTGCGGATACTAATATTTTAGTCACACTCCTTGTTTGCTAATGACACTTTACTTTTTGGGACTACAAATGTCACTGAAGCTAAATAGATCAAGCAGACATTGGACTGGTACACGTTAGCTTTAGGCCAAAAATTCAATGCACATAAGTCAAAAATCTATTTGTTTAATGCTAATCACGTTATCTCCAACAGAATCATCAACACCTTAGGCTTCTCAGTAGATTTCCTACCTTCTGTGCACCTTGGCATTCCCTTTTTCATGGGGGCCAATAAAAAAAACTACTAGCAGCCCATTATTGACATCTAATCAAAGCCTGAATAGTGGTTTGGAAAGCTAGATGGTTGTCACTGGCAGGTAAAATTCTTCTAATAAAAAAAGTCCTCTCTACTATTCCTAATTATTATTTATCAGTGTTAAAAGCTCCATCTTCAGTGATTCAAACACTTCAAAATATGCTTAGAGAATTCCTTTGGTCAGGGAACCTAATGGGTGAAAATAAATTGTTTCTTATATCTCTGCAAGATATGGCACAGGTAAAATATTTGGGAGGTGCAGGAATACATGATTTGAAAAAAAGAAATACTGCATTTGGAGGTAAACTTGTTCTGAAAATGTATACTAAACAACAAAATAAATGGTGCCAAATCCTTCAACAAAAATATCTTGATAACACATATCCATCTAGAGTATTCTCCATACTAAACCCTCCTAAAGGATCAGTTATCTGAGACTTTATGACAGCTTCACGAGATATTATGACCAAATACATATATTGGGAAGTAAACAATGGGGAAAAAGTAAAGTTTTGGAGAGATTATTGGAATGGCTCACCTCCCCTATGCAATCTAGAAATGGATGATATGACTGCCTCCTTATAAAATATTTGGGACTAATACCTAGTAGATTATGTTGCAGTAATTTTCTGCTTCTCCAAAAGGGTGATTTGGAAGGACCTGACTGAGATACCTATTTTAGATCAGGATAGAGAGAGGTTAACAAAATATTTTCATAAAAAGAGGTTTACTTTTCAGGAAAGGATGATAAGCTATTTTGGGCTCTTGGGCAGGATGGCACATACTCCCTTAAAGAAGGCTATATGATCATTCAGCAGTAGGAGACCAAAAAAGCTCCATGCAGGGCATTCTCTTTCTGTTGGAATCATGTAACTCTCCCCAAGGCTAGATGCTTCACATGGATTGCATTGAAAAAAAGGGGCCTTACAAGTGATAGACTTAATAAATTTCATATCTCCCAACCTTTCAACTGTCTTCTTTGTGACCAAGAGCTTGAAGATGTGGACCATTTATTCTTGAATTGTCCCTTTGCACAGTGATGTTGGTTTTTTGTTCTTCAAAAACTACAATACTCCACTCCACTACCAAATAAACTATGGGGCCTTTTCCAATCTTGGCTTGAGCTATATTCAAAATCTATCTTTTCTAGTTTGTGGAAGTGTATCCTAACTTTTTTGGTGTGGGCATTATGGTGGGAACACAATAAGAGAATTTTCTAGCATAACCCATATTCACTTGAAACTATCCTCACAAGCATTGAAAGATCATTCTCGAAAGTGATTAATGCTATTCATTCAAAAGTCAAATGCAATCTAGTATTAGCCAATTGGGATAGTGTTGTTATTAGGGAATGGAGGGATATTCATGTGCCTAGTGGGTGGTGTCATCAATTTCAAACAAACACCTCCCAAGATAGAGATTCAATTCTTTGGCATCCCCCTACTCGGGGTGTGTTTAAAATCAATTTTTATGGTTCTTCTCATGGCAACCCTGGAAAATTGGGTGTGGGAGTATGTATCAGAAATCAACAAGGTGAGGTGCTAGCTATAAAATCATCCCCCCTGCCTTAGGGGACTAATAACATAGAAGAAGCACATGCGTTGTTTGCAGGATTAGTCCTTGCAAAACAATGTGGTTTCCAAAATATCCAGATAGAAGGTGATTCCCAGGTCATTATAAATGCTTGTATTAAAAGACAACCGCATAACTGGAAGATAGCATATATTATGCAACAAATATGGATCCTACTTGATTCATTTGCTAAGAAATTTATCTCCCATACTTTACGTGTTTAGGTAATGCGCTGGAAGATCATCTAGCAAACTTAGGTTGTGACAGGTTGGCTATTGAATCATCAAATTCATTGGAGTACATTAAATCTGACAGCGTTATGCAAAGATTGATTATGATTGATAAATCTCTAGGCTCTACGAATGTAGAAGCTGGTGAAGATTGCTACTTTGGGGGATGACGTTATCTAAGGCTTGTGACAGTTGTATATGTCACTACAACTCTCACATATGTGGCTCTTGGTGTATGAGTTTAAACGTATGCCCATTTCCAGCCACATCATAGCTACATATATGTGAGCTCTTGCAGCAGGGTACAAGAGTATTTATGCACCCTGGATTTGCATAGATCCATTGGACACCATTAATTTCTATGAGGCTCTTCGATACTATGTGAAAGTTACATATATGTACTTTCACATTACAAGGCAACCTCAAATTCATTGTAAATATGTGCGGAGTTGATGGTTTTTGACCCAGATGGTACCCTAGGCATTACTTGACATGATTGCTACAAAATTTGGGAAAAAATAAAATTGCAGACATTATTTCATTCCCTAACATTGTGTTGAATGTGTTTGCAAAATGGAGTTTATCTCAAACTTGTGCCCATGCTACAAGTCATGTGCCTATTATCATGATAATTTTCTACCACGGAATTATAGAATTTTTCTGCTACCTAAGGAATTTGAGAAGCCATTCCCTCCTTGAGTTGATGACATCTTCCTCGAATGTGTTTTTATTTGTCACTCCCATGTGATTCTCAGTGCCATTCATAAAGTGATTGGTGAGCATGTTCACTGGCCGCGGTCAAGACAAGTCCTCTTCCCCTCACAGATGTTATCAATTTTTCTCTCCAACTCCATGGATCTCTTGTAGTCAGTCAACCTTATGTTGATGATAGCAAACAAGGCAACTCACCCATAATTCATGTTGGGGAACAAACTAATGTTGGCGATTCACAAATATAATCTGTGGGTGGGATGTGCATTTGTTGGTGGTCTATTCCCCTGAAATGTCCTGCTGGCAAAACATGAATTCATGTTGATTTATGATAGCATCAAATGAGCTCTAGAGTGGCACAGCTTCCGGCTTCTCAAATCAACTCTGGATGTGGTGGCATAGGTTCTTGGGACAAAGCTTGATGCCAACATTCAGAAAATTGTCAGTGCCATCCTAGATTTACTAGGTACTCCAAATATTGTGCCGTGTCCATCTCCCATGGAGAAGGCATCTAAAGGTAGGACACTTGCCCCCCCCCCTCCCCCAATGTTGGTCTTAGATTTGAATTTACCCTCTATAATCAACTCTCCTTCAACTGAAGGTCACGATTTCCCTTATGGCCTTCTTGCTCGGACAATTGACTCTTGGCTGACTAAATATGATGGATGGGCTATAGACACCCTGATGGCTTCCCTAGTTGGATGGGAAGAGGCATGGACATTCTCTCACAGTCACACAAGTTTCTTGCTCGGGGGTGTTGATGATATGGAGGAATGATGTATAGGTGGGGAGTAAAATTTTGGCTTTCTTGGGAAGCTTGGTGCCCTTACTAGCTCAACTTTTGTATTGTGTTAGTTGGCATCCAATGCCAAATTTATAATTATTATAAGGGTGGGAATTTTAAAACCTTATGCATGGTCATATTAGGTTGTATTTGACATATTAGATTGCATAGAGATATTATATTTATGTAAGATGTAAATATTTTGTATTTGACAATGATTCTAGATTTTCTTTTCTGTTCTTTCCCGAATGAATCTTTGAACCAGTTTAAATAAATATATTTAGTGACTAGGCCACTTTTACTTTAAAAAAAAAAATCCCCCATTCCATTGAGCTTTAATTGATATCTATACACTTTTGAAAATCTATCATATTGACAAAGGTGGTTAGTATGCTGCCATTTTTAGTTTGAAAAGTTATAAAGCCTTGTCACAAATCTATTTTATGTGTATCCCACAATTATGGCATTCCATGTGATGAGACCACTTATTTTGGAGACATTTTATTACACAGGTACCATCGCCTGTCTATTTTCTCAAATTTTGCACGCATGCCTAGCAGGGCAGTTGAAACTACAACATTTGACAAAATTGCATTATCTTTAATCGCTTGATGAATTACACATTCTCTTTCGAAGATCACATTTTCATGCAAGTAGGAATGCTACTGGCAAAGGTTGTGGTGGACTACTAACTGTTAAAAGGAATACGAAAAAGACAAGGCAGTGAAGAGAATCGATGGAATGGATTGTAATTCCATGATTAACTCGATCCTAGTTTTCTTCTTGGTCCTCTCAATATTTATTTTATTTGTTTCATTATCCTCGCAATGTCTGGGAAAATGGGTCCTTTTTGACAAAGATGTAACATTGTCTTTACATTATTTTTTCATTTATAATATTGATGCAATGTGATCATTACAGAAGAAGAATTTTAAATTTCTAAATATACATTTGAAAAGGCTATTTTGTTTATCAGACTATCTGTCATTCACTCAAATGTTTGGAATACAGGACAATTAGTGTAACTATAATTGGTACTGAACCTGGTTTAGCTTATACAATGGTGGTATAATTGTTCAAAATATCAATACTTGAATTCATTTGCACTTAAAATCAATAATTTAATTATAAATGCTAGTAGTTTTAGTTATTAAAATAAATTATACAAACTCATTAATTAGAGTGGACTAAAATTCTATAATCGTGCACAATAAATAAGGGCATATTTTTATGCAGGTGAATCAATTCTTATAAAGGAGCAGTTGCTCGTGAGATACAACTATAGTTTCTGAAGCAACACTATCCCCTTAAAAAGTAAATAATAGCAGATCAATTGTTTATTAGCAAAAGGAAAGTTGTTATCATTAGCAAAAGGAAAGTTGTTATTTATAATTGGATAAGAAAGAACACAATTGTTTTTCTCATATGACATATATGTTAAAATCTATAATATAAACAAATGACATTTTTATTAGAAGAAGCAAAATAATATGAATATTATTTATTTATAATTTAAAATGGTTTGATGATAAAAGTCATTAAAAATAATTTTAAAATATTCATTATTTTTTATCAAGAACAAAAGTAGTATTGTTTAAAGATGGAGGAAAATCTAAATTTTCACAATCAAATATTCTAAAAATAAAAAATGCATTAATAATATTAATAAGTTAAAAAGACTTCTTCCTGGTGTCAGGGTGTCTCTTCTAAGCACTACATGGTGGAGAAGGTGTCCTCTCACCGGAGTTTTTCGCAAGTGGTGGAGCAAGTTGGCCTTGTGTTGTCTCCTCTTCCTTTTGTCTCTGATGTTGGTGCTGAGGGTGTTGTTGTCCCTCCTTCTTCAGCATGTGTGAGGACTCCCCCAACATCTACGATGTCTTCCCTAGCTGCTGGAGCTGACTCTGTTCCTCATGATTCTTCAATAAGGTATGTCCTTGCTGGTCCTTCTGTAGGCTTTTTCACTCTCCCCAGCCCTCATTCTCCGCTTGCTGCCTTAGGGAAGGTTTATGCCCCCTCTGGGGGCTGTGTTTCTTAAGGTTTGGATTCTTTGGCATGGCAAGATGTTGTTGCTATGGTTAAAGATGGTTGGATCAAGGTAAAAGGAAAACATTCTAAGCGATCTTCACCCTCTTTTGACATGACCCTTTGATCCCATCAGTACGAGGCTAAAAGAAGATCCTAATTTTTGGGGTTTTTTCTTTTGGCTGGGTTCTCTCGGGGCCTTGTCCAAATTGTTTGTTCTAAGTTATGGGAGCCTATTGGAAAAACCCTCATATACGTCTTGACCAGTTTCATCTAAGTGGGATGTCCTTAATATCTTTTTTGACCTTCTTGTAAAGGGTTTCAGGTCCCTTCAAAACTTATTTTCCACTATAAAATATATATATATATATATATATATATATATATATATATATATATATATATATATATATATATATATATATATATATATATATATATATATATATATATATATATATATATATATATATATATATATATATATATATATATTTTAAAAATGTATAATATTTTATTAAATTTTTGCTTGGTTTATTTTATTTTTTTATTAAAAAATATTTAGGTTTCTTTATCCATAGAAATCCTCATGAAAAAATCAAAAAGAGAAAAATAATAATTTAAAAAAATAATACATAAGAATGAAATAAATTAGAAAGTTACAAGTAAAACAATCTTATCCCCATTAGAACAAGATGATTTTTTATATTCAAATTAGAAACTTACCGACACAACATTATTATCCTCATCTAAACAAAAGTGAATTTTATTTTTTAAAAACAAAGATAAGAGTAAGGACAATAAAAGGCAATTTTCAAACAATAAATTTTTACTCATTTATTAATATTTTCTAGAATAATAGTGAAATATTTATAATTTCTCTTTAGACTTTGAAAGGATATATGCATATATGAATATTAAGTATAAGATATTTAAATGCTACTTTAAATAATGTTAGAGAGAGCTTTGAAAAAAACACATGACTATTAAAGAATTATATGAGAATTCTATATATGTATGTGAAAATTAGAACTTGCATGGTATATGGTGAATTCTTATATTGCTTTTGTGCCTTAAATTTATAATTTTGAATAGAGTTGTTTCTTTTCAGACTTTTCTATCAAAAACATCCATTTAAGTTATAAGACAACCACCCCTTCGTGAGGCTACAAGAATAAACCAAAGGTTCTATTCAGATTATTGAAACTTCGAGTAATGGGTATCTGAGGAAATGTTGAATTATTTGCCCTATGCAAACCGAAAATAAATGAAATTCTTATTAAGATAAATTCAAAACAAATGAAATTCTTATTACTTAAGATAAATTCAAAATAGATCATAAACCCTTTGTTTAAACAATATCGAATTGCTAATGACGATTGCTATAAATTGTAAAAAAATAAACTCATCAAAACTCATCCACCAATTTCCCCCTTCTATGATATTCCCTTCATCAAACCATGAACATGGGCATCACTATCAATAGATTCCTATCTTTAAACAAATGACAAACGTCAAGGAGTCCAAAATGAAACTAAAAGAAAGGATGAGAATAGGGGAAAAACAAGGTAAGTTACTATTTCTTTACAAAAAACTAAAGTGTTTTGCATAGTCAGAAATGAAAAACCACAAGAGGGCTAACAACTTTTTGGGAGCAAAGCTCCCACATAAAGCCTATCGAATTAATAAATGAGGCAACAAAAGTAGGTTTGTCTTGGCAGTGGCCATACCTTTGGAACCCAAACAAACCACTTTGTCAAGGCATTTGCAACTTACTTTGAAATCAAAATGACTTATGATCGTGAGATGGACAAAATTTGGGTTGAATGTGTTTCATTAAACATAATAAATCATTTAATTGATTATACTACCCCTTCCTAGACTATAAGATTGATAATTGATGACTACAAAATGCTTAATCATTTCCAAGCTCACAAAATCTCACATGTGTACTATGAAGGGAATTGTGTTGCTGACAGGTTGGCCAATTTAGGTGTGTTGTCTGATCTATTGGTTTATTGGGATAATGATGACTAGATCCTAGTTAAGATCCAAATTTTATTACACATTGATGCCGAGAAGTGCTTTGATAAACCACACCTTGGTTTTGATGGCATCGTACATGAAAATTTATTCTCTTTTAAGAATTTTTTTATTGATTACCACGGCTTGGGTTTTGGTGTTTTTCTTTGAATTTCATTCTGTGTACCCTACTTCTCAGAGCCAAGGTAATTGGTCTATTAATGCAATGGGAGGTGATTGAAATAGGTTAGATCCAGTTGGGTTTGAGAAATGATAGAAGGAAGACATTGTTTGGTCTGCTCTATCGACCAATAGCCTCACTCCCTACATGGAAAAGTTGCATGGTATAGACATGCAAGTTACAAAAGCCTTTGCTAATGGCTGAGAGGAAGGGCTTTTGAAGGTGTATGGTTTGGAGTTAGAAATAAAGGAGAACTTGATTACTAAGGTGTCTGATATGATAATTGAGGGAAGAAAATTTTACATGGATAAGAAAAGTGTGATTGAGGCCTTCGATATCTTTTTCCTTCCTAGTGAAAGAGATAAGGTTGATAGAATCACAGACGGAGGACATGACATAACCACCCTTATTTGAGGAATCACTTTACATGCATATATAGCTTTCAAATACTGAATCACTTTACACCAGTATTAGAAAGGAAGGATTAATCTACAATATTTGATAAACTTCAACTGAAGATTCATATATGCACCAACAGTTATGATATGGCTTGTTGTTAGTGAACAGATTTGTCCTTCAAACAAAAACACAAAAGTTGACTCCAAACACCCACAATGAAGTACAAACCACACTAACAATTGGACATATTATCATGGGATCGATAATCTTCCTCTAAATTATTTGGGTACAACTCCCCGTGTAAGATCTCCAATGAATTCACAAAACCACTTACAAAGATGCTTTTAACTCGAAAGCAAGAAAGGTATACAAACATCTACCCATAAACATGAAAAATATGTAAAGAAGCTAATCTAATAATAAATCAAAAAACAAAAATGGCACAAAGTCCATTGTTTCAGACCTTACATAACAGAGAAAATGCAAGAAGAAAAACATATGATTCTCTTTCTAATACATGAATAACTAAGGCTCAAAGACCAAAAGATTGTCATGCATGTAATTGTGTGAGACAGATTTATACTCACAAGAGATTGGATCAATTCACAGATTGATCTCAATCAGAAAATAAATATCCAAACTCAAAGATTCGGCATACAAATATTCTTTTTCTCTGAATATTAAAAAGATGACAAAGATCTAAATGCTTCCAGACTCACAAATTACAATCTAAAAGAAAAACTAGATCTTTCTTTCCCCTCTACAAATACAATTTTTAAAAAAGAAAAAAAACCCCTCTCGCTGCCTATAGCTCACAGTCTCCAAAAAAAGAAGAGGAATCTGTAAACCCCACTTTTTCCAAAAGATTTACAAAAAATAGACTCAAACGACCATTATTCAATTATCATAATTGAATCTTGAAACTATTTTTATCTCCCAAATTTTTATCATCTTATTTTGTCTTCATGTGATCTTTAAATATCAGCCTATCATGACAAATGGTAAGAGTATTAAGAATGAGTACAATGTTTAATGAATTATCATAACATTATTTTCTCTTTTGCAACTTTCTATCCACCGGCACTTTTAATCCTTATAGACATATATCTTCAATGCTATCCAGTACATTCATATTTAACTCTCAGTCAGTACTTATAATGTGCTTTTCTCCATATTTCTGCAAACATTCTTGGTTAATAAAATAAACCATCACTTTTATGCTTTCGATCTTTTTCTTGGTATAAATTTCATCCCCAAGAATATTAAGATCAGGAATCCTTTTAAAGTGACATGTGACCTTAACTTGACAAGTGGCATTTGCTAGTGATGAGGCTATGTCATCATTTTGTGACTGTCAGTGACAGTTTTGACAATGCTCTACTCAGTCAGCTATAACTTGTGAACCAAGAATAATTTCAAAGATCGCTCAGGTGAGAGTCTGAAGAATTAGGATTTCTCAAACATATAAAAAAATTATCCCAATACAACGGTGGAATTTGGAGTTATGCGCCCCACAAGAGGACTATTTTTATGCTTCCTGCAAATTCGTGGTTACTGGTTACATTAAAAACTATGAACATTCTTCATGTCCATGCTTGCATTTTGAATTTATCTTAAGAGATAATTTGATTCAATTCTAGAGACATTTTAAAATCCTCTAAAGATATAGGAACTTTATAGCATTTCTCATACAAAAATCAATTAATCACGAACCTGACTGTGCACGGTATTATTGATGCTCTACATATGGAATTGTATCTGAAGTCCATGAGCTCACCATCTTCTTAAAAAAAATGTTGTAATAAGGATGTGGAGACCATTGTAGATACCTTCCTTGTATTAAAGAGTGGCCATCTATCAAATTTTATTCCCTTTTTTTGGCAGCAGTCAACTATGTCAGTCCACTTTTATAATGACAAAAATGTTAATGATTTGGAAAGATCATCTTTGCACAAGGTGACCCCACAATAGTGGGTTACACTTTTTTAGACATGCTGATTTTTTATGAAATAATAGATTTTTAATAAAATGTGATTATTTAAGCCTTGAGAGGTTCCATTTGAAAGAATTTATTACAAATGGTTAGCTCAAAGCCTCTTAGATAAAAAAAACCATCGCTATAACATCTATACTCATCATTCATACCTACAATGGAGTCTCCTTCGCACCTATTAAAATGCTGACAAAAAATCACATCGACTTTATCTTTTGGCATATCAAATGAATCCATTTGAAAAACTTATCTATGTAGTAAGGTACTACTGAGAAAACTCTTTCCAATGATTATAATGTTAATATATATTAAGTTTATTATGACTTCATATTTTTAGTTTTACTAAACATAGATATTTCACCGTATGTCTACCTCTATGTTTGACGCTTATGGAAAAATAGTAAATGAGAGAAAAAAAATTCTAAAAAATATTTATGCCCTTGGTATTAAATTTCTCTTTCTATCTAAAAAAATAAATATGAAATTGGACAAATACACAACAAGTTATAAGCTATGTAGTAAAGGTATGTCAAAATTATGGTTTAGTCAACTTCACACATTAATAAAATATGAAATAATCAAGAAAATGTCATAAAACCAATTTGATGCCCTCCATATGGATGTTAAAAGACTAAATTTGAAAGAATCACATTGATATCTATTTTAGAAAAAAAGTTATGCTCTATGAAAACAATGTAACTCTTTGAAAATGACGTTTTTAGCAACATACCAATTTTCGTGAGAGAAAGAAAAAGCCAATCAAATCTGTTCAAAAATAAAAATAAAAAATATATTTAGAATCTAGACCGAAAATCCTAAAAGACTCTAATTTACTTCATCTTGTGATTCTAAATGGTTTAATAAGAATATGCATTCGAATTTGAAAGTTTTTTTCAAAATGTAGAGTTCAGTGTCCGTTCAGGCAAAAAAGTGTGACCCACTATTGTGGGCTCACCCCACATTGGAGGGCCCTTACTGGTTTTGTTGAATCCAAACTTGAATTGAACATCTAAACCCATGAAACTCTTTGTATCAATTGAACCAAAAGTACCAGACAAAACCCAAAATTTGAATATTGCACTTTGAAATCACTAAGGTTGCCTATAATATTGAACTTGTCAAGCCTTCAAACTGAATTCTAAATCTCTGAAACTCTGAACCGGTGAATCTACTTATCCAAACTAAACCACTTCGAACCTCTTTGAACCTTGGTTTGAAGTAGTTCAAAGAGGTTCAAGACCCTAAACTTGAAAGTTTATTTTCGGGGTCTATATGGGTACCAACATGGGCTCTAACTGTGGGACTATTTTTAGCATGAAAATAGAGAACTCTAGCAATCTTTGGGAAAAGACAAGTGCCTAGCATCCATTGGGCGAATAGAGTCACTAAGAAGAGAAAAATCAGGAGTTTCTTGCATAAGGGCAAAGGGGAGTAGGGCAAAACCAACTAGCCAAAACACCTAAACTACTAGCAAGCGTGAAGCTTGTACATTATTCAAACTAAGACTATGCACACCAAAATAATATTTACAACATGTACAAAGGTAGGAAAAGAGCCTACCATAGGATCCAAGAGTAAGAAAAAGTCACGTGAATCCATTTACCAACTGGGAGAAGTAGGAGCCTTTCCACAACAATGGATTATGACCATGTGATGTGACCTGTAATACTTGCCATATGACAACTCTTTTGATGTTGGACATCAAACTAACTTTGTGCAAAAGTAGCATGTGCAAATGCTTATCTCCAAACAACCATTTTTCATCATAACTTTCTAAATTTTCTTGGGTATCCTGTGCAAGATTATTCAAGAAATATTTTGCCTTTGATTGTACATAATAACACTGAAAAACTTTTAAAATAATGGTTGCATCATTCTTACAATCCTCACTATGAAAATTAGTATACCCAAAAGAACTTTCAGCACCTACATTACCTTTGACATAAAAGGTAATTTCATCTAACATAGAATCAACACTAGCTAGAATGATTTCATCGTTAACTGTGATCAAATCTGAAAATTCTCTGTCCATAGCTGAAGTATATGAAGAATTAATACCTGCACTTTTTGCACTAAGGTCTTCTTGTTCAATGGATGAAAAAAATTGACTTATAACTTCTTCATAAAGAGAAATATCATCCAAATTGTTGAGCAATCTCTGAGGCTGCAAAACTTCAACATCTTGATTCCTCCCTTTCCCAACATTTATTCCAGCATCATTTTTTCTAAGAAGAGGAGGCAAGCCATCATCAATTGGTTGAAAATCATAAATCTTAAAAAGAGCATTGTTTCTAACCTCATAATCTTTATCATATTGGGCCGGAAAGTATAGTGCATTGACTTCACCCCAAGTGGTCCCATCTACTGGATTTGTGAATTGTTCCTCCATTTTGGTTGCTGCTGCATTATTCTTTTCAGCTGTAGTAATAAACACTTCTTTTTGGGAAATATTCTCATGATCAACTTTTGAATGAATGGTGAGTGCATGTATCCTCTGAAAATTATCTTCTAAAATCATGGGATCAAACTTTATGGGAACAACATCCCCTTCCTTTGCAAGAATAAAATCTTCATTAAGAAAATACGTGGAGGGAAAAATATTTACATCACTTCCACATGCATGCATCTCTTTTTCTGCTATCTCCTTTTCAATGATCATTTCATCAAAGAATTCAGACAAACTAGGATTCATACCTTTGCCCAAATCATGAAAGAATGTGTTTGGATTTATTTCAGCAGTGTGACTTTCCTCATCTGTCACCGCACTAAGGAAATCACTATCTTCTTCTTGTTCATCTTTACCCATGGGCTCTTGGATGTTGTCTTGATCATCGAAGACTGAATAGATGCGAGAAATGAATTGAGAGGATATCACCGGGGGCTCTTCATCATTGACTGTCAGTTCTTCTTTCAGTCTTTCCACTCTTCTTTCATACTCCTTCAGATCCTTGAGTTTGTGGAATTGTGCACAGAGACTTCTCCACAAAAGAGTGCTTGCATGATCATCTTCTAGACTGATATCTTCTCTAACAACCTGAGAGACACTTTCTTTGAAACTGTGCAAGAACTTGCTCAACACTTTGTCATGTATTGGATAAATCTCCATAAGAGTAGGATCGGGCCTTTTCTTGATTATGATCTTTCTGGTCTACATGATGAATTAGTAGAGTCACCAAGCCTACATATACATATATAATATAAAAACTGAGGAAATAAATTTAGCACTGATCTTCAATTTTGTTCCCCAGTAAAGTCACCAAAAATATGTTAGTGAACAGATTTGTCCTTCAAATAAAAACACAAAAGTTGACTCCAAACACCCACAATGAAGTACAAACCACACTAACAGTTGGACAGATTATCATGGGATTGATAATCTTCATTTGAATTATTTGAGTACAGCTCCCCGTGTAAGATCTCCAATGAATTCACAAAACCACTTACAAAGATGCTTTTAACCCAAAAGCAAGAAAGGTATACAAACATCTACCCGTAAACATAGAAAAGATGTAAAGAAGCTAATCTAATAATAAAGTAGAAAAGAAAAATGGCACAAAGTCCATTGTTTCAAACCTTACATAACAGAGAAAATGCAAGAAGAAAAACATATGATTCTCTTTCTAATACACGAATAACTAAGGCTCAAAGACCAAAAGATTGTCATGCATGTAATTGTGTGAGACAAAGTTATACTCACAAGAGATTGGATCAATTCACAGATTGATCTCAATTAGAAAATAAATATCCAAACTCAAAGATTTGGCATACAAATATTCTTTTTCTCTGAATATTAAAAAGATGACAAAGATCTAAATGCTTCCATTCTCACAAATTACAATCTAAAAGAAAAACCAGATCTTTCTTTCCCCTCTGTAAATACAATTAAAAAAAAAGAAAAAAACCCGTCTCCCTGCCTGTAGCTCACAGTCTCTAGAAAAAGAAGAGGAATCTGGAACCCCCACTTTTTCCAAAAGATTTACAAAAAATAGACTCAAACGACCATTATTCAGTTATCATAACTGAATCTTGAAACTGTTTTTATCTCGCAGATTTTTATTAGCTTATCCTGTCTTCATGTGATCTTTAAATATCAGCCTATCATGACAAATGGTAAGAGTATTAAGAATGAGTACAATGTTTAATGAATTATCATAACATTTTTTTCTCTTTTGCAACTTTCTATCCACCAACACTTTTAATCCTTATAGACATATATCTTCAATGATATCCAGTACATTCATATTTAACTCTCAGACAGTACTTATAATGTGCTTTTCTCCATATTTCTGCAAACATTCTTGGTTAATAAAATGAACCATCACTTTTATGCTTTCAGTCTTTTTCTTGGGATAAATTTCATCCCCGAGAATATTAAGATTAGGAATCCTTTTGAAGTGACATGTGACCTTAACTTGACAAGTGGCATTTGCTGGTGATGAGGCCTTGTCATCATTTTGTGACTGTCATTGACAGTTTTGACAATGCTCTACTCAGTCAGCTATAACTCGCGAACTAGGAATAATTTCAAAGATTTCTCCAGTGAGAGTCTAAAAAATTAGGATTTCTCAAACATATAAAAAAATTAGGCTGATCCAACAGTGGAATTTGGAGTTATGCCCCCCGAAAGAGGACTATTTTTATGCTTCCTGCAAATCCGTGGTTGTTGGTTATATTAAAAACTAGGAACATTCTTCATGTCCATGCTTGAATTTTGAATTTATCTTAAGAGACAATTTGATTCAATTCTAGAGACATTTTAAAATCCTCTAAAGATATAGGAACTTTATAGCATTTCTCATACAAAAATTAGTTAATCACGAATCCGACTGTGCACGGTATTATTGATGCTCTACATATGGAATTGTATCTAAAGTCCATGAGTTCACCATCTTCTTAAAAAGAATGTTTTAATAAGGATGTGGAGACCATTGTAGATACCTTCCTTATATTAAAGAGTGGCCATCTATCAAATTTTATTCCCTTTTTTCGACAGCAGTCAACTATGTCAGTCCACTTTTATAATGACAAAAATGTTAATGATTTGGAAAGATCATCTTTGCACATTGGAGGGCCCTTACTGGTTTTGTTGAATCCAAACTTGAATTGAACATCTAAACCCATGAAAATCTTTGTATCAATTGAACTAAAAGTACCAGACAAAACCCAGAATCTAAATGCTACACTTTGAAATCACCAAGGTCGCTTATAATATTGAACTTGTCGAGCCTTCAAACTGAATTCTAAATCTATGAAACTTTGAACCGGTGAATCTGCTTATCCAAACTGAACCACTTCGAAGTAGTTCAAGACCCTAAACTTGAAAGTTTATTTTCAGGGTCTATATGGATACCAACACTTGTATATGCCATCATTTTTGAGTCGAAGGAAAAGTTCACATATTTTAGGCTTATTTCACAATCATTAATATGGATCATTTACATTTTATGACTTGCTTTGTTTTCAGCTTATGTGGTGTCAAGTAGATCTTATCAAGCACCCATTTAGATGTTCTGTGATTTACAAAACATTACTACAGTAAACAACTTGAAGGTTGCATGTCCTTATCAAGTTTTTGTGTTGACTCAAAAGCTTTAAGAATGCCCAATCTTGACACGAACCCAATCAATGCTTAAAAAGTGGTTTTAAAAATTGTTAAGGTCTGTGTGAAGTTGGGTGATCGACATTTTGTGGAGCTTTTGAACCAAAACACAAAGTTCAAAATTTCCCAAGTCCATGCGATATGCCGATCAAGAAAACAATGAAGTTTGGTTCAAAAGTCATGGTTGGACCTAGCATATAGTATAAAAGAGCATCTAAACAAGTTTGGAATTCACCACTGAATCAGAGTGTCGAAGCTTTACTGAACTCTTGAACCGAAATCTAATAGGGTCAAAAACTTTGACTCCATGCGATATCAGTGATTATTATTGGGCCTACTAAAGTCTTCACAGGTCTAACATATTAGGACGGTCCACGGTTAGTGTGCAGGCCCAATATAGTTCAAAATTTACACAAACTCCCAGCTCCTTCCCTGTCAGGTGCCGAGCACAATAGTTGAACACCTCCCATGTTAGTGAAGAAGCTTCACAGAGCATAGGCATCAATGAACATTGTTAGCACATATTTAGATTTCATGGAAAATATCCCAAACTCCTAGAACTTAATAGCAGATTCAACCGATCAAAATAATGAAGTTTCAACACTTTCCATTTCCTCCAATCTACCGACAATGTAGATTCCAAAATAAGTGAAACACCCGATAATGGCATCAATACATCTTGCATGATGGTAATGTTGCAAATGCTATTAACCTCATCAAATCAACTTAAGTACACTCAGTCACATAGTAAGAGCCGGCATTATACTGAGTAATTGGGGGGAAAAGCTGAATTATGTTATGGAGGTGGAGTTGTCCAAAAATGAAGAATAGGTACACGATGTTGAATTGATAATATGAACCAATAATGTGGGGAGAAATAAATTATTTTCAGGAGATATCAAAGATATGAATCCTATTTAATCTTCAATACTTTCTAGATGTGAAAATTCTTCAATGTTTTTGTTTGCATAACTGTACACGAATCCAATTCTCCTTTGTACCTATTAAAATGTTCTTTGAGAAATGCCAACTTGTTTGTAGTATAGAAGGTTAATTATATAGATATTTTCGTCAACTTGATATCTATTTTGTAGACTATTGGCATTCTACTTGTTTTGAGGCAATTGGGTGTCCTTGAGTCCATATGTGGCTACTGTGGATAAGTGATGCTGGAAAAAGCATTTTTTGAAGAGTTTTTAGTTAGTTTTTTTTTGTTTTTATGGAAATAAGGAATGTGCAAAGATTTGCATATTTATATTTAGAATTTAGTTTTTCTTTGTTTTTTAAATTTTATTCCTTAGCAAATAAAACCTATCTAGATACATGTGTATCTAGTTTTCTTTCCTATTTTTCCTATGGCTATGAATTTTATATATTCAACCATTTGTAATTTTTTTAATATAGAGTTGCAATAAAAGTTGTTTTTTCAGAATTTATTCTTTTGTAAAATCTTCATTTGGTATCAAAGCTTTAGGACTATGAAGCTTTCATTCAGCATGGCAAATAATTTGCAAATTCCAGAATTTGATGGAGTTGATTATCAATATTGGTCAATTAAGATGAAGACTTTTTTTATAGGAAAAGATTTTTGGGAGATCGTTGAATTGGGATATGAAGAACCTAAGAATTGGGATGATCTCACAGCTAATGAGAGGAGAATGAAGAAGGAATATGAGAAGAAGAATGCAATGGCTCTTGAGAAGAGCTTGTTTCCCAGAATTGTTGATGCACAGACAGCAAAGGAGGCCTAGAAGACTCTAAAAGATGCTTACCATGGCAATGACCAAATCAAGGTTGTGAAACTACAAACCTTGAAGAGAGAATATGAGAATTTGAAGATGAAGGAAAGTGAGAATGTGAGAGATTTTTGTGCAATAGTCAAGGATGTGGTTCATAAAATGGCCACTTTGGGTGAACCTATGAGCCAAGAGCATGTGATACAGAAGGTATTGAGATCTCTAACCCCAAAATGGAATATTGTAGCAATTATTATTGAAGAAAGTAAAAATTTAGCCACCTTGGAGTTTGATGAGCTAGTTGGATCTATCATATCACATGAGGATAGAATAAGGGACACTTCTACCAACATTAGTGAGAAGGATTTTGCTTCCCAATTGCAAACTTAAAAGAATGATGGTGCTAGCAGCAACAATAACAACCATAGAGGTTTAGGAAGGGGTCAAATCAAAACTTTTCAAGAGGAACTAGAGGAAGAGGAGGTGTTCAAGGAGGAACAAGCCGAGGTAGATTTGATAAAAGAAACATTCAATGTTACCATTGCAATCGGTATGGACACTCTGAGAAAGAGTGTAGGCTGAAATCAGGTAACAATAATGAAAATTATGCTCAACAAGATGAGGATCCTTCCTCAGGTAATTTATTCTTGTGTTATGGCAAAGCTGAAAATAATATGAGTGATGTTTGGTATTTGGATTCTAGGTGCTCTAACCATATGTCTGGTAACAAGGATATATTTTCAAAGCTTGATGATGGCTATAGATCCAATATTACTCTTGGTAATAATAATATGGTAGAGGTTGTAGCCAAAGGATTCATGGAAGTTCAAACAAAAGAAGGTATGAAAAGTGTTCAAGATATCTATTATACTCCAACATTGAAGCATAATTTATTGAGTGTTGGGCAGCTATGTGAGAAGAATTATAGAGTTGTATTTGAAAATATGAAATGTACTATCTATGATAAGAATCGGGGAAATAAAGTGATTACAGTTGTTCATATGACAAAGAATAGGATGTTTCCCTTGAAGTTTGGTGAAAATGACAATCAGCTTGTGAATATGGCTTATGAGGATAAAAGTTGGTTGTGGCATCTCAGATATGATCATTTGAATTTTCATAGTTTGAAGATTCTACCATCAAATGCATTAGTTCTTGGATTGCCTAAGGTTGAAGAGCACAACAAAATTTATGAAGGATGTGCAAAAGGGAAGCATGCAAGAGAATCATTTCCAAAAGGAAATGCATGGAGGGCTCATCATCCACTTCAGCTTATTCATTCTGATATTTGTGGTCCTATGCAAACACAAAGTTTGGGTAAGTCATCATATTTTATCACTTTTATTGATGATTACTCACGCATGTGTTGGGTTTATTTTTTGAAGACTAAGGATGAAGCCCTTGATACATTCAAGAGGTTTAAAGCCCGTGTAGAGAATGAGAAAGGAAATACAATCAAATGTTTGAGAAGAGATCGTGGAGGAGAGTATTGCTCCAAAGATTTTCAAAATTTTTGTGAGATGAATGGGATCAAGAGACAACTCACAACTACTTACACACCTCAACAAAATGGAGTGGTTGAAAGAAAGAACCGTACTATGGTAGAAATGGCAAGGAGCATTTTACAAACCAAGGGTTTGAACAATACTTATTGGGCTAATTCAGTTGCTACAACAATCTATATTCTCAATAGGAGTCCTACAAGTGCCCTAGACATGATGGCTCCCTATGAAGCATGGTATGAGAAAAAGCCTAATGCAAATCATTTTAAAGTTTTTGGTTGCTTGGCTTATGTTCGTATACCTGATCAAAATAGACAAAAGTTAGATGCTAAAAGTGAACCATGCATTTTTGTGGGTTATAGTGAGGAGAGCAAAGCTTATAGATTGTATAATCCCGTTACTAATAAGATTCTTGTCTCAAGAGATGTGATTTTTTATGAAGGGGGAGTTTATGGTCATCAAAAAGGCCATGTTGAAAAGCCAAAATTAGTTTTGGATGATGATATTATTGCTGATAATAATAATGAGCAATCAGCTAATGAATCTATTATAGGATCTCCAAGTCCACCAAGTAGCCCCTCATAAATTCCAAGTGGAAGTCCATCCTCAAGTCAAAGTTCTACAAGAAGGGTAAGAAGATTAAGTGATATTTATCAGAGAAGTCAAAATCAAGAACATGAAGATCCAATAGGTGAGACAATAAATTTTGCATTACTTGCTAAAGCTGATTTTGAGCCATCATGTTTTGAAGATGCATGTACTAATGAGGTTTGGATGCAAGCAATGAATGAAGAGATGGATTCAATTGATAGCAATGAGACATGGGAGCTTGTAGAGCTTCCGCATGAGAAGAAGAAGATTGGCACGAAATGGGTATATAAGGTCAAGTATAACAGTGATGGGAGTGTAGAAAGATACAAGGCAAGATTGGTTGCTAAAGGTTTCACTCAAAGGTATGGTATTGATTATGAAGAAACTTTTGCACCAGTAGCAAGACAAGAGACTATTAGAATGCTTATTTCACTTGCAGTTCAAAAGAAATGGATTATTCATCACATGGATGTGAAAAGTGCCTTTCTAAATGGATACTTAGAAGAGGAAGTATATGTGGGACAGCCACAAGGTTTTGAAGTTAAAGGCAAAGAAGATCATGTTTATAAGCTAAAGAAGGCTTTGTATGGCCTCAAGCAAGCACCACGTGCATGGTATGCAAGGATCGATGGATATTTTCAGTAGAATAGCTTTCAAAGAAGTAAGAGTGAACCTACCCTTTATTACAAGCAAGAAGGTAATGATATTATCATTGTGATTTTGTATGTTGATGATTTGTTATATATGGGTAGTTGTTCTAAGATGAAATAGGAATTCAAATTTGCTATGATGAATGAATTTGAAATGAAAGATTTGGGTCTCATGAAGTATTTTTTGGGAATGGAGGTTTATCAACATGAAAATAAAATTTTTGTTTGTCAAACAAAGTATGCAAAGGATATGCTAAAGAAATTTGATATGGTTGATTGTAAACCTCTTTCTACTCCAATCGCTCATGGAGTTGTATTATGTAGAGATGATGGTGTTGATATTGTTGATGAGACATCATATAGAAGTATTGTTGGTAGTTTGATATTTCTAACTCACACAAGGCCTGATATTGCTTACTCAATTTCATTGGTTTCAAGGTATATGAAAAATCCATCAGAAGAACATATGAAGGTAGCCAAGAGAATTTTGAGGTATGTGAGAAACACTCTCGACTTTGGAATTCACTATTCTTCTAAAAAAATTGAGCTTGTTGGCTCTAGTGATTCCGATTAGGGAGGTAGTTTGGATGACAAGAAATCTACATCTGGTAATTGTTTTTCTTTGGGCTCTGGTTTAATCACATGGAATTCAAAGAAGCAAAGTATGGTTGCTCTCTCTTCTACAGAAGTGGAATATATTGCAGTCACTTCAGTAGGCACACAAGCTTTATGGCTTAGAAAGCTTCTTGAAGAAATTGGTGAGATTCAGGTTCAGCCTACTGTGATTTTTTGTGACAACATTAGTGCCATTAAAGTGGCCAAGAATCCTATTCATCATAGCAGGACCAAACACTTTGATTTGAAATAACACTTCATTAGAGATTTGGTACAAAAGAATGCAATTGAATTGAAATACATCAACACAAAGGCATAAATAACGGATATCTTCACAAAGGTGGTTGCAAAAGATCAGTTTTTTGACACTCAAAGATCGAATTGTTAGCCCTCTCAGCATCAAGGGGGAGTATGTGGATAAGTGATGCTGGAAAAAATGTTTTTTGAAGAGTTTTTAGTTAGTGTTTTTTTATTTTTATGGAAATAAGGAATGTGCAAAGATTTGCATATTTATATTTAGAATTTAGTTTTTCTTTATTTTTAAGGTTTTATTCCTTAGCAAATAAAACCTGTTTAGATACATGTGTATCTAGTTTTCTTTCCTATTTTTCCTATGGCTATGAATTTTATATATTCAGCCATTTGTAATTTTTTTGATATAGAGCTACAATAAAAGTTATTTTTCAGAATTTATTCTTTTGTAAAATCTTCACTACCTTTGTAAATGGCAAAGGAAGTAGACTTAAGGGATTAAAAGAAGGAAATAAGTAGTGATAATTTTATATACACATGATTAAAATATTCTAAGTGGGGCTCACTTTTTCTTCTGAATGCTAATCAACTTGGGGAGATGATTTATCAGTTTTTCAAGAAAGTTTTCTAAATACAATCTTCGAATTTCAAGAATCAATTATCAGAACTGAAAAGCCATCACATACTATTTATTGTAAAAAAAAATCATAAAGGAAAAAGTATAGAAACGAGAGACTCGTGAAGGAGGGTTGTGATTTACTTAATCATTATTTGTTGTATAGGGAGATGTGTCTTTGAACTAAGTTTTGTATTGGGAAATAAAAGAGGTGTCGATAAATCTATGTGTTTATTTATGTCTTCTTTTAGATTGCAAATTCTTATCTTTATAATTATTATTTTTTGTAATTTTTGTTATATCAAATAGTGTGGATTGTTTTTGAATAAGGTAAAAATAGATTTTGAATGGGCCCCGAAACTATATACATTCAGTTTTTTAAGGGAACTGTAACCACCAGAAAATAGGAAGAATTAGCTTAGACCTAAGTGAAACAGCTAGGGGAAAAAGAAAAACCTTACAGCGCCCCCCAGCACTTAATGCCAGTAGAACTACCAGTAGCACAATTCCAGTGAAACAACAACAGCCAAACAAAAGATACATAGAAAGACTCAAACTGCTGAAGCCAAACGTGTAAAGCCAACACTTTACAACAACATTCAGAAAAAAGGGAAAATAGGCACCCTAAACAATCCTAGGATTTCCTTTGTCTCCCTTCTTCTGGGAGCAGAGAGTCATATAAAAATGTAGAGGGACTTTTTATTATGTTTACCTGTAACATTAGTCCAACCCTCCTCTACCAAAGAAGCTTTCTCCTACCAGTCAGAGGTCGAAGAGGAGAGATCCACAATAGAACCAGCATGAGAAGTCTGGACAAAACCTACAGTGACCACATAGCTAGTGCCAGAATTCCTAGCACTAGTAGGAGCTTCCAAAATAGAACTGGCTGGAAGGAGGCCAACAGACCTAGCAACCTCAGTAGACAATCCAACACCAGTGCTACCAGTAGAAGGAATAGTACACCCAACAGAACCATAAGTAACTAGGGGAGCACTAGCATCAAAAGTATTACTTCCAGAGAGAACAGAACCAGCAGTGAAACCAGTAGACATAGAGTCCCCAGCAAGAACAAAACCAGGTGGAGCAAACCCAACATCAAATGATTTTCTAGCAGACAAACCAGTAGTTCCAGCAAAAGAGACACCAACAAACAAAGTAGGAGAAGGAACAGGAACAACCATAAGACTCGAAATAGGGCCTGCAACCTGCTCAACCACATGCGTGAAGCTCAGAACCTTCTCCACCATGTAGTGCTGAGAAGAGGCCCCTTTCCACCATGAAGCATGCTTATTATGTCTCTAAAGATCACATTGAGAGGCAACATGACTAGTCTTAAAGCATCTTCTACATCTGAAGGGGAGGCCTTCATAGTCCAATTGTTGAATCCAACTTCTACCCTCAAGAGAGAAAAGTTTTATCTCTGAAGGCAGGCCTTTAGAGGTATCAATATCCACCAGGATATGAGCATAAGTAGAGTGGAATAAATCCAAATATTTCTCATCCACCATTAACACTTCCCCTAAAGCATCCTCCATAGTCTCCAGAAAAGAGTTAATCCAAAGATGGAGGGGAATATTAGGAAGCCTAACCTAGATAGGTTGCAAATCAAATGATTCGAAAGATGGAGAAAAATTAGAATGTCATGGTTTCAGCAGTAGCATGAAATAATCCTCCCAGCTAAAGAATTTTTCACACAAAATAATGTTTCTATCCTCAGCATTATTAAATTTAGCCACAAAAATGCCTTTAGCCATAGGAAAGATACAGATTGTACCAGAGATTAGAGGTTCCCAATGACTGGAAATCCAAGATTGAAGATTAGGCAAAGAGGGCCAAAAACCCTTGAATATGCAAATCAACCCATGCTTAGAAAAAATAGAGGTTGCCACATCAATCTCAGAGAGAGTATCCTCATCCAGCTCAACAAAAATATGGGGGCTGACTAGAAAGGCACTACGAGGAATAGTAGCCTTCTGAGCAGCATGTCATGCCCCTGACAGTCCCAAGCTTTACTTTCTATGTTATGTTATGTTATGTTAGATTTCTATGAGTTTGAACTCTGACTGCGTTCATTTGAACTTTGTTATTTGGATTAAATATGTTTATCTCTGTAATTCTGCCAGACACTCAGAGAATTATGTCTATTTCTGTTGCTTAATGAGTCTTTTTTGATAACAGAATTGGCTTAGACTAAATTTTGAATATTGATTTGATTATGAAAATAAGGACAACTTAAATGGTTAGTCAATTGTCTGATTATTGGTTATATTATTATGGTTAATTGTATCTTGATGTTATAGACAGTATATAGAGAATTATTGTTATTTAATGTTAATCAAATTCTAAATTCAAAAATAAAAATAAACTTGTATAAATGTATTTTTATGCATATAAATACGAGCAATTGTTTTAGTAATTATTTGGTATTCTTTTACTAAAACTATATGAATTATCTAAGTTAGTATATCCTATTTTGTATGTTAGTAGGAGGTTAGTTTGATGAAGTGTTAGTAATTTGACATTGACATGCGCTGTTATCTTTGATGTTTAAGTTAGTAAAATGACTAATGTTATTAACATAGATGTGTATTAATCTATCCCTAAGTCTTCTTATTATAATCTGGCTTGAAGACATGACTTATCGGCAAGGTTTTAATGCACTATCATCGCATTGAGGTGTTAGTGGGGTTTAAGCTATTTTCGGGTTATGGGAATTGTACTTTGTTGGACATTTGGCAGGTAATGTGTTGTGTTTACTACAAGAGATAAGTTTGCATTGAATGAACTTATCAATGAAAATTCATTGTTGTGTTTGATGACCGCCATTAGCTCTGGTGAAGAGTTGCAGTTGGATTTTGACTCCATTTTTCACCATATTATTCTGCGAGAGTTTGGGTAAACAGTTGGTTATGGACTTGTTTTCCTATTGTATCTTACATGATAAGTGGCTTAGGATGGAAAGGGGTTTTCACGGCAAGTTAAACCCTTCTGTTCATGGTCATTTAGGAAGTTGGGTGTTTCATACCGTTATCTCTTCATTTTGGGCTCTCTTGCACGGCATTTTGGCAGTTTGTGAAGCTCACCAGGCAAGGGCTAGCTTTGGCATTTCGGTTTTGGATATCTCCTCACACGAATACCAGGCAGGGGCATTCTCTCACCTTATCCTCTATTTCCATTTTATGTTCTGCAAATGAAAATTAATGGAATGTTGATTACCACTGTTTATTAGTCGATGAATGTGAGGTTTTGTGTTTGAATACTTTGTGAGTTCGGTCATGAATCGGTCTTTTCTTTCTTGGATAGATTAAGAAGTCAATTTAGTTAATAAATGCTGTGATTAGTGGAGAAATTTGGAAATGAACGACTGTTTAGTAAGAGATTGGTTTTAGTGTGGTATTAAACACATGTTTTTAATATGCTATTTTCGAGCATAATGTGTTGAGGGGTTTTCTCTGTACTGAGTATGAATTTGGCAATGTTTTAGTTAAGTTTGTGCCGAACTATGGGAATATAGTTATTGCAGATGATATATGGTTATTTCCTAGTGTGTTTTGGTGTCGATGTATACTTTATCTTTGGTCCGTATAAAGGGAGTTAATCGAGAATGAGAACCAGTTTGAAATACAGGATGAGTGTTTGTTAAAAAACTTCTTTAATGGTGTTCTCGCACTGTACCTATTGTTAGGAACACTGTAGCAGCATAATGTATTTAGTTTGTAAAAGTCTTGGTTATAAGGTGGAATCGGGTTTTTCTACCACTGTTATTAACCGAAGTTGGTATCGATGTTTTCTTTTGAGTTGTATTGTGGAAATAGGGATTAGAGGTAATTCATAGTGTTATTTGTTACCTGTTGTATTTTGTATTTACACTTGCAACATAGGTGTGGATTGAAGTATTTTTCTGGGTGTACTCCTTTAGTTATCTGGTGTCGATGTTTTGTCAAATGGGTGTTGTCACTGTCTGTTTCAGTCAATAGTGATAATGTGGATATCTTTGGTTATACCAAAACTTGATTGCGAGCTTTATGTATCTTCAAAAATTATCACCAGTGTGAAATATAGTTTGTAACGACATTAGGAAATGTTAGGAATTTATAGGAAAGTCAATTACTATCTTGTTCAGACAGTAAGGAAAACACTTTGATATTTTGTTTAGAGGTAGAAGTCGGTTATTATTATTATTTTGTCATTATTTATTCGACAGATTTAGTGGTATATTAATGTAGATGTATTCTGTGACAGAACTGAGATGATTAGTATGGTTTTCTATTGTATATTTATGGACTTAAAATATTAATTACAAGTTTATGCAATTAGATATATATATATATACCTGCTGGGATATGTATAAGTATACACAAGCCGTGGTGTATACATGTACATACGCCAACATGTATATAATAGATGCTATGATTATCATTCTGAACTATTAATTACAAGCTTATATAATTATATATACATATATATATATATATATACCTGCTGGGATATGTATATGTATACACAAGCCGTGGTGTATACATGTACATACGCCAACATGTATATAAAGGTATAAACTTGTAATTAATAGAGAAGGATGTATGGCCAATTAGTTTAATAAATCGGTTATGGCAAACTTGTATGTTTGTTAAAAGCGATGGGTGTTGTGTTGATTCAGTTGATATATGATTATGTTAGTTCTTTTCTATTCAATGGAATCATGAATTTAATATGGACATTTTATTGTACAGTTTCAGATTTAATGTTAAGTTAATGTGGAGATTATTATTTGATTGGATTTGTGATGGAGAAAGAATTGTGATCTTTTCATCTTTTGAGAAACATCATGTTTATGAATGTATGTTAAGGAATATGGAAACATGGTTTTAAAATGGATCTCTGATTGCTGTTTCAATTTTGTAAATTGATGCAATAGAAACAAAGTGTTAGTGAAATTGTGTAATGTAGTTCATTTCACTGCTTTCATTAATTACTAGATCAAGTTTTTTTGAGATAATGCAAGTATGATCCTTAGATTGGGGGCTGACACTAGTCTAGTACCTTGTGATGATAGAATTTCTGTCAGTTGTGACTGACACTAGTCTATATCCTTATGGGAAAGAATTTCTGTCAATTGTTTAATTAAGTGATAATTATAAAATTCAAGGGTTATGGGATTCAATTAACAAGATAAAACATTATGGTTTCATCAGACATAATGGATTACTACAAGGTTCCTTACGGGTACATAGTGTAGGTCCTTATGTGGACACCCATGAACTATTGGATCATTACTTTGTCATTTTCTTTGCGAGTTTATTTCTATTAGAGAGAGATATAGTGCTTGATGATTTTGGTGTAAAAGAATGGAATTATGTTATTTAGTTTTCAATTACATCTGTATTTAAATCTGCATAAATGTTATATTATACTGACTTTTATGATTGCAGATATTTGGAGATGATTCATTTTCTTTATCATTGTGACTGAGCCCTGTTTGCTGTTTGCGTTTGTGTTCATTTTGATTTTCAGGTTTTAGATGGATAAATCAATGAGTATGGGACAGTGGATAGAAGTTGTTAAGATTTATGGGAAACAGATCATTTCTTCATTTTTAGTTATCAGCACTATTCGTAGAATGTAAAGGATTGGTTAAAAAGGATATTTTGTTTTGAGACTAAGTCTTTAAATAATGAGTATTCTTATTACTCTGATGTAATTCAGTTGAAAACTATAAAGCTATTAGAAACAATTGCTATGATTTTATGTATCAGATTGTAATTTTAAGAAAAAAAAATTTTTACTATGGTTCTATGTGGTTTTGTTTATGGTTGTATCTTCTTTAGTATCATCTTTTATCTTTTAGTATAGATACGAGTGTTACATTCGATATCAGAGCCCGAGTTTAAACACTCTGGGCTTGAGGGTTTTTAAAAGGGTTTTATCATTATGCTTCCGTTAGTGATTTTATTGAACTTTTCTATAGGATTTCAAGCATGCCTCCTGTTACACGAGGAGCACAAAGGCGTGGTGACCCAGTTGATGCCGATTTAGGTAGAGGTATGGGTGGACGACGTGGTCGTGGTTGTGGCCGAGGTAGAGGATGAGGTCGCCAAGAAATACATGGTGATGAACAAGTTGATCCTTTAATAGGAATGGATCAGGAAGATCGAGAGGTACCTCAGGTTGAAGTTCTCCAACGGATCCTTGATAGGTTGGATAACATTGAAGCTAGGAACAATGTTCCAGATGGTGTAGCAAATGCTCATGTTATACGAGTCCCAGTAGCAGAAGATCTTGTTATCAGGACTTAGTTAAAAGACCTTTCAAAGCTCAAAGGACCATATTTCAATGGAACAGAGGGTGGTGCTGAAGCTGAAGCATGGCTCTTGAACATCGAAAGATGTTTTATTCTCCATGATTATCATGGTAATGTGAAGGTTCATTGGACCGTAATGCAGCTAAGATCCTTTGCTTCCATATGGTGGAATATGGAACTAGAGCAACTTGGAATTCTTATCTCTCAGGTTACATGGGAGCTTTTTATAGAAAGATTCCGTGAGAGATTCATGTCGGATTATTGGTAGAAAACTAGATCCGAAGAATTCTTCAGTATTTCTCAAGGCAACTCAATAGTGGAAATGTATGAAAGAAGGTTTTTCCAACTGAAGAAATATTCTGGTTGGTTAGAGAATGATAAGCCTTTGGTACAATGCTTCATTAGGGGTTTGAACCCTAAAATTTGAGAAGAAGTGAGAAATTTCAAACCTAAGACAGTGAAAGAAGCTACTAATCAAGCCAAGCTCACAGAATTGAAGATAGGATTTTCAGCCAAAGGATCTGTGAATCCACTAGCTCAAAGCAGTGGGAAGAATCAGAAACCTTATCAAGATAATATCAAGGCATTTTCTAGTGGATCGAGTGGTAAATTTCAGAAGAGGAAGTTTGAAAAGTTTTCCAAATCAAATAAGAGTTTCAAGGTTCCTGAGCAACCTAAGTCCTTTAAACCAACCCAAAGTGTACAACAGAGTTATGCATCACCTCCAGTGAACTCATCACAGGATAAAAGTACCAAGAGAGGAGCAAAATGTTGGCAATGTGGGCAATTGGGGCATTTGCAATGGAATTGTCCCCTTCGAGGCAATAGACAGGTCAGGTCTAAAGCCACAGGTTCTGAGGCTACTGTTGGTGATTCTGGAAGGAATCATCGTATCTTTGCTACTGTGGATCAGAAACAAGCGGATCATCAGAACACTGTGATTGAAGCTAGAGGTAATTACCAAGGTAAGAAGATCTCTATTTTATTTGACTCCGGTGCCACTGGCTCTTTTATTTCTTCCAATTTGGTTAAGCAATGTGGAATTCCTATGAGTAAAGCTGAATTGGCATGGCAAGTCGAGTTAGCATCAGGGACTAAGGTTGAATCAGGGTTTATAGCTGAAAATTGTAAGGTTCAATTTAAGGCTTTTACTACTACAGTTAACCTTAGGGTTATTCCTTTAGGTTCTTATGACATTATTCTAGGTATGGATTGGTTAGATCAACACCAAGCTATCATCGATTGTAGAGAGAAGACCATTAGATGTATCGATGATAACAGAACCATCAAGATTATTTCAGGTGTTAAAAGGCCTATGTCAGTCAGAACTATTTATGCTAAGCAACTTCAGAGATGTTTTCAAAAGGGATGCAAATTGTTTGCTATTTCTATCAATGATTTTGATGAACCAGTTGCTTGGAACACCAGCTTAGATCATCCAATTTTGAAGGAATTCTCAGATGTATTTATTATGGAGAGTCCAGGAATCCCATCTAAAAGAGAAATTGATTTTAGGATTGATCTTTTGTCGGGAACTGAACCGATTTCCAAGACTCCTTACTGTATGACCGCTCAAGAATTAGTGGAACTCAAGGTTCAACTTGAAGAACTCCTTGAGAAGGGACTTATTAGACCTAGTGTTTCACCTTGGGGAGCACCTGTTATCTTCGTCAAGAAGAAGGATGGATCTTTAAGGCTTTGTATCGACTATAGACAACTGAACTAAGCTACAATCCAAAATAGATATCCTTTGCCTCACATCGATGATTTGTTTGATCAAGTGAAGGGTGCCAAGGTGTTTTCCAAGATTGATCTCAAATCTGGATACCATCAGTTAAGGATTCAAGAAGCTGACATTCATAAAATAGCTTTTCGCACAAGGTATGGGCATTATGAATTCATGGTAGTGCCATTTGGGTTGACTAATGCACCATCAGTATTCATGAGTTTGATGCAGGGAGTATTCAGGACTTTCTTAGACAAGTTTGTGGTAGTGTTCCTTGATGACATTTTGGTATATTCTAACTCCTTGGAGGAGCATGAGTAGCATTTGAGGCAAGTCTTTGAATGTCTTCGCAGGAACAAGCTATATGCCAATCCTGAAAAAAGTAAATTTTTCAAAACTGAAATAAGTTATTTGGGTCACATTATTACAGGAGATGGAATAGCTGTCGATTCTGCTAAGATCAAGGCAATTGTAGAGTGGCCAACTCCAACCAATGTATCTGAAGTATGAAGTTTTATGGGTCTAGCTAGCTACTACAGAAGATTTGTGGCTAATTTTTCAAAGATAGCCCATCCCATTACTTCTCTCCAGAGAAAGGGTAAGAAATTCATCTGGTCAGATAAATGTGAAGAAGCATTCCAACATCTAAAGGAACGTTTGACTAGTGCACCAATTTTAGTGGTACCTGATCCTTCTAAGGAATTTTTTGTGTGCACCGATGCCTCATTGGATGGTTTAGGGGCTATCTTGATGCAGGACGGCAGGGTCATTGCTTATGAATCCAGGAAACTAAAGGATCATGAAATTAATTATCCTACTCATGATTTGGAACTCGCAGCAGTGATTCATGCTTTGACCAAATGGCGGCATTTTCTTCTTGGTCAACATTTTGAGCTTCATACCGATCACAGAAGTCTACAATATTTGTTCACGCAACCCAATCTTAATGCACGTCAGCACAGATGGATGGAGTTTTTGTGTGAGTATGACTTTGAAATGAAGTATATTCAAGGTAAGAGAACAAAGTAGCGGATGCTCTTAGCAGAAGGCGTCATGAACTCTCTTCTTTGACCCTCACAATTGACTTGAAAGAGAGAATACTTCTGAATTTGGCTACTGATCCTTGGTATTTAGATGTCAAAGCAGTGATTGATAGTGGCAGTGTATTAGAAGGCAAATTTGAGGGTTACTCTATCAACACTGAAGGATTAATGACTTACCGAGGCAGCATATATGTGCCAGAAGTTGGGGATCTTCAGAACCTAGTTATGCTTGAAGCACATAAGGCACCTTATTCAACACATCCTGGTGTGAAGAAGATGCATGCTAATCTTAAGCAGCATCACTACTGGCCGAGTATGAAGAGGGATATTGCTGATTTTGTGGCCAGATGCTTGGAGTGTCAGAGAGTAAAAGCTGAACATCAACATCCAGCTAGTTTACTTCAATCTCACAGCATGCCTGAATGGAAATGGGATACCATATCCATAGATTTCATAGTGGGGTTACCATTTTCAGCTAGGTGACATGATGCCATTATGGTTGTTGTTGACCAGTTAACCAACGTTGCCCATTTTATTCCTATAAGATCCACTTATAATGCTGCATCTGTGGCACAGATTTATATGGAACAGGTTGTTAAGCTGCATGGAATTCCTAAGAAGATCATATCTGATAGGGATTCAATTTTTACTTCATCTCTGTGGAGGTCTTTGCAGCGTGAATTAGGTACTCAGCTGAACTTTAGTTCAGCATATCATCCTGAAACTGACGGACAGACTAAGCGTGTCAATCAAATTTTGGAAGACATGCTTAGAATGTATGTGATGGACAGGCAAAATAGATGGGAAGAGTACTTGCATCTGGTTGAATTTGCTTACAACAATGGATACCATAGTTCTATAGGTATGGCTCCTTTCCAGGCTTTGTATGGAAGACCGTGTAGAACACCTTTAAGCTGGGACAATCTTGAAGACAGAATTCTTTTGGGTACCGAGATGCTTCAGGATTTAGAACAGCAGGTTAAGTGCATCAGAGAACACTTGTCTACAGCTCAGGACAGGTAGAAAAAGTATGTAGACCTACATAGGATTGAACGTCAATTTGAGGTTGGGAATAAGGTATTTCTTCAAGTTAGACCCCAGAAAAGTCCTATTAAGTATGGTAAAGGGTCAAAATTGTCTCCAAGGTTTGTGGGACGATTTGAGATCCTAGAACGAGTGGGTCCAGTTGCCTACAGACTTGCTTTGCCTCCCATTCTTTCATGAATTCATGATGTATTTCATATTTCCATCTTAAGGAAATATATACCTAACATTGCACACGTGTTAAATTGGAAAAATTTGCAGGTGGTAGATGGTCAACTGATGCTGGAACTAGTACAGATCATCCAGCAAAGAGAGCTAAATCTCAGAGGACGCAAGGTGGAGAAGGTAAAGGTATTATGGGATCTTGATGATGTAGCTTCTACAACTTGGGAAGATACGGGGGCTATGAGAGCTGCACATCCTCATTTGTTTACAGGCTTCCAGGAGTAAGCCTAGTCTGGTGGGGAAGGGTGTCATGCCCCTGACATTCCCAAGCTTTACTTTCTATGTTATGTTATGTTATGTTAGATTTCTATGAGTTTGAACTCTGACTGCATTCATTTGAACTTTGTTATTTGGATTAAATATGTTTATCTCTGTAATTCTGCCAGATACTCAAAGAATTATGTCTATTTCTGTTGCTTAATGAGTCTTTTTCTGATGACAGAATTGGCTTAGACTGAATTTTGAATATTGGTTTGATTATGAAAATAAGGACAACTTAAATGGTTAGTCAATTGTCTGATTATTGGTTATATTATTATGGTTAATTGTATCTTGATGTTATAGACAGTATATAGAGAATTATTGTTATTTAATGTTAATCAAATTCTGAATTCAAAAATAAAAATAAACTTGTATAAATGTATTTTTATGCATATAAATACGAGCAATTGTTTTAGTAATTATGTGGTATTCTTTTACTAAAACTATATGAATTATCTAAGTTAGTATATCCTATTTTGTATGTTAGTAGGAGGTTAGTTTGATGAAGTGTTAGTAATTTGACATTGACATGCGCTATTATCTTTGATGTTTAAGTTAGTAAAATGACTAATGTTATTAACATAGATGTGTATTAATCTATCCCTAAGTCTTCTTATTATAATCTGGCTCGAAGACATGACTTATCGGTAGGGTTTTAATGCACTATCATCGCATTGAGGTGTTAGTGGGGTTTAAGCTATTTTCAGGTTATGGGAATTGTACTTTGTTGGACATTTGGAAAGTAATGTGTTGTGTTTACTACAAGAGATAAGTTTGCATTGAATGAACTTATCGATGAAAATTCATTGTTGTGTTTGATGACCGCCATTAGCTTTGGTGAAGAGTTGCAGTTGGATTTTGACTCCATTTTTCACCATATTATTCTGCGAGAGTTTGGGTAAACAGTTGGTTATGGACTTGTTTTCCTTTTGTATCTTACATGATAAGTGGCTTAGGATGGAAAGGGGTTTTCACGGCAAGTTAAACCCTTCTGTTCATGGTCATTTAGGAAGTTGGGTGTTTCATACCATTATCTCTGCATTTTGGGCTCTCTTGCACGGCATTTTGGCAGTCTGTGAAGCTCACCAGGCAAGGGCTAGCTTTGGCATTTCGGTTTTGGATATCTCCTCACACGAATACCAGGCAGGGGCATTCTCTCACCTTATCCTCTATTTCCATTTTATGTTCTGCAAATGAAAATTAATGGAATGTTGATTACCACTATTTATTAGTCGATGAATGTGAGGTTTTATGTTTGAATACTTTGTGAGTTCGGTCATGAATCGGTCTTTTCTTTCTTGGATAGATTAAGAAGTCAATTTAGTTAATAAATGTTGTGATTAGTGGAGAAATTTGGAAATGAATGACTGTTTAGTAAGAGATTGGTTTTAGTGTGGTATTAAACACATGTTTTTAATATGCTATTTTCGAGCATAATGTGTTGAGGGGTTTTCTCTGTACTGAGTATGAATTTGGCAATGTTTTAGTTAAGTTTGTGCCGAACTATGGGAATATAGTTATTGCAGATGATATATGGTTATTTCCTAGTGTGTTTTGGTGTCGATGTATACTTTATCTTTGGTCAATATAAAGGGAGTTAATCGGGAATGAGAACCAGTTTGAAATACAGGATGAGTGTTTGTTAAAAAACTTCTTTAACAGTGTTCTCGCACTGTACCTGTTGTTAGGAACACTGTAGAAGCATAATGTATTCAGTTTGTAAAAGTCTTGGTTATAAGGTGGAATCAGGTTTTTCTACCACTGTTATTAACCGAAGTTGGTATCGATGTTTTCTTTTGAGTTGTATTGTGGAAATAGGGATTAGAGGTAATTCATAGTGTTATCTGTTACCTGTCATATTTTGTATTTACACTTGCAACATAGGTGTGGATTGAAGTATTTTTCTGGGTGTACTCCTTTAGTTATCTGGTGTCGATGTTTTGTCAAATGGGTGTTGTCACTGTCTGTTTCAGTCAATAGTGATAATGTGGATATCTTTGGTTATACCAAAACTTGATTGCGAGCTTTATGTATCTTCAGAAATTATCACCAGTGTGAAATATAGTTTGTAACAACATTAGGAAATGTTAGGAATTTATAGGAAAGTCAATTACTATCTTGTTCAGACAGTAAGGAAAACACTTTGGTATTTTGTTTAGAGGTAGAAGTCGGTTATTATTATTATTCTGTCATTATTTTATGTATTCGGCAGATTTAGTGGCATATTAATGTAGATGTATTCTGTGATAGAACTGAGATGATTAGTATGGTTTTTCTATTGTATATTTATGGACTTAAACTATTAATTACAAGTTTATGCAATTAGATATATATATATATATATATATATATATATATATATATATATATATATATATATATATATATATATATATATATATATATATATATATATATATATATATATATATATATATATATATATATATATACCTACTAGGATATGTATAAGTATACACAAGCCGTGGTGTATACATGTACATACGCCAACATGTATATAATAGATGCTATGATTATCATTCTGAACTATTAATTACAAGCTTATATAATTATATATACATATATATATACCTACTGGGATATGTATATGTATACACAAGCCGTGGTGTATACATGTACATACGCCAACATGTATATAAAGGTATAAACTTGTAATTAATAGAGCAGGATGTATGGCCAATTAGTTTAATAAATCAGTTATGGAAAACTTGTATGTTTGTTAAAAGCGATGGGTGTTGTGTTGATTCAGTTGATATATGATTATGTTAGTTCTTTTCTATTCAATGGAATCATGAATTTAATATGGACATTTTATTGTACAGTTTCAGATTTAATGTTAAGTTAATGTGGAGATTATTATTTGATTGGATTTGTGATGGAGAAAGAATTGTGATCTTTTCATCTTTTGAGAAACATCATGTTTATGAATGTATGTTAAGGAATATGGAAACATGGTTTTAAAATGGATCTCTGATTGCTGTTTCAATTTTGTAAATTGATGCAATAGAAACAGAGTGTTAGTGAAATTGTGTAATGTAGTTCATCTCACTGCTTTCATTAATTACTAGATCAAGTGTTTTTGAGATAATGCAAGTATGATCCTTAGATTGGGGGCTGACACTAGTCTAGTACCTTGTGATGATAGAATTTCTGTCAGTTGTGACTGACACTAGTCTATATCCTTATGGGAAAGAATTTTTGTCAGTTGTTTAATTAAGTGATAATTATAAAATTCAAGGGTTATGGGATTCAATTAACAAGATAAAACATTATGGTTTCATCAGACATAATGGATTACTACGAGGTTCCTTACGGGTACATAGTGTAGGTCCTTATTTGGACACCCATGAACTATTGGATCATTACTTTGTCATTTTCTTTGTGAGTTTATTTCTATTAGAGAGAGATATAGTACTTGATGATTTTGGTGTAAAAGAATGGAATTATGTTATTTAGTTTTCAATTACATCTGTATTTAAATCTGCATAAATGTTATATTATACTGACTTTTATGATTGCAGATATTTGGATATGATTCATTTTCTTTATCATTGTGACTGAGCCCTATTTGCTGTTTGCATTTGTGTTCATTTTGATTTTCAGGTTTTAGATGGATAAATCAATGAGTATGGGACAATGGATAGCAGTTGTTAAGATTTATGGGAAACAGATCATTTCTTCATTTTTAGTTATCAGCACTATTCGTAGAATGTAAAGGATTGGTTAAAAAGGATATTTTGTTTTGAGACTAAGTCTTTAAATAATGAGTATTCTTATTACTTTGATGTAATTCAGTTGAAAACTATAAAGCTATTAGAAGCAATTGCTATGATTTTATGTATCAGTTTGTAATTTTTTTTTAAAAAAATTTTACTATGGTTCTATGTAGTTTGGTTTATAGTTGTATCTTCTTTAGTATCATCTTTTATCTTTTAGTATAGATACGGGTGTTACACAGCAGCAGCCCCTCGAACATTGACTATCGTAGAAGCCCTAGTCGGAGCAACCAGTGTTGCCCCAGCAACACTAGCCAACTATGAACCCCCAGCAAAAGAACTAGCAACCGGCAATCCCACAGTGACCAGCATCTCCCCAGCATCCAGCAAAACCCTAGGTCCACCAACAACCATTGTGGCTTGTAACTTCCCAAGGACACCTCCAGATGGAGACAAAACCCTAGCTGAGACAATTGGTGACTTGCCAATAGAAAGTGAAGCACCAGCGACCTACAAACCCCCACTAGAAGCACCAGCGCCCAGAGAACCACCAACGACCAGCGTTGCCCCAGCACCAGTGACCTTCAAGCCCCCAACGAATAGTGTGGATTGTTATTTATGAATCTTTGAATTCAAATTAATCAATCTATTGTGAAGATTTGTTGTTCATCATTTTCTTGTTTCTTGTCAATGGGTGTGGAGGGAATGAACTTTGTGTCACTTTTCTACATTCACTTAATTTTGGATTTAAGCTTTCACATATATTTCATGGCCATGGGTAGATGGTAGTGTGCCTTCTCTACCTTCTGGTTAAAGACATACCTTGTATTTCCATTCACTACATAACTTTCAAAGGTAGCTACACTTTGTAAAAAAAGTAGAGAGAGCTTACAACTACCATTGCAAGTGACTCAACTATTTGTTCTTGTTTGTCTTTCAATTTGGGCATTGTGATTCTTTTTAGGAAGATAAATTTGTTAACAAATAAATTTTTGGTGACTCTATTGGAGAGGCAAAAAAATTAGTGTTTTCTTTTTATATATAATGGTGCCTTTCTAGAAATAAGGTTGGCAACTAATAAATTTAAAGACCTCAAAAAGATGGTTAGAGACCACGCCAAGAAAAAAAATCAGTCCATTAAAAGAAGGCCTCCATCGACCTTCCAAGAAGTGGTGGCTAAAGATGAAACACTTCATGAATTTTTAAATGCCTTAAAAGAAATTATTTTTGAAGTAGAGAAGAAAGGGTTACACCCTTCTAAAGACCAAAATCTGCATTGTTATTGAGAAGCATGCACCAGAGATATTGCCTTCTCCAAGATCTCAAGAAAGAATGTGATGCCCCTCCCATAGTTTAATTTTCTATAAGTTATGATGTCATTTATATTTATGGATTTACTAACCTCATACTTGCATGTGTATGGTTGGCATGTATGTTTTACTTTTCTATTTGATGTGTGTGATGCGGTTGAGGGACGAAGTTGTAGTTACTTGCTTATGAGATCCACATGAGCGGTCGATCCCCGTCATTGTCTGTTATATATTTATACATGTATGTATATGCTCATCTTGTATGTAATATTTTAGGTATCAAGCATCGGCTTCTCTGAATTACCAAGATGAGTGTGCATTATCACATTATCTCAATGGTAAGAGAGGGGAGATAACATCCAAGTCTAAATCCCAACCTAAGCCATTTTATTGTCCTCAAATAGTGGACAAGTATCGTATTTGCCACCCCCCTGAATTCATCAAGGTGATGTCATTCATGAACCCTTTCTTTGAACTTGATTATTACTTTTTGGGTTTGGTTATTTTTTCCTTCGTGTTTTTTTGTTAGGTGTCTTGATGTAGATTACATTTGTACAATGACACCTTCACTTGTTCTCAAAAGCTACTTACGTTACTAAGCCAGTTTTACATCGGGTCTCTTGACTATTTTGGTATATGCTCTCATGTTTCTCTATATTGGTTCTTACTATTGGATTGTCCCTTCATGTTATTAATTTATTTCTTTTGGATTGTCTCTATCTAGTGGTGCAAGTGTACCTAGCCTTGCTTAGCAAATGTGGTCCAATATAGAGTTTTGATATTTTGAGGCACTTTTGGATGTAATAAGGTCATAAAAGACCATTAATGATGTAATAAGATTCAATCAGGGGTCATATTGTCACATTTAAAAAAAATTATCGAGTTGCAAGAAAAGTTGTCAAGCAACTTTTCTCGCAACCAAATTGTCAATAGGTGTCATAGGTGTTTAATTTTGTGTTTGTATGTGTTTGAGAATTCCTATGATTTAATAAGGCCTAAGAAGGCCATTTTCATGTTTTTGATTACCTACCCTACCTTGGAATTTGTGCCATGATGTAGAGAAAGGTGGGCTAATGGTCATTTGTTGTCATATTCAACAACAGTGGGCTCATGCTCTTCTTGCAACCCCAACACAAGCAAGCATATTATAAGGTTTCACTCTCAAATGAAAAGTCTTTGATATCTAAAGCCTTCAAATGAACAAGGATACAATCATAGAATGATTCCCAAACAACACTTTACTACCATTGTTCACCAACTGTCAAGTCATAGATTCATAGGATGGTCAAACTAGCTCTTATGGCACTAGGATTCTTTGTAAACTAATAAAAGTGATTTTATTTATAATAGGGAAAAAACATTATTTACTTGATGTAGGCACTGAAAAACATAGGCATTGAAATAGATGCAAATGCCAAAGGATAGTTGTTTGATTTCTGACAAGTAATTTTATAGTCTGATAAGGTGCAAGCTTTGTTCATCAGGTGCACACACCAAAAAACACAGGTGCCAAATAGTAGACATAAACATTGATGGACAATGTTAATAGGTTTTGGGTTGATTGACTTATATGGTTGAATGTTTGACTATTTTATGGGATCAAATTATGGAAAGAAAATACTTAAAATAAACAAGTATTTACATTCTAGTAAGATAGTAAACATGTTTGCATTCTAGTAAGATAAATAATGATTCAAAAGCATACATCGTATGACTTGCATAGAATGAAAAAATTGGATCATATTTCAATTGTAAATATTTAAGTTTCAAAGTACCAAGACATGCACACAATGATCAAATTGGATCACATTTCAATTGCAAATATTTAAGTTTTGAAATACAAATATATGCACACAATGAACAAATTGGGTTGAATATCAACTTTCATATATATGAAAATGAACAATAATTGTGTATGTATACAAAATAGCATAAATGTCAAGTCAATAATAGAGTTACAAAAAGGTGACATGTGTCATGTCAAGGTCAATATATACAATAAAATTGTCAAATGTATACATGAATTAGTCCTTCAATGACCACAACTAGCACTATATGTCTCTATCAAATTCTATGACTGTGGTGGATTATCAAAATTGAGCCTCTTCGAAGTAGTACATGGCTCTTTAGATGGCTTTACAAAAATAATTCAAATGTCAAATTAGATTAATTTTGCCAAAATAACTAAATATTGAACTATAATTTGTTTGCAATTAAATTGTTGATTGCATCATGTCTTTCTCCCACTCTTGGGTTGTGTAGAAAAGATGATGGACCTCTTCTTGGATGATCAAGACTCCTAACAAAATGGAAAGGTGGATGATTCGTGGGAAGTCATGAAGGGGGTTGTAATAGGTAAAAGGAAATTAATACAAGTTAATAACATATATAGTTGAGAAACACTAAAAAACTAAAAATACATGGACTACAAAATAAATGCATAGAAGAGCCTCAAATGGTTCTCCTATACTCGTAGGAGGCAATGTCATAGATGAAGCATCTAAAATCATTTTTTGTATGGTAAATGATAAGAAATATTATAGACATAAAGGAAGGAATTAGGAATTTCAAAAAAACAAGAATGTAATCCAAGAGGAGTTGAGAAGAGGGTTTCAACAAAGAAGCTAGACATACCTCTTCCCTTTTTTGTGGTGGACCTTCTCTTTGATGATTAGGACTCATAATGAAATAGAATGGTATAGGATACATGGGAAGTTGTGAAGGGGGTTGTAATAGGTAAAAGGAAATTAATACAAGTTAATAACATTTATAGTTGAGAACCACTAAAAAACTAACAATGCATGTACTTATATTATCTAAATGTGTACATTTAATATATATAGAACAAATGCATACTAGAGCCTCATTTGGTTCTCTTGTACTCCTAAGAGGCATTTCGTTGATGAAGCATTTATGACCATTTCCTATATGAAAAATGATAACAAATGTTATAGTCATGCAGGAAGGATTTAGAGCTTTCGAACGAACAAGAATGCAATCCAAGAGGATTTCAAAAGAGGGTTTCGACTAAGAATAAGAGATGAAAATGTTACCTCTTCCCCCTCTTGAGCCTCTGCAACATCAAGTTCACTCATCATTTCTATAAACCCCAATTGTTTATGTATATAGAATAGACAAAAAAGACTTTAGATCAATCTACATGTACATGTTTAATCATAATAAATTTCTACAAATAAATATAATTTGGTGTTTAGGTGTTTGCCAGGATTTCTTTTTTTTGTTTTGTTGTGCTGAAAGATTCCTTTTGCATATGAGATGTCCTAGACCTGGATGGGGTTACCTAAGAGAAAAAAATTAACATAAGAGCTACGAATATATAATATTAAATCTAAGTCAAAAAAACCTAAATTTAAATGACCCGCACATGTTCAATAAATATTATAAATAAGAGTTGTGTGAAATATGATATGTAAAGCTTTCTAGACCAAAATCAATGACCAAAAGTGTGACATCATCAAATTGGGACATATGAACTCTTGACAACCCCTATAAAAACCAAATAAATATAAATTAGAGAGTTAGTAAATATTAACAAAAATTATATTAAAATTGATGTAGTATTCTATTTTTAACATATTAATAAACATACCTCCAGCATTGAAGCTACATGTGTGTGTGGAGTTGAATGAATGTGACATGGTGTACTCACACTAGCTACTACACCCTGCATTGCATATTATTCATATATTAATTTAAATTGGTCTATTTATAAAACACTTATAAGATTTAAGTGATTAATCAATAACATGTTATAAACACACCTACATCTTCTCTCCGTCAAAAAACACCATGGTCATCAAGTCCTCAATTAGGGCCACATCCTCTATGGTGGCAACATGACATCTACTCCTGTAGTGTGTCCACTAATGGGATGTGAAACCATCCTCATTCGCGTCAGTATCTACCCTAGAACATATACTTTGGCAATTGGCACACATATGATGAATGGGTTGGACTAATCCAAATGGTGCATCCGATGATGAGGTGGGTGGTGTAGGTGTTGATCCATCCTCTAGTTTGAGAGGTTGCACTAACTGTGTGTCATGTTGAACAATGACATATGTCAATGGTGTAGCTACCTTAAGAGTCTGTAACTCCATAGACTCCTTCAAGGATATTGGGACCATGATGTGAACCATGGTTTTAGTAGCTAGAGAAATCTTATGTTGGGGGGCTACCACCCTTCGAGCCCCTAGTCGATCTACCTTGAAACTCTTCCATGTCAAAGTAGTTTGGCTTGAAGTTGAGGATAAACTCACAATATAAATTTCTCAAAAAATACTGAGGTACCTCATGATTGTTGCAATATGGTTGGGAAAAGACTATATACCACCTATCTCAAAAAGTATTTCTCAAACTAACGTGATTACACCAATGTATAAAAACCTCTTCGAATCATGAGTTAAGGTTTCATTAGTTTTAGGTTCGGTTAAAAAAGAACATATATCATCTTTACTTATGGATTTTATTTTCACCTCATCATATGAAAACCCATCATAACCAGATGCATGACACCTATTCCTATATGTGCCCCATTTAGTAACATGTCTAGATACCTCCCTAGCACCATTGGTCATCAATTCTAGGGTTGTGGCAAGGGAAGAATGATGCTCATGATCAGAGGACCTCAACCTATTCACTATCTGATAAATTTGAAAATTATTATGTGATAGGTGATTTAAAAGATCCTCCTGTGTGGCATGTACAAGTTCTACTGGAGGAGGCAGAGGGTTTTGGGGTTTTTGTTTTTGATGAGTGGCATTGTGAGAATTTTATTGTTGAGGGTCACCATTTTGAGGCTTTTCTTGTTGTTGAGGGGTTGCATTTTGAGGGTTTGGTGGTTGTTGTTGTTCAAGAATATGTTGTTGTTTGATTTTTTTCATCAGACCATGTTTTGAGAATCTAGCATAAAATTAATTAAAAAAACTAAAATCAATTAAAAACCCTATTACAATTCAATTTCAAATAAAAACAATTAAAAAACTATATTTCTTACCTCTTCAATGATACAACACTATGAAGAATAGTTGAAAACGCTAAAAAAATGCTTGAGATTGTGTGAAACCCAATCAAGTTCTATTGTATTTTGCCTCCTCCCACTATTGCAAGTCCATTTTTGTAGCATTGAAATGGGGCTTTGGCCACATGCTTCAAAACATTTTAACTTTTGCATAACTCGATCATGCTTTATTTGATATAAAACCTGATCAAGTTTTGTAAAACTATAGGTTGGTTTTTTTAATCTTTAAAACCCGATCGGGTTTTATTATCATAAAACCCAATCGAGTTTTAAAGAAGTTAGGCTCAATATTCATCAAGCTATAACCCCATTGGTTTATTTCAAGTTTTAAATAACTTCATCGGGTTATTGATTTTTAGAAAAAAATTTGACACGGTGTCCACTTTTTTGCACACCATCTTTGTGCATTGACCCAACATCAAAACAATTTGTCAGGTTTTTATTTATGCTCAAACTTTTTCAAAACTTCATATGGTTAGTGATTATCAAGTTATATTTTATTTAGGCTTCAGATGATTAATCTCTAATCAGGATTCTATTTTCTCTGGTGAATTTTAATATTTTGTATGGATGTTTAAGTTTTAATATAATCTTCTATGGCTATGGCATGTTATTGATATAAAAACAAACAAACAAACTGTTTACAAGATTTTCTGTGTAAAATTAATGATTTTTTATTAGATTTATATAAATTAGATCTTTGTGTAGATTTTACGTAATTGGAAATTAAAATTTTAACATGCATTATACAAGAAGTCGTTAAAGGGCCCATTTGGTAGCGGGAATTAGCTTGGAATTGGCATTTGTTATTTCCCATTTCATTGAATCCTCAGTTTGGGAGTGCAATATGAAAATAGAATAGGAATATGTAAATGCTCATTTTTCCAAAAATGAGCATTTACATCTTCCATCTGAAAAGGTGGAATTGGAATTTGAATGGGGGAAAGCAAATTTTTAAATTTTTCATGTCTACACTTAATTTTTAATTTTTTTATTTGTGGGGAGGGATTTAATTTATTTTTTATTTGACTAGGTGGTTTGTAACTTTTTTCTGATTACTGGAAAAAATAGGTTTTGAAGGGACCCAAAATCCTTTACAATTCAAGCTTCAAAGGATCAGAAGTAGAGATCGTAACACCAAAAAAGAGGCATACAACAACGAGCTATCCATAACAAGGACTACATAGATAGGGACAAAAGGGACAAAAAACTAGACCAAAAGACAACAGAAAGCACAAAAAATCAGCAAAGCAACCAGACTAAACATCCACATACATAACTCCTATTTTCTCATCCAGTGTCTTCTCCATCTTAGCTTGAATGTTGTCCATCCAGCCAATGACACTTTTCAACTCATCAACGTTCTTCTTCATCAGAGGGGACTTTTTCTTGTTGCTCCCATGGGTTCTAGAGCTTGGACCACTGCTATCCACTAAAGGAACATTTCTGAGATCCTTATCTTCCTCCAAAGCATTTTCCAACAGATTGACCAGAGCCTTGAGGTTGGTGCTGGAGGCCTTCATGTTGTCCATGCTATGTTGGAGGATATTAATAAGAGTTTTATCAACTTTATCCATTCTTTCATTCATATCCGTGGTAGTGGTTTTAGAAGTGCCCTCTTTGAGAAAGGACTCAACTTTCTCATTGAGGATAGCATTATTAGCTTCAAGCTTCTTGCATTTTAGGTGGAGCCTTTTGATCTCATGGAAGCACCATTTACTAAATCTAAAGGAGTAGAGAGCCTCAAATTTGGTAGTTTGCAGCACACTAGTAGTAACTTCTTCCCTGTCACTAAAGTCTTCAAAAATCATCTTAAAGGAGGCCTCTCTAGCTTTCCGTTCACTGGAATCCTCACTACCCTCGTGAGTATTGTCCTTAGAGTTGTGGGAGACAGGCACATCATGCCTCATGCTAGCAAAAAAATCATCCAAGATGGGAACCTCCTCTTTATTAAAATCCCTATCAGTCTTTTGCTTCTCAGCATACTGGATTGCAGTGTCAACAAGGTCTTCAAGACTATGAGAATTGTGTGCCATAGTACCTTTCGAATTGGCTTCTTCCACAACTTTATCTTTCTACTTAGCCACACTTTCCTGAATATTTTCTCAGGGTCCTATGTTTCAGGTACATCCTTCTCCTTAGTACACATAGGATCAGTCTCAACACCCCTAGGTTGATAGCCATCAGTTCCCTTTTGGTGAGCCTCATCATCTACCTGATCCTTCATCTCAGTCATCTCCTTGTTATCCTTCTCTGAGTCCTTGCTATTAACCTCCTCCTTATTATCTTCAGGGGTAGACATGGCATCAGAATCATTAGTTTCCCCCCTCTCCTTACCAGAACTTTCCACATCTTTAGTCTCTCTAGTGTCATCCTCATCAGAGTACATAGTCTCGGAACCCTTAGAGTAGTCCTCAACTTCAGTCTCTTCAAAGCAGATTTTCTTCGAGCTGCTAACCATAAAATCCTATGCCTTTCGCTTAACAGAACCAGACCTAGGAGTCAAAAGACTCCATTTGTTCTTTTCGGATGAAGGGGTAGGGCTAGGGTTAGGGATAGTTCTCATAATATGCTCATAAATCAGAAGAATCAAACCATCATACTTAATAGCTTTCTTAGGAGAGCTCTTATGCTCGTTGATACTTTTAACCAAAGAAGTATGAAGGTAATAGGATATGTTAATAGTATCTTTATACTTGAAATGTTTAAGGAACATAAAGTGGTGGGAGTGAGCATGAGTAAAGCAACTATCTAGGGTAAGATACTCATCACCACCTGCAGGACATTGCGCCAAATTTCCTTGATTTTGGAGGGATCAATATAACCATTTATCTTGGCCTCCGTAAAATCTAACTTTTCCTTCTCAGACTTCGGTAATTTTTTGGAAGCCATGTCCAAAATCTTGCAATTCTTGTAAAACCTCTAGCCAACATTGGGGATACCCATAACTTAAGCAATAAGCTCCATAGTTATCTCCACGGACCTCCCTTCTATAGAGACAATATCATTTTTCCAACCCTCAACAAATTTTTGAGTAACTTCCTTGTCGAAACCTTGTAATCTTTCCAAAAAAGGGGTCACTCCACCTTTCCTCAGCTTCTGCCACACCATAGCCATGTCGGCTTCCTTGAGCTTGTTACAATTATTAGGTTCCTCCCACTTCAAGTCACCACCCATGTTTAAGAAATTCGGTGGCACATACCTCTTGTTAAAATTAGGACAGTGTTTTTCAAAGTTGCAGTCCCTGTAAATAAAGAAATTAACGGAAGGCACAACCCAGAAAGCGTGCGAACTGTCAATAATAATGATGCTTAAAACTCAATTCCACAGTTTCCCATAACTACTATCAGACTCCATAGAGCTTAGGCGAGTCTTATTAATCATTTCAGATCTTCCCTACCTTATGATTGATTTTATCATAATAAATGCATGATTTAGTTTCCTCTTTGAGATCCGCCTCATTGTCCCAAGTGATGATCTCATCAAACTTAACTCCAATATTTGCCAGGTTGTCTGCCACGGTATTACTTTTGTGGTACACGAGTTATGTGGATTCTAGATTCTGGTTTGTAACTTTGTTATTTATTCAAATTTTTTCGAAAAACATTCAAATTTTTTGCTGAATTTTTTTTCAAAGTTTTTTTTCAAATTTTTGACATTTTTTTGTTGAATTTTTTTTCAATTTTTTTTTAAAAAAATTGATTTTTTATTTATTTGAATTTTTTCTCAAATTTTTTTTCCAATTTTTTTGTCGAATTTTGGTTGTAGTGATTGTAACTTGGTTGCCTACCACCAACTTTGGCTACCTAAAACGGTCTACGATTCCATTTTAAATTCAATTCAATTAATAAAAATGAATTATTAAATTCAAAAACATTAAAACAATTCCAAAAAAAAAATCATACTCAAATTCCAATTCCAATTTCAAAAAGTGGAACCAAACGATCCAAACATAATCCCAAAATGAAAAACCGGATTATCAAATCCATGATTTGACCATTTCCAGCATTTGATCAAATCCATCATTTCCTAATTCCCACTATCAAATGGGCCCTAAGCACATAAGCTCTTCAGTTGTTACTTGGAAATGTGAAAAAGCTGAGCCAATTTCTAGATTGCCTTTCGTGAAAAATACTAACCCCATTTTCAAAGAGCACAAATCTTTCAACACAAAGCAATTTGTTCATCATTTATACAATTACAATGACTTTATATGAATTGTCAAGCTTAACTAAACTTAAATAATTAGTCGATAGGCTATTATATGTCAAAGATGACTAGAATTTTCATGTCGAATGTCAGAGATTTTTCTCAGTTGCCAATAAAAGGTTATTTTTAGTTGTAAGTTGACACAGAAAGCTGTTTAGGTGAAACAAGTTTCAAGGACCTCAATTTTTTAAAAATCTTTACAAATATGGTTGAGAACAAGACCCCTCACCAGAAACAATGTCATCTCAGACATTGCATGTTTAGAAAGGCATGTGTACAAAAATATGTGAGCAGAGACATGAGTGTAAACAAGACCAATGAATTAATTTTCTATTAGAGTTTTCATTGTGAACTTTACTATTTTTAACAAGTGAAGTACTGTGGTAAAAGAGAGCCCACTAGATTATTTCTTTACACAGTTTAAGATTGTACCTTTCTTTTCTTGACAATGAAAACCTGAGAAACATGGTTGGATGGAGTGGAGGGATAGAGGTAGGAAATAGTTTAGGAAGAAAATGGAAAGTAGAATGGTGATACAATGGTTGTTAAGGAAACTCCTATGTTTTCTTTGTTAAGGCTTCATTTGATGGGGGAGGCTTTGAAGGCAACACATACTATTTAGTTTTACAAGCAGGCTTTTGGATCTCCCTCCTATCCTTCATGCTCATCTGAAGTTCGGTGTTGTCAAGGTTACACTAGTAAATTTTAGCTTGTTTTTCGATGAGGGTTAGTCTATTATTAGATGCCCATTGGTCAGCTCATCGACTATAATGGTCGTCAGAGTTTTTTAGTCAATAAAATGACACATCTAATGTCCGTCACAATTACGACGGAAACAATGGTTGAATTATTGATAGAGATGACGTCGAAATCATTGGTTCAACCTGGAAGAATTGCCTGCTATATCGTTTATCTCTATGACCAATGTTGGTTGAAAGTACGACGTACAAGCATCGAAATAAATGTCAAGAGTAAAGCTTCCTTGTCGATATGTCTATTCTTTGTTGGTCAAAAAAGTGATCAAAAATTATATATATATATATATATATATATATATATATATATATATATATATATATATATATATATATATATATATATATTATCAAATTAAGCATAGCAATATCATGTCGTTGTTGTTTACTATTTACAAATAGTCACACATTTTCTGTCTTATTTCACACAAACATGTCGGGCGATGAGAAAGAGGGGAATGCTTTGAGGATTGAATGGGTTGTGGGAGAGTTTGGGAAAGGCTTTCTTGGACTGCCACTCTCCACCACCCGCCATTTCCACCTTAGCATTCCCATTTCTTGGGGATACTTCTCACTGTGTATGACAAGGTAGAGCTCCTTGTCCATTTCCAGTTGTACATATTCTTTCCTCAATCCTACATGCAATACATATTTAGTTCCACTAAACTTACTTTGAAATTACAACCTTTTAAGGATAAGAACACAAAAATAATAGAAAACATAAACATAAGAAATACTAGATTTATGTGGAACAACTTGTAAAGGGAAAAACCATGGAAAAGATTGCTCTCAAATATATGCAGTACACCAATTAAGGCAAGTTGCAAGAAAGAATAACTACCAAAGAGACTATTAAGAATGATATCTCTGCACGGGTACTCAATTTGGAAACCCTCGTATGTATATAGCCACTCTAGCAAATCTCCACATCTAGAAAATCTCCACAAAAATCCCTTCTGGCCTCCACTGCATATACGTCTTCTCAAAATCTAAAAACTTTGGCACATCATTAATTCTCATCAATGTACCAATTTGGATAGTAAGTCTAATTTAATTTGTCTTTGGACTAAGACCTTAAATAATTATTGAGTTTCTCTTTGTTTCGAGAAGAGTATAACATTCTCTACTTAACAGGGCCAACCACGTGAAGGTGAAAGCTCATTTGGCCCCTCCTAGGAGCCTCCTATGACCCTTTACGACATTTTAAGACCTCTAAGATGTATTCTTAGGGATCATAAATGGTCGTAAAGGGTCATAAGGGGTCCTAGGACACAACAATTGAGAAACATAATTGTAGGCATCATGGTCACAATTTTTTGGAGACAACATAATTGAGTTGTATACCCAGACGATGCAGAGAAACTCCTGCACCTCTGATTCCAAGTTGACTACATTTGTTGCTCATGAATACAAGGTCCTCCAATAGATGTATTCAACTTGGAATCAGAGGTGCAGAAGTTTCTCTACATCGCTTGGGTGCACAACTCAATTACGTTGTCTCCAAAAAATTGTGACCATGATGCCTACAATTATGTTTCTCAGCTATTGTGAAATCTATATTTATGTTTCTCAGTTGTCATGTTTATACCTTCTTCTCTCATTTGCTGGTGTAATTCCTCTTTGAGTATCTCGTTTCTCCTTTGCATATTAACCACTCAAACTTCTTTGACACTCAAACTTCAGCGAGACTTCATACCACGTAGCATTCGTAGATTACATTCAATGTGTTATTTACGTTCGTAAATCAGTGTTGCGTACAAATCTGTGGATGGTGCATGGTACGAAGCCTCTCTCAAGCTTGAAAATGATAGTCAATCCATAGTTAAGGTTAAGGAACAAATGGAATAACCAAGAAAACACTATACGTTAAATCATGTGATTAATAGCAAATTGGGGCTCACCTTAGCAATAAACATGAAGAATTATTCTAAAAAAATATGTAAACCATATATATGCGCACTTGAGGCAAAGAGAAGTTACATCATATCCATATTAAAATATTATTTACAATATGAAAATACTAAACTAACTAATTCATGAGTTCATCTCTACATATGGTCACAACAAAGATATGTGATTACAATATAGAGAAGGCATCGTAAAAATATAATTTTGGAATTTGCCCTAGCCTGACACGTTTTGAACTCAAATCCTTCATTGCGGATAAGTGGAGATGGGCGGATAGATGCAGATGAGTTGTCATCGACCCAACTAAAGTATCTATAGCCATTATTTCCCTGTGATGCCTAGTCTACATTAGTTCTTATATTATAATGAATAGTATTTACATTAGAAACATTAAATATATACACATTAGCTACCTTTTTTCTATTTGGACAACACCAAAATTGTCGTCCAAGGTTGTTCGATGTCCGTGAAGTCTTCAACACACACTGCCCACCACCACATTGACAGTTTGGCACATTGACAAGAGTCATTGAGCCTATATCAATAATGCACCGCACCATCGTTACTACATTTATTATTTTTATATGATTAGTTTTATATGAAATACACCAAGGAGTACCATCATAAATATTAACCATTTACAATAATGAAAAGTAAACCTAAATCAAATAGCTCATTTTTTTATCTGCATGTGTAATCTCTGTGTATATGAAAAATGAAAGAAATATGACGTTGAAATAAAATAGTGAACAAAATAGTATTCCACATAGAGTGACTGAAATATACCATCAAAAGAAGGTGACAAAATCCTGTCACAAAGCACAGACATAGGAAATCAAAAAGGGACAAAAGACAAGAAATAAGAAAAATCATTATGACTATAGAAAAATCATTTATACTATAATCAAAAAAAGAAACAGTCTTTGTCAACAATTTTCAATATCATTAGGACTATAGAAAAATAATTAAGACTATACAAAATCAAATTTTAGAAATGGACGGTTCTGATGCTTTGCCATTACAACATTTGAGCATTCATCATTTGGTATTGTCTATTCCATTTAAGTATGTCAACAATGTTCAAAATCTTGTCACCAAGCACAAACAAGAAATAAGAAAAATCATTAGGACTATAGAAAAATCAAGTTCTAGAAATGGACGATTCTAATATTGCTTTGCCATTACAACAATTGAGCATTCACCATTTGGTACTTCTTGGTGTATTCCATTTAATTTTTTCAGTTGTCATGTTTATGTGCATGTTCTCTATGTGTTTGGCTTCTCTCCCTCGTAAGGGATATGTCGATAGGTAATTGATTTGAAAGCATAATGATTTGACAGTCTTTTTTCAGGATAGGCATAATCATCCCGCCAACCTTAATTAGCAACATTTGTGATATATGCCAAGTACTTATAATCAATATGCCCAACAAACAAAGACTTAGTAGTAAAAGCATGTCCTTTGGTTTACTAGTTTACTTATAATTAGTATGTCCTTTGGTTTACTAGTTTAATCTAGTTTAAGAATGGTTTATTTCATGTTTGAATGTACCATTGAATGAAGCTTGGCTATATTAAGTACAATTGTAAGACTCGTGACTTCAAATTCTCAGCAAGATATTATATTTTGTACTTAGCAAGATTTTAATATTAATATGCTTATCAAGATCTTGCTAAGTATAAAATATAATCTTGATTTTACATAATCTTGCTAAGTTAAAAAAAAAGGTGAATTTCATTTCTCATTATTTCATTTGCGAAAAAAAGAAGTAAATCTGGTTCTCCAACGACCACAACTGATTTGTAAGTCTAGTTCTCATTTGTTGTTTGTGATACGAAAGGAGTAACTGGTATTGTGTAGATAGTGACTGGCCAGATTGTTCCTGAAAAGAAATTACAAAACTGAACCAATGGCATGTTAATTCACAAAAAAAATTTACAAAACTAAACCAATGGCATGCTTACAACAAAGAAATAGAATGATAATAATATGCTAAAAATTCTATTCTGTTTAATACAAGCCAAAGGACCAGTCCCAACAATTCTTAAACATACTTTATTTGATATGATGAATTCTTAATAAAGGTTTAGTCAATTTTTATAACTGCTAGCACGAAGGAAGATTTGACCTAGCCAAATCTTCCTTGTACCACACAAACAACTGTGAATAACTATGTCTACTTCAACCTTAATTGTTTAAGAATTCATCATATCAGATAACGTATGTTTAAGAATTGTTGGGAGTTCTATTAGACCTTTGTTGTAAACATGTCATTGGTTTAGTTTTGTAAATTTGTTTTTTGTGTTAAATGCATTTAAATGGAACATTAAGCATAGTAATAATATGCTTAATCTATTAGTAAAATAGCAAACCCTGAGGTAGGAGAATTTCTTCTCATGAGGAAAGGAGGACCATTACCAACATCGGCACAAGAAGGTATATTTAAATCAAGATGTTTGATCCAAGGCAAGGTATGTACTCTAATTATTGATTCAGGGGCACATAGCAATTTGGTTTCAGTTGATATGGTGTCTAAGTTGGGATTGGCATTAGTAGAACATCCTAACCCTTAAAGCGCCACTTGGGTAAACCAAGAGTTGAATGTGAAGGTTAGTCAGAGGACTCTTGTCAATTTTTCAATTGGGGCCATATCATGATCAGGTTTGGTGTGATGTCATATCTATGAATTGTGGGCATATGATATTAGGTAGACCATGGCAATGTATGAGATGGAAAATTCATGATGGCTACTCTAATACATATATTGTTCACAAAGGAAAAGAGAAATTTTAGTTAATACCATTGACTTGCAGGGATAAAGACAAGATAATAATGTGTTTTGGTGATACTATTCCTCTTCATAAGCAAGGAAACATTAAAGGTGATATAGATTGGTATGGCCAGCAAGCATACAAACATGGATTGACTAGGACAATGCTGAACAGTCCTAGAAATGCAGACTTTTGGGATTTGAACTATGTTCAAATAGATACAATCAAGTGTCCTATTGAAGGGAAACCAGTAAACAACCATGTTCAGATGTGGACGGACAGTGCCCCTAATAAGAATCACTTTACTTGAAGATTGTGCCATGTTCATAATTTTTGAGCTGTGTCCACTTGATTAATTCTCCAAATTTTGGTTGCACTCCTTGCATTGGTTGACATTTTCCTAATTATAGGGTTTGAATTTCACAACAGAAGGAAATCAATACTAAGATGAAATTTTGGTATGTAGGATCTGCATTGCCTATATACATTTGTGACCAAAGATATGGACTGATCTATAGTGCCTCCAAAGCTTCTACTCAAAAGAATCTTCTCACCACTCAAAGACCATGCCCATCTTAAGTCTCACTGTAGCTTTAAATTCTTTACCCTCTACCTAAATGTTGAAGATAGCACAAATGTTGAAGGATGTCAAGCATGACTAGGGATACAACAACAATATTACTCTCTTACATGTAGCAAAGACATACAAAAGAATCTTCTCTCCACTCAAAGACCATGGCAGCTTTTATTCTCCCAGTAGCTTTAAAATTTTGTATCTTCCACTTAAATAATGAAGATGGCACAATGTTGAAGAATCTCTATTGTGAGTTTAGAAAACAACAACACTACTGCAATGCACATAGCATAGGCATTCTATTAGTTTTGGCCAGAGGCATAAGCTGAAATATTATTCAATTTGAATAGAAGCTTTGAATAACTTCCAATAGCTACAACATGAATGAAGTGACTACATTAAAATTATTCCATATTAGGTTTTCCATGTAACGAGAATAGAATTCAAGATTAGAAGTATTAATTTAACAGGGTTCCAGAACGTGACTCTTAAGTGCTTCTAAAATCTACTGCAATTTGTAACAGACCCACAACGGATATTTCATATCCTCTCTCAATGTGTTCCATAGTGACCACTAGATGGGATCGAAATAATCATTTTGGGCCATAAACACAGTTCAAATATATAGCCGAATATAATAAAAGTGCAGGAACTGACTTACCTGTTGAACACACGTAGTGGGAAAGTAGACCTCCATGGCCAAAATTCCAACATTCTTTGGATGTGAATCCATTTTCTTCTAGTAGGGATAAGGAAAAGATAATATTGTGTTTTGGTGATACTATTCCTCTTCATAAGCAATGAAACATTGCAGGTGATACAGGTTGGTATGGGCAGCAAGCATACAAACATGGATTGACTAAGACAATGTTGAACAATCCTAGAAATGCATAATTTTTGGATTTGAACTATGTTCAAATAGGTACAGTCAAGTGTCCTATTGAAGGGTAGCCAGTAAACAACCATCTTCAGGTAAAGTGATACCTATGCTAAAACTGAGAAGTTCACCTCTTACCCCTCACTTATAGTTGTTCCTTTAAAGGAAGATTGTAGGGCCCAAATGATAGCCTTCAATTATATGTATTAAGTGTTACAATGGAAATGTAGGTCTATAGGAGATTCTCAACATTGAGTAGGGGTTTAATGAGTGGCAAAAGAAGATAGAGATCTTCAAGGAAAGTGTATCAAAAATGAAACAAGGACAAAGAGAAGATAGAAAACACTGTAACCATCATAGTCTTCTAGAGTCAACAACATCAATGATAAAGGGAAAATAAGAGGACAATGTTTGCATGAACAAAGGCCCTAAATCATCAGATTTAAATGACAATCATGATGTTAAAGGACAACTTAGAGAAATTAATATGAAAATTCAAGTGCATATGATATAGACCTTTTATCTAAAGACAAATCAAGTCTAACCAAAGAGATTAGAGGGTGACAATTTTTTATTAATGATAGAGATATAGAAATAAAGCAGTCCTTTTGGAATGATGACTATGAGGATGAATAATAGTGGGTGTAAGTCATGAAAATATGATAGTGGTGATAGAGATTACTAGAAAGGTTCAATTTTGAATATCACAGTAAGGAGAGAATGATAGACACGCAGACAATGAAAGGAAGAGTTCTTAGACACAATTGAGTCAAAGACTATAAAATGGTTGATATGATGATCTCAATTGAAAAGACAAAGAAAAATGACAAAGCAATGTAAAGGGACCTATAGGATAGTCATACAACACATGAAAACTACTGCAAACAAGGTGAAAGGAATATGAATGTGACATTCCTCTCAAGGGTGTATCATGAAAGACATAACATTTTATACTTCTTAATGTGACAGTTTCAAAAAGGATAGTTCTATTCAGTCACAAGACTGAGTGTTTCATGACAGTCTTCTATAGATAGTGTGATGTCCCCATCTTTAACCTAGTAACATAATAGAAACAAAACACATAGCAAATTGTACATAGTAAGTAAGAGTTCAAGTAGATACTTTGCATATTCTTTCCACAAATAGTCAATAAGCATCAAATGTATCAAGGAAAATCGTGAATTCTTTCAATAAGATAATTTTCCTATTTAGCATCAAGGAGCACATCAAAGAAATGCAATATGAGAATGTGTTATGATCGAGGATGACAGATATCGATTATCTCCATCAATCACTACCAAGCTCACATGTTATCAAGAATGAAAATCTTGTGGATAGCCACCTTATCAACAAGGCATTTGATGATCACCTTGAAAACATGCCAAAGAATCTTCAGGACATAGTTGCAGAAGAGCAGGGTACTTTCACAAGGAAAGGCGTAGGGTAATGGCAGAGAGTTGTATTTTCGATGTTCGGAAGTGCATTTACCCATGAGTTAGTTGCCTCATACTTCTGAATAACAATAAGTATTTAGCAGTAAGGAAGACTATTGTAGAAATGGATTGAGGTGCAGGTCACTTCCAAGTTATTTGATGCAGCGAAGGAGATCTAGTTAAGATATTGGGACAGAGAGAAGGGATGCTTTTGACAACGCGCATGAGAGACCCATGATCGATCTTGTGAACTTGGATGATGTTGCAGTCAGTTCTTGTCTCATCGCGAAATCACTTCGATAAGGATGCAGATGGTTCTATTTATACTCCTCTATTCTTGTGGTTTTTCACAACACAATGGAAAATCACCTGGGCATAACATGTCGATGTAGCAAGGTGGAAGTGTTGCAGGAAACACCAAAGGAGCAAATACAAAGGATTTTTAGCAAGGCAAAGGAGAAGGAGCATGTGACTATGGTGTCAATCCTGGGGGGTGACTTTTGGTCTGGTGACCATGTCCATGATGGCATTCTGGTGGTAGAGTTGTTCCAGCCGATCACACAGATTTTCAGGCACCCTCTGCATGGTATGGGATTGGCCCGTAGAATCGTGGCAGATGAAATATACCTAGAGGTGGTGGAGGCAATGGACAACATCGATACTCAACTAACAATCAATGGTTTGCTGGGTTTCTTTGCGTTGGAAGCTAAAGTAAAGAAGACATTGATGAAGAAGGCATGGCCAGCCTTCAAAGTAGGTGTTAAGGAATACGATCAGGTGAAGTTTGGAGCCTTTCTCCAAGCAAACGAGAAGCTCTTTTCGAAGGAGATAGGAGCAAGATTGGTAGAAATTGGTCAGGGAATAATGTATTTATTCCACTAATCACTTTTGGTTTTAATTTGGAGGTTCTTCCTCATATGTAATCTTTATTTTCAATGAATACAAAAAGGGTACTACCCTAGGAAAAACTTACTTTAAAAAAATGACAATCAACACTTACCAAATAGAACTGGAAAGTCCCATGATCACTAGGCAAGTAGTTCAAACCCTGGTAGTATCGGTCGACCTTCTTTTTTTTCATGAAAAATTTGTACATTATTTATGATGTGATACCCTCTTCAATATCTAAGAAATTGAAGACCAGAAAAAAAATCCCAATGGTTTTACTCAGACCAAAACAAAAATCCCATCGTTAACATTAATAAACCCTACATTTGCATTGGTGATTTTTTTCCCAATGGTTTTACTCAGATTGGGCAATGCAAGCATTTGTAAGGTTAGGGTTAGTTTAAACTATAAAGAAGAATCAATAAAAAACCAGTGAAGAGATGAAACGCATGCAGCAACAGCATGAAGGTGAAAAGGGGATCAACTTACTGATTGAATTCTCATGTTTGAAGAATGGTGCTAGAACTTACAGGTGCAGTGTCCACAGATGCCCTCCTTCCCTCCTTCACATCTCCTTTGAGCATGAACAAGTAATTGCAAAATGAAATAAAATGAAACCATGTATTTTTTTTTAAGTTATATTCATGTGTTGGTTGGAATTACGACCACCTATCATAGTCATAATTCCGACCAACACAGGAATAGATTTTTAAAAACTCAATTTTTTAGTTCTATGAAATGACCAAGGAAAAACATTTTAATACTTGGTCGGAAATGTTGGTCTAAAAAGTGGGTCTAATGTACTAGTGTTATGGTATGTGACAAGACAAAGGAAGTCGAAGAAGAGTAAGATTTTTTTTTTGTGATTTGTCTAGGTTATGGTTGAGTTTCAGGGTTTTGTTTTGAGGATTTACAATGTTAGAAATTTTTGTTTTGGGTTTCAAAGTAGAGGAAATGATGAGCACATGGCTTTTCCTGGTGTATTTCGATATGGAAAATTGACACCAAGGTTGAAGAATCCATCAGTGCTACCATTTATGGCATGTCATCTTAATGGACCGTTATGAACACAATCATTAGAAGCCCAATCTTGCGAGAGCTAGGCGCAGTTGTTTGTAGGTTTGAAGGCTTCACTGTTGTTGCACAGCTGAAGGTTTATGGAGTCATAGATTCCATGCACACCACATGGACCATGTACAACGCATCCATCTCTGAGCATAAACTATGACATGCTACTGTATTCTATGCTCCATTGAATATATAGGCTTGCACTTGTCCAAACATAGTCAGTGGGAGATGTAGAGTGCATTAAATGGAGGAATCAACATGTAGCTTTCAAAAGAACCTGAGCTATTACTTTCAATATTGATATTGGCCAGATGTTTGTCTATCATTTATGGAGCTCCAATGTAATTTTTTCCATCCCAAGTTCCAATCTCCCAATACTATAGAGAATTATTCCATGTAAGCACTAATAGTTTAGCTTCAAAACATGTAAAATGTGAAAATGATTTTTATCCTAGAATAGGATTAGGAATTGTGATCCTTAAAGATGATGAAAATATTTTACATATTCTTGTATCTTTTAAACATTTTTGAAACATTGATGATATATTATGAATAATATCAAATTTTACGGACTTTTATAAAGATGTTTCATAATTTAATGTCTACATTTGTTGGTGTTTACAGAGTGTGGTGATAAATGCAATGTGAGGTGCAAGAATAATTGTGGGTACCACAAAATGTGCTTTAAAATGTGCAATGTTTATTATAAATTGTGTGAATGTGTTACAAAGAAATAAGGATGAATGTCCATGTTATAGTGACAAAAAGAACCCCAAAGGCAAATCCAAGTATCCATGATTGAAACTTAGTGTTGTTTCTTTCATTTGGTTTAGTTGTTAGTCATGGATAGAGGTGAAATTGTTGGTGTAATTAAATATTCCTAATTACACTTTACTGAAGATTAATTAGGATAATGCATTGCATAGTAGTTTGTCATTGAGACACCTAGGAGTTTGTACCTATATTAAGAATGTGGTGTAGGAGAATCCCATTTTAGGTGGTGGTAGTTGTTATCTCATTCCACTTTGTGTGTGAGATCCATATTCAATGCACATATCACATTATCATCCTTGCCATATGGCACATTCTTCATTGCATAATGGAGGATGATCCGCCTTTAAGGGACATGTGATTCCACCTTGTCTAGGTGATAACCTATCTTCTCCTTACCATTGTCTATTATTGTCTTGCCTATATAAGGAGGCATATTATGTACGTTTTAATTATATCCATTATCAATAATATCATTCTTGCATCTAATGCAATTGTCTTGTCATTCTCTTGTGGAAATTATCTTGGTTTTTCATTTGATTCTGGGGGTGTTATAGAGTCACCTAAAACTCTAGCATGGCATCAGAGCTCTCAAGGTGTGAAGACTTCTTCTCAAGAATATCAATCTTGGCTTGATTCAATTGTGGGTGTAGAATAAGGTTGTTTGGGCATCATCATTGCAATTTGTGGTTTTTTATTGCATGTAAAAATTAGAGCATGTACATACAAATTAGAGGTTGGCATCATATCCAGAAGGTCCAAAACCCTCCAAATCAACTGTTGGTTCATCGAAATCGGATACTTGAAGCCAAATCTAAAGCAATTTGAATTTTGGAGCTGCGACAATGATTCAAAAAAAATAACTACATAGGTAATTTTCAAACAACGATATCTCAGTCATCTGGACTCCTTTTTTCGAGCAATTTTTTTTTGTTTTGGGTTGAATTTCGTGACCTACAAAGTGGTGTTGGTGGTTTTTTATTTATGTTCCTGAATTTTTTTTAAAATTCACAAATCTTTTTTTTTGCAATTTCCAAGGCCTCATTTGGGCTCATATGGACTCCTTTTTAGGTGCAATTTTTTTCAAAAGTACATATTTTTTTAATGTATTTTAAAGTGGCGCTATCAGATTATAGTGATTGTAATCAGAAGTATATCATTGATGTAATCATGAGATATGGGACACATCATGTCGTAATAACTTTGACTAGGGATAATTATGAGTCATAGGCAAAAGGAATCATCACACATTGTAGATGGCTTAATCTCTTTCCTTATCTTTATGGACTCGTATCTGACCAAAGACAAAGTGTAAGAAAATAGTTTGGGAAGGTAAAAATGGTCATATTAGAGGATTGATTGGTATGAGTCTCGATTCATATTTACACCATGTATTCTACTCTAAAATCAATGGTATTTATTTCCCATACACAATTTGGACCATTATTTGAGAGCATTTTGGAGATCCACATGTTCCTCCATTCCCAGATGATCCTATTATAGATTGTCTCATTCCACTTGATGATGCAAATAATATTCCCTATGATGATGATACCTTAGATGAGATTAAATATAATGCATATATTGAGAGTAAGGTTGATCTAGTGACTCCACTTATAGCTCCTACTCCAGATGAGATCACACATTCATTTCTTGTTTTTGATTCCAATGACTCATTGCAACATATATCTATTTGTCTTCCCGATTGGGATTCCTACTTGCCAAACATTGGTGTTGTTTGTGGAGTCTCACATTTCAAATTTGGGAGACATACTTGAGGGGGTTTCTCTTCTCTTTGATGAAACCTTCATCACAGTTGGAGTTGGAGATACTTTTTCACCTTCTTTGGATATTGGCATTCTTGATTCTTCTCCTTCACTTTTTTGTCACATTTCATGATTCAATTTGATGATGTGATGGATTCCTTGAGCTTGAAGATACTTATTCAGTCTTCAGGGATGGATATTTGGAGACCTTCCTTCATTGATTTGGATATGGATTGGTTCATGGCACCATCATCATACTTCATTTGGATTCCACTTCCTAGTTCCTATCTAGAATGGGATGCATTCCTGCATTTGTACTTGGTCTATCTTCCTTCTAAGGTGAGAAATGTTGTTTGTAGACATTGGACTATATTTCATCTTCAAGTAATTACCATTTTTGCAGGAGATTCTTCATTATTGGGGGATATCATGTTTCCTTATTTCCTTCCTATGGGGGGATAATTGATTGTATATACACGATATATGTTGTCATTGGCGAGTCTTGAGTCCTCCATCCATCCATGCATCTTGTTTGTTTCATCTCTCTTTATTTATGGGATTTTAGTCCCATGAGGTTTTCTCCCTTTCCACGCTTTATGAGAAATTGCATTTCATGTATTGCATTTTTATATTATACATGGGTACCTAACATGACCTAATAGTCGGGACTCATCTTGCATTGTGAGTTAAGTGTGTTCCCCTAAGTTGTACTTAAGGTGGGGTGTTGGTGTAATTAAATATTCGTAATTACACTTTACTTAAGCGTACTTAGAATAATACATTGCACAATAGTTTGTCATTGAGACGCCTAGGAGTTTGCACCTATATTAAGCACATAGTGTAGGAGAATTCTATTTTAGGTGGTGATAATTGTTATCTCATTCCAATTTATGTGTGAGATCCACCTTTAGTGCACATATCACATTATCATCCTCATCATATGGCACATACTTCATTGCATAATGAAGGATGATCCACCTTTGGTGGACATGTGATTCCACCTTGTCTAGGTGATAACTTATCTTCTCATTATCATTGTCTCTTATTGTCTTGCTTATATAAGTGGGCCTATTATTTACATTTTAATTATGTTAATTATCAATAATATCATTCTGCAATTGTCTTGTCATTCTCTTGTGGAAGTTATCTTGGTCGTTCATTTTATTCTAGGGGTGTTATAGAGTCACCTAAAAATCTAATAGAAATAAATGTGGGTCTGTGGTGGGTCAGAAATTTCTGAGTGGGTTTACGTGCATTGTCTACCAAACACTAAAAAAAGGCTGATGTGTTATTTATTTATTTTGTTTCCACCCTGCATTCTTTGTTGGCCGCATCTTAACGGAAGTTGTCGATGGAGAAAAAAAAAATATTTATATTTTTTATAATAATGAGTAAGAATGTTTTTCTATGAATAATAGCTAGCTATTTGTTATAACAACATAAAGGGTAAATAGAGCATAATAATTTATAAAAAGAACTTAAGATAGACTTATCAAAGATGCAAAAGGAAAGAAAAGGTTAATTATCATATATAGTGAAGTTACCTTATCTTAGTTAGGTGAGTGTGACATCACATATCTTTTTGGTCAAGGTGTTAAGAATGGATCTAAAAAGATGAAACATCCATAGTTGTACATTAAGCCGTAATTGCTTCATTTTCAAATTTATTGGAATCCTTTAGGGGATAAGTATTGACATGACACTTTTTGTGCTCCACTATCCAACTAATTGTGTCTCACTCTCATCTCCACTATAGGACCATGCTACATTCATTTATCTATTTGTATTAGAAACATCCATAACCATCTATATGTATGCATAAATGAATACATCCAGCCATGCAGACACACACCTCACACACACTTTCTCATATTTATATTTACCAAGTGTATATATAATGTACAATACTCGGTTGAAAAAATAAAATATAGCATGCGAAACTAGTAATATGAAGGGGGAAAAAAAGAGATATAAAAATAGAGTATTGCTATGTGACACGAGAATAATGTATAATGTGATGGAACAATATAAATTCTATTGGTTGCATTGGTGAAATATGTGCTCACTTAAAATGGTTTTTTAGGTTTGTGACTAAAAGTGAAAAAAAAAGTTGTATATAATAACATGATCAAATCAAATGAATTGTTTGACAAATGCATTTATTATGTAAGGCAAACAACAAGTGAGTTGTTTGACAAAAATGTTTTAAAAGAATGCTTTCCTACAACCAATACACACATAGTGTCTTAGAAGATTTAGGCTATGGATTTTGCACATGAATTGTTGAACGCAACACAATAAGAAGCACATGCGCATAAAAATCATGTAAAGATTTAGTATTTATTATTAGGTCATCTTATAATGTTTACTAGATAATTATTTTAATGGGCAATGAAATATACACTTGTTTTGGAGTTTTTGTAATTTATATGTTGTGAAGGTCAAAATTGAAAAACATTTATTGCAAAGATGAATTATTGGTTTCACCTATTTATTGTTAAAAATAATATTATATTAATATTTTTTTCCAAAGGGGCACATCATTGTACACAAAATACCCACATGGAACTTTGCACTCATCTTTGAACTAAGAAGAAGGATTTGCATAGAACTTTGCATTTTTTATGCTTTTTCGAATGTCATGTCATTCTTAGATCTAAGCTTAAATCTTTTCATCTTTTCCCTACATATTATGTAGAACTTTGTGCCCCTTTTCTATTGCTCATGGATCATACTATTCTTAAGTTACAAATTACAATTCATTCATTTGTATCTTTCCTTGCGGGATTTGTAAAAAGAAACAAATGCTTGAGTCTTTACTTTTTTTATTAATGACAATTGTAAGATTGTTTCTCTCATTTGAGTTTCAAAGTTTCCCCTCTTTTTAATTACTCTTTTTTGTCCTTTTTAATTACTCTTTTTATGTCCTTTTGTACTTAAGGTAGACAAAATATTATACATACCTCCATCATACAAGTCATACAAGGGAGGCATCACTCTCAAATGTAGAGAAAACCTAACCATTTCATGATAATTTCTTGTTGTGGAAGTGGAGACTTGACAAACACAACACAATGTAGAAAGAGATTTGAATTAAGTTTAATGATAAATTCACATGTTGTACACCTTGCATAATGATATTGAACCATGCAAAATATTCCTCCTCTTACTTTTTGTTTCTTAAGTCAATGAATCCCTAAATACAAACATAGTAACATAATGTTGGCTTTGGAGATGCACTAGAGAAATGTTGCAAGGATCTTATCCACTTGACGGATTATTAGGATTATTTTTGCAAACAACAGGTGTTTTGGGATAATTATCATTATTAACCTTGGAGCAACAATCCAATTGACCATTTTCCTCTAGAACACAGAGACATTTTATTCATATCCATCCATTTTAGACATACTACTGCTGATAAATGCTACTGAAATTAGTAACATAGTTGGAAGAATAAAAATAATTTCTTATCGCTTTCATTATCTGGAGACACCTCTTCTCTCATTTGCATTTGAGTTACAAAATAAATTTGTTTTTCTATTTTTAGGCTCTAGATCTGAATATTTACCTTTCATTGACACATAAGAAGACTTTGTTTCATCACAAGAACGTCTGTTTGGTGCCTCAACTTACTCTTTTGGCTTATATAGCATAGTATCTAATAATGGCATTAATATGAAAGAAGCCCCACTACAATCTTGACATTTTCCTGTTCTTGATAGTCTTCAATGTAGGAGTTCCTACTATTGTGCAATCTTTATTGAAATGTTTTCTGCTATTTAACATTATCGTGGCTTTGTCCAGTTTTATGTTTGGGTTGCCTAGAACATCTAACGTTCAGGATGTTTTTATGAGAAGAGTTTGCCAAAGAAGCTTCAAGTTTGTCCCATCACACTCGCAAAAGACATTCTCAATATTTCATGCATTTTACTAGCAGGTGTATATCATACAGCTAATACTTTGTCATGTTTTTATCATTTGAGGGCTACAAAATTCATTTCATCTTGTGTGAATTTGATCTATTGTTTGTAGTTGTATATTTTGATTGATAAAAGTTTTAGAAGATTGTAATTTGGCTAATCAATATTTTCCCTCTGCCCTTCAAAATATTACCTAGGTATATCTTCCCCTCGGTGTATCCATTGCACCTTGTTGGGGTGCAATTGCTAGTTTATTCTAAAACTAGACAGCCCAAAAGACAATGTTCTAAACAAGCAATCATACTTCGATAAGCCGTACATTTTGTTTTGGCTTAAAGAGCATTACAAAAAATCTCCCCTCGAATAGAAATTCCAATTAATATTGATAAGACAATTACCGAGGCTCATCTTAACAAGATAAATCCATGTTACCACCATAAATTAAGCCATAATGTAATTTAGATAAAATACATGACTTCACTTGTCTATCAAAAGGTTAATACAAATTTGCAGTTTGTTTTGCCTATTTCCAACCAATTACTACACACTACGCAAACGAATAAGGTTGCAGTTTACATTGTGAACTTCCAACCATTTAATAGAGACCCTCAACAAAGGAATTACATGTCAAAGATGATTCAATAATAAACACAATTATCTTATTGTTCTCATACCCCTGAAGTAGAGGCGATCAATAACTGATAGTAACAGCATCGGTATGCAGAATTGGTGATGTTACCCACCTTCGATGATCCTGAATTTGCCTTTGGTTTTGTTAATCATTCATATCTGCTTCCTTACATGTGCCTGAAATGTGAATCATCCTCCATCTCTCAAGTATAATTTACTTGCAATCAAGGACCAGCTTTGATAATATGTAAAGAGTTTCCTTTGTCAAATCTTCTAGGTTTTACTGATAAATGAGATTACCTACAAAAAACCCTCGAGCATTTGATTCAATGCTCTATCATCAGTCAATTCCAGCAAAGCAATAAATTGTCTCTACTGAATTACTTCAGAATTGGTCCCAATTTTAAAAAGACCAAATCAAAAAAAGAAAAATTGGAAACTTACAATGAATCATTCTCCATACTTCTGTCTACAGGAAGCAGCAGAAAAGCTTAGTCTTGGAAGACAAGAGCCACCCCGACTAATGTGAGCCACCCAGCAACAGCTACCCAAAATATTGGACTGCGCTCCCACTGTGGACGTTTCCAAACAAGAAAATCTTCAAAATAGTCTTTAGTACGTGGAGTTTCTCGACCAATGGTAGCTTTCCTCCTATTTCTGGACATCTGTCTCCATGATCCCTTAGCGCTGATAACACAGAGGACAAAGTAACCAATATGTCACACGTGATTTCACATCTTTTCTGTAGTCAAAATCTCTATAACTGTAGAAGACAGGATACATCAAATAATACTTGGAGTGTTCATTAAAAATTTGGAGAGTGGAATAGATTATACCTGTCATAATTTGAATCCATTAGAGGAATGCTGACCATCTCTTCTTCTGTAATTTTTAGTTTTGGTGCTTCAAGGATAAACCGCAAACCGGCAGCTTTCTGACGAATGGCTTTAATTGGATGGGTGATCTCTAAAAATTTGTAAAGTGCAATACAATCACTATGGCGATTATGAGCCTCATAGGCCATAGCAAGCCAGAGCTGAATCTGCATTCATAGCATAAGTGCCTATTACAAAATCACCCTAAGGTAGCTATATGGTGTTTCAAGAGCTACTGTTTTCTTCTTGCAGAAGTCGTCAACTAAGCAATATCTGCATATTTTACATAATACGAAGAGATCACCTGAAGAATTCATTATTGTGTACAGACATGTATCAGCATACAAAATTGTATCCTGTAAATCCACTGACTCAAATTTATTAACTCAAAAATAGTGCAATTTGGACTTCCCACTGGGAGTTTGAAATTAAAGTCTGACAAAAAGCTTGCTAATAGGATATGGATCCTTATTGAGAGCCATCACAAGTGCTTTCAATATAAAATGTTATTAGGGTTTATGAACAATGAGAAAAAATAGACTCACCTCACCACCTACAAGTGATACTTTAGGAACATTTGAAAGTGCACCTTCAAGCAACTCTACTGCCTTATTGTACATTCCCTTTCCATAGGCCCGTTGACCCATCTGAAACATTACTTCTGCTGTTTTTCTCTTTTCAGCAAGCTCCTTCGCACGCTATAACAATGAATCATGCTGTGTCAAAATTCTCTAAAAAATATGCATTTCTCAAAAAGTCAACTGTTAAAATGTTAACTTAGTGTCAACGTAGGAGTCAACTCATGGTTACAAAATGAAAAAAAGATGCATCCTCTTAAGAATAAAATCCTTCTTCTGGCCCATCTCCTATCAACTGATCAAAACACATTTAATGATAAAAGGAAAAGGCAAATTACACAAGAAAGTACGTGAAGAGTTATCAATCCCAAGGAAGAAAATGTATCAAGATTTCTGTCATTTGTATGCAAAGAGGCTCAGCAAAATTCTCAACCCAGAGAGCTCTATAATGAATTTATAAACCACCCAAATTCAGTAGAATGGCAATGTCATAAGAGATGGATTTCCACTAAGGCAGGTAATAATACATGCCCAATGGACCAATTATAAAAAGTGAGTTCAGAAATAAGTCAGCACAGGTTTGTAGTACCCACAATCAAAGTTGAGATGTAATATAGCTGAAATGTTCCATGTTCAAAAACAATCTCATTTGAATCATATGAACATGCTTGAGAAGCTTGAAGATATTTCCATTATCCACTCACTTCTCCAATAACAATTTGCAGAACACATAAAATTCAAACCCTGTGCAATATAGTTTGACTTATTAATGCAAAGCCAAAAAGCACTTAAGTCAAGAGATGGCAGGCAGCATAGGTACTGATCTAAAACTCATGTTACAGTATAGAGTTGAATAGATTAACATTGATCGGGAATTTTGAATTTCAGTTTTCAGCCATTAATATTATTTGCTCTGCAGAGGCTTGAATGTAGTAAGATTGGATAGACTGCTGGTATTCACCAATTTCATTAAACCATGCTTATAAGTAACAGCCAAATTGAAACAAAAGATAAGTATTTTCAGTAGCTAAATTATAATTGACAGAAGGGAATTTTGCTACCACATTCTAAATTGAAAAGTATAATCCAATTCCAGCAGCTGCATAGCCTGATTGCATTCAAACCAATAATGAGTTCACAAGGGTAGCTTTATATGACTGAACTTCACATCTTTGGGTTCAGTTGTTCATATGAGATCCAAAAGAATTATAAATCAATAATAAGATTGAGCATTGTTTTCTGTGATCAAGTAGACTCTATCCATGGATTTTTTTTAAGTTTATCTAGAGGTATCAAAAGTCATAACACTCAAGTTCAGAATCCATAAATGTCAGATTTAGTTAACTTATACTAAGTAGCTTGCCTTTGCACATTGTCTCTGAAGAACTATGGATCAATTTAAGCACATCGTCTCTGATGAATTAATATATCACTTTAATGAAATTTATCTGTAAGCAGGAAATGGCACAAAGCTTAAATGGAATCTGGATTCTTCTTCCAATCCAGCTATCAGAAGTGCAAAAAATAACTAAAAAGACCTCAAATTGTAAGGAGAATGAAATAGTGAGGAACTTGGAGCTCTTTCTCTGGTTGAAGGAAGATAAGAACCTCCATTAGAACTTCTCCAGGTCTCCTAAGTTTCTTCCTCCTGTGTGAAGCTCTAAGGATAATATATTAGTTTTAGCTTGGAAACTTGCTGATCTGGTTATTGCATAAAAAATGAAAATTGTTTTCACAAATAGAAAATAATGGCTTCTAAAAGTTGGCATCTCTTTAGTCAAAATCATGAAGCATTGCCATCTTGGGAAATCAAAAAACACTAATGATTCAGTTGACCCTATTTGTATAACTGTTAAAAGGGGTTTTTTATGTTACTATTTTTTTATGACTGTTGAGATGTCCAGACAAGCTGTGAAAAGAGTGTTTTGGATTTGCGTAGATTTATGTTCAAGGTGACTGCATAAGATCCTAACATCAATTTTGACCAAGTAATATTGCATATGGTTCCTGTATGGATTCAGATTTACAATTTGCCCCAAACTAGCCACCTGTTGCTGCTTGATATGAAGGGGTCCTCCAAAAAACAGAGTAAGATGGATGACAATATGTAATGTTCCTTTTCAAAAATAGGATTCATTATTAAATAATAATAATAAATTTTAATTAATCAATTAAATATATAATATATATAATATATATATATATATATATATATATATAAAATGAAAATTAAAGTGTAACATAATTAAACAACAAACGGTCAAAGGGCATGAAATAGAGATTTCTAAATTTCAGTTGATCATAGTATGTTATGAACTTATCAAGATCAATTTTATGGATATATATATATATATATATATATAGTGCTGCTCTGTAAAGTTGCTTCTGCAGAATATGTATTATATTCCGTGGCATTTATGCAGTGAACAATATATTACTCCAACAGTTTCTCAAACAATATAGTCTAAGTTGCCGGTTCGGATTCCGGTACGGATGCGGGTTTGAGATTCGGGTTCGAAATTTCATCCAGAGTTTTTTTGGGGTTGGTTCAGATTTGTTTTGGGTTCGTCCTACATTTTTTTTTATAAGAAATATATAGATGCATATATATGCCCACCCAAATTTGTAACTTATAACGCACACAAACTAGAAAAATAAAATTGAATTAAGAGTCAAATGAAACTTGAAGTCAAGTCAGTCAACGGACATGTTAACAATTTAAAAAATCAGACAAGTTCCAAACTATTCAAGAAATAGTCAAAATTATCACGAGAAGAAAAGTTCAAAGAAGGCAGACCGTAAGCTTGAATATCAAGAGTGTCGTGCAAATCTTCCACAAAATTAAAACCCCCTTCTGGCCAGACTTGGCTTGAATCATTCTTTCCTGCACCTCCTTTCTCTTCCACATATACGTCTAATTACGTGAAGCAATGGAACAATTGACGTAACTACCGAGAATGGGCTCAGAAGGAATGGATAAACAGTATTGATTGTGTGGTGGGATTCAATGCAAAATTCTGTTAATGAGAGAAGCATGCAGTTAGATAATCGATCCGCAGTCGCAGACCCACAAGAATTTTCAATGGAATCGCATGATCAAGCAATCAAAATAAGATATTCCTCGAGCCCAAAAAGAAGCAAAATTCGGCCCAAATTCAGCGAAATTCATCTCGGGCTCGAGCGTCATTTTCAGAAGTCACCGGAATTCGCACAAAATTAGCCCAGGGTCCTGTTCACAGAATTTGGAGCGACTTTCTCAGACTGGCACCGAATTTTGGGAGAATATACACTGAATCCGAATTGCAGGCGAACCGACTTTCGAATTGCATGGTTCCTGAGCGAATGTGGTAATGTAGAATATAGTTTTTATGGCTTTTCCTCTAAACTGCCGTACATGATATGTGAAGCCTTATCAGCATTTAACTGGAGTTGAATTAAAACATCACTATCGGCAGTTAATTAAAATTAAAAGGAAGCGATCAAGTCAAATAATATTGGCCAATAACATATGTGATGCATTAAGGTCAGATGAATAGTCAATATCACTTTCATAACAGAATTGTTTTGCTTTGGAGGCCCGATCAATAGTAATTATAATTATAGAATGAAGGCAGCAATGATAAACTGATCATCATGAATAGTCAGGTTTGCATCACTAATCAAATTGTTATGTTATTAAAAAATCGATTTGCAAGCCAATCTGCTTATATTATGAAATGATGCGATTATAGAGAGGCATAAGAAATGTCCTTTAGGATACAACTAATCCCTTGGTATTGCAAGATATATGAAGGAGATCACAGAAAGGAATGGGGGAATATAAAAATATATCCAAGGAACAGATCAGAAAGGAATAGATATATCACTTTTGTTCATCATAGGAAATAAATCATATTATAATGCTGGCAAGCATCACGTGACAGCAAAGTATGCTGTAATTTATATATGAATCAATTCTGATCTACAGAATATTATATCAGAATTCTACTAGGGATAAGGAACCCTTATATGGTCTAATATATATATAGCATATATATCTGTTAATAATAATATCAGCATTATATATCAGTTATGTTGTGTTTTGTATATATATATATATATAGTCCTTGATCACTCACTAATACCGTTAAGAGGATAGACTGGTTTTGTCAGGGAGAGGCGGGGTAAAACCTCACAAGGTAAGGGAATGACAAGATGGGGTAAGGACGTGTATCACAGAAACCTTGAGGGAGGAGTCCCAAGATGGGTATGAATATGTGTTCCAAAAACCTTGAGGGAGCCTACTTGTAGATTGGTGTCCAAGAAGCTGAAGGACAAGTAAATCCCCATCCTTCTTAGGGTTGATGTTTAGGAAAGAAGTAAGGAATTGGGGCTTACGTATGTTAACTGTCAAATGTATTATGAATCATTCATTGTTTCTTAATTCCATTCGATTTAAATGCATAGTGATGCATGTTAATCATTGGGAATTGGCAGCTTCCCAATAGAGAACATTACAGAGACTAAGTAAATTGCCATTCCTAGGCGTAATCCAAACCCTAATTGGGAATTTTAGGGTAAATCAATTAAAATGCATATTGATGTATTTTAATCATTGGGAATTGGCAGCTTCCTAGTAGGGAACATTACAGAGACTAGGTAAATTGCCATTCCCAGGCACAATCCAATCCCTAGTTTGGAAATTTTAGGGTAAATCAAGTAAAGTCCCACTAGGGGACATTACAGAATGTAATCCCAAGAAAGCAGGGAAAACTAAAAGGGAGTTGGATTGAAAAAATAGGAAAAATTGGACCCTTCTCTGCATTCTCCCAAATAAAAATATGAGAATTATTTTATCATTTAAGAATTAATGCATTGTAAGATTGGGTTTTCTTTTTTGTCTAAATCAAGAAACATTACCATTTTGAAAAACATTGATGATTGGATCAACTCACTATGATGTAGAAAATTTGAATGTACATTAGCTTTTGTACAATAGTTAAACAAAAGTGTTTTCTAAATCTTTATGATGAAAACTGAGATGGCCAAAAAAGTAGCAATTAGAGGATTCTGGAAAATGAGTAGAATTTTGTTCAAATTGACTGCATCCGATCCTAATTTAGATTTTGACTAAATAAAATCGCGTGCGGACCCTAGATGGATTTAGATAACCCAACTATCTACTTCCCACTCTCATAGTATCCTTGGCCACAAACAATTAAATCCTTTGAGTGAAATGCTCAGGATTGAAGAATCGTGAAGTTCCTTCCCTAACCTGAGTGTTGAGGTTCTTGTTTCTCTACAGACTGAAGTCAGTCATTTTCATAAGGCACTTAAAATTAAGGTGAATGGATGAAGATGTGTGACTGATTGTGTGCTATCCATGCATGCTTGTGCTGTAAACAAGACAGATCTCTCTGTATAAACTACTCTAATTTGAATAAATGACTTATTGTGGTGGAAAGCCTAAAGGCTAAATCTTTGAAAGAATGTTGATGTTGAAAATAGTAAATGTTGACCTTAATTCTGTTGAAACTGTACAAGATAATCCACCTATCCAATTCCCCACACCTCCAGGACCAAACAAGCCTGGATCTAAGCCTCAGTTTGACCTCAAAAAAGTTCTTACCAATCAGGCACATCCTATTTGGTCTTGTTTTTTAGTCAATAAGAAAGTTGTATTATTTTGAAAAAAGAATATTTTCATGTGTGGGCATTCGAGAGTAATGAAAAACTCATTGCTTGCATTTTCTCGTCCCCTCTAAGGTGAATGCAAATGCTACCCAAAAGTCCTACCTACTATAAGAAATCCTAGTTGTAATAAGATGATGTCAATGACGGGTAAAATATAGCTTATATTAAGAAATCATTGTTGTACAAAACCCATGATTTTTAGATGATGGAAGCAAGGTATGGAGGAAAGGGAAAAGTCAAGTTTTATGTTATACAGATGAAACCCAATGAAGCTCCTACATCTGACAAAAGTAATAGTTCTTTTGTTGTTAACTTCGAGGTATCCCCAGTGCCCACAACTCAGCCCAGCGCCCCAACCTGCCTTACCATAATCTTACATTAATAGTTGAAGCCAAACAATTTTATGTATAATAGAGGACAGTTAGTTCTACATCATGTTGATGGTGTTAATGTAAATTAATGTGTTATGCCATGTTTGTAGAAAACTGTCTTGGGAATAAAGTGACACATGTTTCAAATCAACACAAAAACGTAGTAGAGTGTTGGGAGGAGACTATAGGGAAGAAATAAATGTACCTCAAATATGATTAAAACTCACCAAGTACTCCCGAGAAATTTTCCTCCCAACCGTGACCTCGCCAACCACAAGTCTGCAATGCAGACTTGCCACAAGTACTTGGCAAGTTTACAACATGAACTTGCAAGGCCCGCAGATAGGCTTTTTAAATAAATCCAACCTATGTAAACATATATGTGAGATTTTAGAGAGTTTTTTTTCAGCTGCATTTGGAAGATGGTATGTGCCATGAAGGTCTGTATAGTCATGAAGTCCTTAATTTGGACTTAGCAGTGAGGGATCCGAACCTCAACCCTGCCCTGTATCACAATCGGTTATGCACCAAGGGCACTGCCCCTTAACCCCACTAGGGGCATCACCCCCAAAACCCATTTTAGTTTTTTAAAAGCCAAAATTAAAAATTGTTTGAAGCTCTTGTTTTCGACAAAAGAAATTTGTAAAATATTAACACAGATATGGAATTTTTAATCATACGACACTGATGAGAATTGAACTCGTTTTTTGATCTATAAATGAAGAAAAAAACTACTAATGACCCACTAACTAAGTTTTTGCATGTTTGTGTTTTAATGTTAAAAATTTTGCCAAGTTTTTGTATTCAAATCTAATAGAAAACACTACCCCCAATGTTTTAAATACTCAATTGATACATTTTAAAATTGTATTTTGCACAAAATTTATTTTTTTTTAAAGAAACTGCTCTGAGATTGAGGGCCTATGTATATCCTTAAGTATGTTTTTTAGTTGCTAAGTTTTGCTCAGTCCAAGTCAAATTCAGATATCCCATGTTTTGAACTATGACGAACACAATGAGGCTGGTGTATGTCTGCATGCATATCAAAGTCATTAATATCAGATATTTGATGAGGCCAACATGACCTAGACTAATTTTACATGTCATTATAAGTTCACTTGCTGACTACATGCCATGAGAAGTGAAAATAAAGATTACATACATTCCAACATTCACCCTTAATGGTTGATTGGCAAACTCTTTTACTGGGAACTCTGCTCCTCATTCCCCTTTGAAAGAGACTCCTAAAGCCAATGCAATCATGGAGAATAAGGGATGCATTGTTGGTAATATATTTAGTGAAGATGTCTGCTAGTTGAGACTTTGATAGAGCATGCAAGAAGACAACTCTTCCCTCTTGAAGTACTTGCTTGAGAGTACATGGGAATCTCAATGTGCTTTATGTCCTAATAATGTACTAGATTGGGAATCATCTGACTGGTACTCATGCTATCACTGTGAACAGTTTTTGGGCCCTCTTGAGCAAACGAAAGCTAGACTCTCATGAGCTTACCAAAGCTGGACACGTGAGCTTGATTCACTTCTTTGGCACTGTAATATCCTTCTTTTGCTGTAGATTGAGATACTGAAGCTTGCTTCCAAGACTTCCAGCAAATAGGCACTGAACCTAGAAAAAATGTGTACCCTGAGGTAAATTTCGGGATGGCTAAATCACTAGCAGAATCAAAATAGTAATATCTTGTCAAAGCGGTCCTTCTACATGAAATGTGTTGGCATTACTAACCGGTAAGCTCTCTACCGGTCCAAGTGTTGTCATTGATTGGCAAAAGAGGATAGAGAATCATAAGATTTGTTGCCTCTATTATAGAGGGGACTCTTCATCAAGAGAGGCTGTGAAACTAGTCACTACACTAAGCATCAGCAACCGGATAGTGCACTCAGCAGAAAAGAGTGTATCCTAGTATCAACCAAGGACCGACCTCAACCAGTATAGACAAGTACAAATAAAAGCTTATCCAACTAATGTCTATAACACAACCGGAACGGTGCAACTAGTAATCTGCCACACCAAAGGCGTGTACCCAGTAAGACAAGAAAGAAACGTTCTAAGACTGTTACCTATTTATAACATGAAGAACTCAACCGATATATTATAAGACTCCGGTATGAACCGAGGAAGTCATAGTCAACTGTCTGTTCCAACCAACTCTTCTTTACCGGGATTTATTGCAGTAAATCCATATGATCTTGAGTTGTCTTGGTGATCGGTTTGAGGCGTAGGTAAAGGATTCAAAGCCGGAATCAATGGTTTCTCGAGGCGCGACTAAAAGATTTAAAGCCGGATTCAGTGGCTTTAAATCGAAGTATTATCTCTCGTGAAAAAAGGTTACCTATCACGCAACTGTTGTTTTCTTCATGTAGTGGATGAAGCTAGAGCTTGCATCGAATGCTTGCTTAGAGAACAAACACTTCACTAAGTGTTGGATTCATTGGATCTCAAGATTAGGTCATGCATTTGAGGCGCAGTCAGGGCAACAAAACTGAATATATTCTTATGTCTGTTGAGAAGAAGATTTGCCTTCATTCTGCCGAAAAAAAGAGTGAACCTATATGCTACAGGAGCAAGGGTTAGAGAAAATCAAGAAGAGAGAAATAATAGGTTGTGCAAAGGCAGCACAACAACAGTTGAGAACACACCCGTGTTAACTGGTGATGATTCTCAGTTGAGCACAAATAGAGATCACATCTGGCTGAGTAGAGCCTTTGGTAAAAATCTTTATTCTATTGTTTTCTAGCAAACTACAATAGACAAATCCCAGTATTGTGGGTGGACTCTAACAGGTCCCTTGTATCAAAATCCCTTAACCGGGTGACATCTTTCAAGGTGTTTGAAGTCCCTTAACCAGGCAGGTTTTAACAGACCTTACTGTAATAAATCCCTTGACCAAGTCGCACCTAGCAAGTGTGTTTGTATCCCTTAACCGGGTAGGCTCTTAACAGGGCGTACTTCAGAAGAGTACAAATTTTGTGAGGTTTCCTCACATCGTGGTTTTCACCCTCACCGGGTTTCCACGTGATAAATCTAGTGTCTCTTTGTGTTTGTTCACTTACTGTTTTATTTCCTCGGATCTGCTTGCTTTATGCTGTAAGTTTACTTCACTAGATTAAGAGAAAGAAAGAAATTTTACAAGTGCTGACTCATCCCTCCCCTCTCAGCACCGGTTGGGACTGTCAAAATGAAATGAGTGCAAACATGAAGTGTACCCTTGATATAATGAAGAGTGTTCTTAGCAGCTTGAAAGTGCAATGTGTGAAGATTGGGATCTAAGGGCATGAATCATGCAATTCTGACCCAACTTCTTTTAAGGCAATGGCGCCAAATGTTTACTACTATATCTGATAAATTAAATACATAAGTAATAATAAAGACGACAATGTGCACCAGATAAAGGAGTAAAATATGTTTGTATTCGCTCATGAAATTACTACAGAGAAGAAGACCAAAGATGGTCGGTCAAGGATTACAATTGATCCCACTACATCACACTACCTTTTTTGATGATACACAATATATTTAAAGGTCCTAATGGTTGTTGAGAGGAACACAACCGCTAATGTCCCCGTTTTAGGAGGTTCCTATAGCTGGGCATTATCAGTTCATCATTGTGACCCTCGTGAGATGACACTGGGATTTGAGAGTCTCTGTGATAGACTTACTATTTTTAGTAAGTCTATTTTGAGCAGTCACTATTTTTAGCAATGCAGTGGAGGCAGTTCTAAGTTGTTGAGCAACATGAGCATTTATTGAGTATTTAATGAGGCTTCATAATATTAAAGTTGTTTATTAAGTCAATCTTAATTAATAACTTTACCTTTATGTTTTAATTTAAAGGTGTGTGCGAGAAGCTTCTTAAGTAAAAGTGTGTGGAAGAAGCTACACTCTTTCATGCTTTTAAAAGAGCTATTGGAGAAAATCGAATTTCATTTTTGAACTTGATTATTTTTTATGAAGTTTTGTGTGGAGAAGTTTCAACGAGGGTTTGAGGACTGATTCCTCTCTTCAGCATTTTGAATCACTATTCTTGGTGGTGAATTGTGCAACTGAATTCTGGGAATTTAATTCTGATTCTGTGGATGCAAATTTGGTGCTGTTGTATACAAAATTTGAGAAGAATTAAGCATTTATAGCTGAGACTGAGGTATTTATATTCTGGTTCGAATTCTTCAGAGGCTCACATATTTCTTTGGGAGGCCGACTTATCTCCTAAACAAGCTGCGATTTATACCCAAGAAGCTACGCAACTATTCTAGTAGGCTGTGTTTCATTCCTTGTGGCCTGAGTATGAACTTGGGAGGGCTGCATTTTCACCACAAGTGGCTACGTATCAAAACAAGAAGGCAGCGTTAATTACCTAGAGGTTGTGTTACATTTCTCTGAGGCTGCGTGGACTCTCTAGGAGCTGCGTTTCACATTTATTGAGGCTGCATCGAATTCCTCAAGGCTTCGCCAATATATGTTGATGGTTGCATCATTCCTTGAGTGTTCACACCGACTTGCCAGGTGCCAATTAGAATAAATAAATATTGTGTTGTATTGGAATATTGACAATTACCTTGAATTAATTATCTAGTGATCTTTTAGAGATAGTAAAATTTGCTATTTGATTTTTAATTTTAATTATGGAAATTTTCAAAAAAAAACAAATAGTTCAAAAACAAAAACAAAATTGCAAACAAATTTAGAAAGAAAAATTATCTTCAGCAAAGAGCCAGACACGCTCTTTACAGTGGTATTAGAGCGGTTTCCTGCCAACTTGCAAGGAATTGGGTTCAGCATGGCTCATAGATTCGGACCTAGTATGCACTACACCCGCAAAGGTCCTAATTCTCCACCTGGTGATGGAGAGGCTGAGATTCAGTTTGGCAGCGTTGGTGACAGGGGTGCTAGTGGTTCAGAAGGTTTGGATGGTACAGGTAATAGAGATGTTGGCATTGCTTCTGATGTTGACAGAGAAGCTAGGGATGCATTTAGGAATCTGGCAAATGGCCAACATCATGTGGCTACTGTGTTGCAGCAGTTATCTGACACTCTACAGCACATTGCACTAGCTGGCGACCGTGGCAGAGAGAGAGGTGCTAAGAGTGTGTCTGTTATTTCACACATGTCTAGAGCAAATGACAGGTCTAGAGCTGGTGACGGGATGAGAGCTGAGGACCGGACTAGATATGATGATAGGTTTGAAAGGACTGGACACACTGGTGTTTATGATAGGCCACAACGGCCCACTTTTCTGAGACCTGAGGTTGACGCGGTTAGTACTGAGATTGAGGCCGCGCCATTTGCAGATGTTATTGTTGCTCACTACACTAAGTGAGATGCTCTACCACACACCATCAAGGAGAAACTGAATTTTGACAGATTCCTTACATAGAAGCGTGAGCATTCTAGAGGTAGGCATGCACCTAAGAGATAGAGGCCTAGACAAACTGATTTGAGAGAGGCAGCTAGCAAGATGACCTTAGCACACTTTGATGGCAGTGGCAAGGTTACAACACGCGCTTGGGTCCATAAGCTCAACACATACTTAGCTTTGCATCCCATGACTGAGGAGAACGCCATTCGCTTTGTTGTGTTGCATTTAAATGGAGTAGCTCATGACTGGTGGTACCATGGGCTAGTGTCTTTACGACACAATCAGGTCTTCTACTATCAAGAGTTTGTTGACAAGTTGATAGAGCGGTTTGATAGGAAGGACCCTAAGACTTATTTCAGAGAATTGTCTCATTTGAGATAGACAGGTGGTCTTGAGGCCTTTATCAATGAGTTTCAGTGGTTATTTGTTATGGTATATGATATTTATGAGAGGAGAGTTATGCTCTTCATTGAGGGCTTGGTTGAGTCTCTCAGAGGGTGGGTCAAGTCTTTGGATCCACATACCTTGTAAGAAGCTATGAAAAAAGAAAGGAATCTAAAATCATCTACACCACGAAGCAAGTTTGCTTCGAGACCTTCTACTTCATCCTATGATAGGACAGCTCCTAAAAAAGATGATATAGCTGAATTTAAACATCCTACAACATCCCCTTTAGATCAAGAAACTCTGAATGATCTAAGAAGGAAAAAATTATGTTTTCATTGCAGGGGACCTTATGATTTAAATCATGATTGTCCTATGAAGCCTAAGGGGAAAAATAAGATGATGGAATGGTTTTATGATGATGATGATAATTCTGATTTTCAGGAGCAGCAAGCTGATTATGAGCATGACATACATGAGGCTTCAAATGATGGTGATGAGAAGGTAGATGATTCTAATTTCAAGGTTATTTACCTTTCTAGCATGAGAAAGGAAGGTGCTTTTAGGATGCATGGTCTCTTGGCAGGGCAGCGTGTCATTGCTCTTTTTGACACAGGTGCTACACAATTTTATTGATTCACGTTTGGTTGCCAAGAGAGGATTTAAAACTGAAGATTTTGAGGGACTTAGAGTACAGGTGGCTAATGGTTACACTCTTAAGTGTAACAAGATGATTTCCGAGCTTCCCGTGAAGCTAAACAACTATTCTCTTAAGGCATACTTTTATGTGGTAGACATGGGCAGCACTGATATACTTCTTGCCTTGAGCTGGTTGCACACTCTCAAGGACATTTACATCAACAACAAGAGGATGGAGATGAGATTCATTAAGGATGGCAGAACTCACATTCTTAAGGCCATCCGGAGTAGTAATCTGAAGATGATTTCTTTCAACCATATGCAGCATTTGGTATGGCGTGATGACATTGTTGATTGGACAGCAAAGTTTAGGATGTTGCCTACTTTGGATGGTGCAGATAAGCCAGCTTATCATCTTGATATTCAACAGCTGAGAATTAAACATTCCAAAGTGTTTAATGATTTACCACATGGCAAGCCACCTGATAGAGGGATTGAACACATTATTGAGTTAGAGGAGGGCACTAAGCCCATTATGATTACTTCTTACTGGCACCCTAAGCGACTAAAGGATGAGATAGAAAAGACCATATAGGAGCTGCTCACTATGGGACATATTAGGCCGAGTAAGTCTCATTTTGCTTCATCAGTTGTTTTGGTGAAGGATAGGACACTCAGAATGTGTATAGATTACCGGATGCTAAATAAAAAAACTATTAAAAACCGGTATCCTATCCCTCGGATTGAACTTATTGATGAGTTGCATGGGGCACAATACTTCTCCAAGATTGACTTGAGATCCGGGTACCATCAAATCAGAGTCAGAGAGCAAGATGTGGAGAAGACAACATTCAAAGGTCATTGTGGCCATTTTGAGTTTCTAGTCATGCCTTTTGGCTTGACTAATGTCCTCACCACATTTCAGTCTACTATGAACAAGGTCTTCCATAGTCAGTTGCGGAGATTTGTTCTTGTGTTTTTTGATGATATACTTGTTTATAGTAAGACTTGTGATGATCATGTAGCACATCTAGATGCAGTGTTGGGTATTCTTGATAGGGCTTTCTTATATGCCAAGGAGTCCAAGTGTGCCTTAGGCATGACCGAGTTGTTATATCTTGGACACATCATCAGTGCAAAGGGAGTTCGCATGGACCCTAATAAGGTTCGTGCTATTCTGGATTGGCCCACATCGGAGAACCTGACATAACTGAGAGGGTTTATTGGATTATGTGCTTTCTATTGTAGATTCGTGGCAGGATTCTCTCATCATGCAACTCCCCTTACTAATCTGACCCGTAAGGGTGCATTTGAGTGGACTTCTCAGGCACAGGAGTTCTTTGAGAAGTTCAAGGTGATTATGATGTCATGCCCAGTTTTGGCATTGTCTGATTTCACGAGGCCTTTTGAGTTGCATTGTGATGCCTCAGGTGAGGGCATTGGAGCAATTCTTTCTCAAAATCGCCACCCTATAGTATTTGAGAGCTGGAAGCTCAGAGGTCCTGAGAGATTATTCAATGTATATGATAAGGAAATGTTGGCCATTATGCATGCTTTGGCCAAATTCAAGCAATATTTAGTTGGCTGCAAATTTTGTATTAAAACGGACCACAATAGCCTAACACATTTCCTTGGTTAGCGGGATTTGAATGAGAGGCAGCAGAAGTGGGTTAGTAAGTTACAGTCATATGACTTTGATATCTCCTATATCAAAAGTACTCAAAATGTGGTTGTTGATGCTCTTTCTCGGAGACCCCACTTGTGCGTGATTATTGAAATAGTGGAGGATTGGAGACACTTGATCATTGTAGAGTATGCTCATGATCAGTGGGCAGGTGGCATTGTTGATGGTAGTATATAGGACAACAGTTATATTCTTGCAAATGTGTTGATCATTTACAAGGGAAGGATCTATCTAGTTCTTGGATCAAGTGTCAGACAGATTATTTTTCAGGCCTTTCATGATTCTCCATTGGCTAGACATCCCGGGTTTTTCAAAACCTATAGACAAATTCGAGAGAGGTTCACTTGGAAGTGCCTGAAGTCTGATGTGCAGCAACATGTTCGAGAGTGCTCTGTTTGTCAGCAGAACAAACAGGAGCATACTTATTATGCAGGTTTGTTGCAGCCGCTTCCCATTCCTGAGCGGAAGTGGGCGTGTTTGTCTAAGGATTTCATTGTGGGCTTGCCTAAAGCCCAAGGTAGAGATTGCATTTTTGTGGTGGTGGATTGACTCACCAAATATGCTCACTTCTTTCCAATCACCACCACTTATTCAGCTGTTCAAATCACAGAGTTGTTCTTCCGGGAGGTGTTTAGATTGCATGGTTTACCCCGGATTATTGTGAGCGACCATGATAGTCGTTTCATGAGTCATTTCTAGTGGGAGCTTTTCAGGTTATGTGGAACAGAATTGACTCCGAGTACTAGTTACCACCCTCAGACTGATGGTCAGACTGAGATAGTAAATATGTGGGTGGAAGGCTATATGCGGAATTATGTTTCATCTCAACAACAGGCTTGGGTGAAGTGGATACACTTATGTGAGTATTAGTATAATTCCACTCACCATATGACTATTCAAATGTCTCATTCCGGGCTCTGTATGGGTACGATCCCCCTAGTTTCATGGATTTGTTGTGCAGTGACAGTAGGGTACCCAGTGCAGGTGATATGCTTCAGGATAGTCAAGACATCATGAGGACACTGAGAGATAACATTCAAAAAGATCAGAATTGGTAGAAGCAATATGTTGATCAGAGGAGGATTGCTCGTTCTTTTCAGGTGGGTGATATGGTCTACTTGATGTTACAGCCTTACTGGCAGTCTTCCATTAGGAAGAATGGAGCTAAGAAGCTCAAGCCCCGCTACTATGGTCCTTTCCGTGTAGTGAGATGCGTGGGGGAGGTTGCTTATGAGTTAGATTTGCCTCCAGACAACAGAGTTCATAATGTATTCTATGTATCGCACCTCAAGAAGGCGTTGGGCCGTCATGTTGTCCCATCTTCTACCTTACCCCCTCTGGATGATGAGGGTAGATTAGAGTTGATCCCTAAGGCTATTCTGGATACCAGAGAGAGGCATTTGCACCAGCAGGTCATCAAAGAGTTTTTGGTGAATTGGCAGGGACTTCCAGATGAGGATGCCACTTGGGAGCCTGAGGATATACTTCAACACCCCAGACTGTGATTGCTTGGGGACAAGCAATCTTGGGGAGGGAGGACTGTAATGTCCCTATTTTAGCAAGTTCCTGTAGCTAGGCATGGTCAGTTCATCATCGCAACCCTCATGAGCTAACAGTGGGATTTGACAATCTCTGTGATAGACTTACTATTTTAAGTGAGTCTATTTTGAGCAGTCACTATTTTTAGCAGTGCAGTGGAGGTAGTTCTAAGTTGTTGAGCAGCAAGAGCATTTATTGAGTATTTAATGAGGCTTCACAATATTAAAGTTGTTTATTAAGTCAATCTTATTAAATAACTTTACCTTTATGTTTTAATTTAAGGGTGTGTGCAAGAAGCTTCTTAAGTGAAAAGTGTGTGGAAGAAGCTACATGCTTTTTCATGCTTTTAAAAGAGCAATTGGAGAAAATCAAATTTCATTCTTGGACTTGATTATTTTTTATGAAGTTTTGTGTGGAGAAGTTTCAACAAGGTTTTGAAGACTGATTCTTCTCTTCTGCATTTTGAATCACTATTCTTGGTAGTGAATTGTGCAATTGAATTCTAGGAATTTAATTCTGATTCTGTGGATGCAAATTTGGTGTTGTATACAAAATTTGAGAAGAATTAAGCATTTATAGCTGAGACTGAGGTATTTATATTCTGGTTCAAATTCTTCAGAGGCTCACATATTTCTTTGGGAGGCTGACTTATCTCCTAAACAAGCTGCGATTTATACCCAAGAAGCTATGCAACTATTCTAGTAGGCTGCATTTCATTCCTTGTGGCCTATGTATGAACTTGGGAGGGCTGCATTTTCACCACAAGTGGCTACGTGTCAAAACAAGAAGGCAGCATTAATTACCTAGAGGCTGTGTTACATTTCTCTGAGGCTGCATGGACTCTCTAGGAGCTGCGTTTCACATTTATTGAGGCTGCATCGAATTTGTCAAGGCTGCGCCAATATATGTAGATGGTTGCATCATTCGTTGAGTGTTCACACCAACTTGCCAGGTGCTAATTAGAATAAATAAATATTGTGTTGTATTGGAATATTGACAATTACCTTGAATTAATTATTTGGTGATATTTTGGAGATAGTAAATTTTCTATTTGATTTTTAATTTTAATTCTGGAAATTTTCAAAAAAAGTCAAATACTTCAAAAACAAAAACAAAATTGCAAACAAATTCAGAAAGAAAAATTATCTTCAGCAAAGAGTCAGGCAGGCTCTTTATACAACCGTCAACCAACCGACACTTATAACTACCCAACAATGACAAGCAATTAATACATTGTTGGATATTAAATATTATCAAACATTAAAATAGACATTGTACACTGACTACATTATTCTTTTGTTCTAAATTAGGTGTCTCCCAAAATTTGTAATAATAAGAAGAAAACTTCTAGTTTCCACATGGCGAATCTAGGAAAGGTCAACATGAAGACCATAGGACAGTGGATGCATTCACCAAGTTGTCACTTCATCAAGCTTGAAGAACAAATGGAGATAGTTACCTTGAGATATTCCAATCATTATTACGAGTACAACTCAAAGCATGAAAAAGATGACAATAGTGTCGATTTACTCTTCATTATATCCTTCCCACATTTTTGTCACCATGGAAAGTACTTGGAGCATGGAGAAAAAGTGAAAGATATGACCTATGGTAAAGAATGCCTAGATCCTTTTACTTAAATACAAAATTGGCTTTGCACAAAGAAGTGGGATCTCGATATTCACAACATTCCCACAATTCATCAAGATGGAGGATACAACATTTTTCCCTCATTTTAGAATTCAACAATAGCAATCAAGAGTTTGTGCATTGCCCGGTACCATTGGTATTCAAAACTTTCCATCTTCTTATTATGGTATTCACTAGAAGGAACCTTTGAAACATTATCACACAAAACTCACGCTAGTGCACATAAGTTCATAGAGAAAAGGGAAATTGGTCTACTAGATTATAATAAGAACATATTCCTACCACCTATCTATGAAGAGACTTTGATGTAGAATGAAGCTCTTTTAATTACCATTAAAGAAGAAGAATTTATTTTCACCACTATTTGAGGCAGATGGTATCATCTATAGTGCATAACTATAATGTGTTAATCCTAACCGGTGACTGAGAGGGGGGGTGAATCAATCAACTCAACTAATTTCAAATTTTATCCTATTAAATTGAATACAGCTACTGTGTGATACTAAAAATGTAATGCATGTTTAAGTAACTTGAACAAAAATCACATACATTAGCTAACACAGGATTTATACGTGGAAACCCTCAGTTAGAGGGAGAAAACCACGGTGGAACAGAACCCACAATCTTCACTACTGCAGTAATAAAGTTGCCATGTTAAAGGCTTACAACAGCACTTGTTAGAGTGCTACCCTGTGAAGGGATTTGATATAGATCGGTTAAGATCTTGACCCTATTAGGAGTCGCCTCGCCAGAGGACTTAAGAACATCAATCAAGATGTCACCCGGTGAACGGATTTATACAATGGAGCCTGTTAGGGTTCACCCTAATAAAGGGATTTTTACAAGCTTCACACAATAAGAAAAATGATCTTTTGTAGACAATCTATCATTCAGATTATACCTGTTCTATTCGTTGCTCAGCTTGGTTGTTCAATCTCTGTCGTTCACTCTTGGTGACTGTATCCCTTCTCAGAAGACTCAGCTTGCTTGCTCTTCTTTCTCTCTACGCACTTGATTTCTTCAACCACACTTCACTTATGCACGATGATCCATACATATAAATTGATTCTCATATTACTCTATGCAATTGTGGCGCCAAGCAATAAATCCTTCAAAAATGTTGTACCGGAAAGCATCCCAAAAATTTTGCATGCAAAACTCTAGTTCGAGCCAAAATGCTCGCATACAGAACTCCAGTTCATCCCAAAATGCTCACATACAAAACTCCAGTTCATCCCAAAATGCTCTGCAATAACTGCATCGGATTCCCATTAAAGCCGAATAGGAAATCAAAGAAGCACGTACTGTTGTGCGGAAACCGATGTGCTATCGGTCGAGTCATCTGCCTTCTATGGTTTTCTACTAGACCAGTTGGCAAATACCGGCATTGTTGTGACCGGTGTAATTACACTGGTTACTTAGCAAGTTTGATGGTTGTCGACTGTGACAACTACCGATTCACCATTGCTGCTCTAACATAAAGACCGATGTGTTTGATGTTTGCCAATGATGACAACTAAGCATAAATGCCAACAATCTTCCCCTTTGGCATTGGTGACAAAACATATCACAACTTGTGAAGGATTATATACATATGAAGCTCTCATTATAATACTTCCCATGTCAGGTATCATCCTGTCAACTGGTAAATACCTGCCATTACTTCCCCTATGCTTTGGAAACCCCTGTGTCAGTCTCTAGTAACCAGTCTCTTACATATCAAAGGACATTGATCTTCCCCTTTTTTTCCCTCCAAGGGACAAAGGGTGTGAAAACTCATAATTGAAGCCGGTTAAAGATGTCCTTGTAGATTTTTCTGGCTGAAACGAGAAATGGTTTCCATGCAGCTATGACTTGGTCAAGGTTATACTTCATTGCTTGTAGAGAAATAATTACGTTCTCCATGTCCTCAATTGTTTTGTAGTCTAGCTCACTTAGAAGTGTGTCAGCATCTTTTGCTTCTTTTTGCATCATATCAAGAGTAGGAGCTATATACAACTGAAATCCAATGAGATCTTGGATTCTCTTGGTATGCTCCTCATATGCTTTTCTAAGTGTGAGTGCTAAACTGGTGAGCTCGTGACTGTACTCTGTTGCTGAAGAGGTCTGAGGATTGAAACGTGTTGTTGTCTCTTTCAGCTCTTGTGTTGTCCGACTGGTTCTTTCTATGATATCCTTGACAAAATCTTCAAAATTTGATATTTTTGTTATTAATTTTCCTACGTCTTGAACCTGTTTCTTCAATTCCCCGGTGTTGGTAGACACAATCGCTTTGATTGCAACAATCTGGTCATGTAGGATATTGATTCTTTTTGTTTCATAATGATCTATGGCTACAGATCTAGATCAGTTATGTCTTCTTCGATTGTTTGTGCCAGAATTTCTAGTTGATCTATTATTGGTTCTTCTTCATCAATATCTACATCTGGAGCAAAATTGTACAAAATATTCTTTACATTATTTAGAACCATATTGTTTCCTCTTTGTGAGCAACTTGAATTGCCTTGTTGACATTTTGCTGATGTCAATCAATGATTCCCCTGTTTGTGGAGTTTCCATTTTCCCTTTCTTGGAATCAGGTTATGTCATGACGGATAGCTTCCTTTTCAGTGAAGAGGAGCTTGGTATATCTGCTTGTTGTTTCTGTTTGGTGCCCTTTTCACCTGATTTGTGCTCTTCTTCTGGTTGCTTCTCTTCTTCCACCTTTTCTTCTTGTTGCTTCTCTTCTTCTACATTTTCTTCTTGTTCTTAATCTCTGTTGACCTCTTCGCCGACCTAGGGGTGACTTTGTCCTTCTAGGCGTTATCAATGTCTTTTTCATCAGCCGTCTTTGTTAATGATTCCCATGTTTCATTTTCTTCCGGTCTGATTGGTGTAGCCTGCTCACCGGTTGGGGTCTGCTTGCCAGTTGTGTCCTGCTCACTGGTTGTGACTTTTGTCTCATCACCTTTTTCCTTAGATACCTCAGTGTCCGTTGATTTTTCTGGTAGGACCGTGTCCTCTGTCTGTTGAACTTGTGATTTATCCTGTAGACCTGTTGAATGAGGTGTCTCAGTAGATACATGTTCCAATGTCAATTTTTCTTGCCTTTTTGCTGGAGTGGTGAAATCATGATTTTTTCATAATTTCACTGTTCCTTCATAAACTTCTTGTTCTTGGCCATTTATGATTTTGGCCACTCTATCTCGAGAGCCCAAGTTTAGTACTTATGCTTCAATGAGAATCTTGATTTCTTCTTCATCTAGACCTGGTTCTACTTGTTCTAGAACTTCCCTTATGATTTTTGCATCTTTTGCTACTCTCCATTTTGTTAGGAGCCTTTTATTAAGTTCAACTCGGAAAAATGATCTATAATCCTTGGGTCCCCTATTGAACTCAAGAAAATTTTCTAGCAGTGCTAATTCTATTTTTAGCCTTATCATCAGCGCCCTAAGGCACTGAACCATTTTGCAGCATTGCTAACCTTACCAAAATCTAACATTTCATCAACTATATCAACAGTAAGCGTTTTAGCCTTACCTTTTACTGGAGATGCTAGAATAGTTGGTGGAGTTAGATCACCACCACTATCTTCAGTGATGTTCACAATAACCAGTTCTTTCACTGGCTTTTGGTAGACCAGTGTGTCTATGCCCAGAATGCCTTTGCCTCTCCCAGTATCCTTTTCTGGTTTGAACGAGGACTTTTGACATTCAGCTTCAGCCTTGTGTTGCTGCTCTAGTATGTTTGTCTAGATGACAACTCCTTCATCATGAACTACTTCAACTTCTCCAATTAATACTTGCCCAATCCTTTTTCTAATCTGAAAATTTTGTTTATGGGCATCTGCCTGATTGGTTGCCTCTTCTAGGCTCAAGTGGCTTTGCACTTCCAGTAGTGCCTTGATTTTGAGCTCTTTCTCTTTTTCTATTGAGGATTTCCATCTTCCTTCAATAAGCTAATGTAGTTCTGCAGGAATTGAGCCATGAATCTCGGTAGGCATTCTCTTGAATTTGTATAGGTTGTATACTACAGCATCTTCAATTTTCCTTTTGTCTTCATCATCAGACAGATTATATCTTCTCTCAACCGATGTCATCCCACATGTAGTCATTATGCCTTCAACTATTTCATCAATAGATGGCATTCTTGCATTTGATTCCTCCTTTACCGGTTTCTCACTCTTCTTTCTTCTTATATAAGTAGCAGTTTGCTCTGTCTCAGTTTCTTCTGAGTCTACTTCTTGAGATTGCCCAGTTGTGACCGATTGCGCCTTCGTCCTTTGAACTTTAGATTCTGGTACTGCTACCTTTCTTTTCTTTGGTGTAGGTGACCATTTGGAAACTTTTGCAGTTACCTTCTTCCCTGTCTTTGAAGGGTCACTCTTCTTCAAATTTGCACTTATCTCATCAAAGGTGCCAAACCGGTTGGCTGAAAGGTCTAGGTTGCTCTCTTGAAGTGCCTCAACATATGCTTTGGCAATCTTAGATGATATTTCCTAACCTAGCTCTGGTGCAAATTCAGTTCTTGGCTCAACAGCCTGGATTATACAGTGATCAATGCTTACAAGGAAACAAACATCATCGTTGTATTCGTTTACAATTGAAGAAGGGATCCTTTCCCTTTCATGCATTTTAGATTGAAAATCTTGGAAGTAATTTGACATAACCTTATTAAAGCGATTTCCCAAGTTATTGATCATTTCTCCTATTTGGACAGTAACCGGTCCATTTGTTACCCATGTAACATTTCCCACCCCTGGAAAGAATTTTTGATAATAGAAGAAAAGACATACCATCAGCATTCCATACTTCAAGAATTTCTTCTTTCCCATTCCGAGCTTCTTCATGTTTTCAAAGATTTGACTTCTCAACATAGCACATATGTTGTATTTGGCATTGTTGTGCATGATTTTGTGAGCTGCATGAATAGCTCCTCCAAGTATGCTATTGAGACAGCTTGATTGATAGATTTGGTAACTGATCACCATAGCAATGAACCGGACACCTTCATCTTCAATATCTGTAACAGTCATCATGCGACTGTCATACCTTGACTTTGTGAGTCGAGTAACTTCACTGTTGGATATCGTTCTCAAGGTGAGGGCTTCCCCTGTGGCATTGAATCCTGTCACTCTCCTTAGGTCTTCCTTTGTAATAGGTGTAACAACACCCTTTCCCAACCACATACCTAGATCATGTACTCAACTAAGTACCATTCGAATCCAGTCGGGTTGAAACATAGTAATGCAGCTGTTTCCAATCGAGCATAATTTACCTTCAGCTTTCCATCCTTGCAGAGCCCTAGAAATTCTCTCTGAATGTATGTTTCGCCCAACTCCTCTTGTTTGCGGTGAATGAAAGCAATTACGTCTTCAGTCAATAGCACGCCATCTAGAATAGATGATAGGGCTCCAGCCATATCATTTGACCTGTTCTGAACTTGCATAACATCATATTCAAGTCGATCATGTTGATTGATGTCAATAAGGGTTGCAATAGATGACGATGATGCCATTTTGTTGGTAAGAGAATACACACAAAGCTCTATTGAATTCGCGGAATTTGAAAAGCAAAAATCGTGAACACAGATAGATAGATTACTCAAGCTTTAAAGAAAATTTTACATAAAGAGTAAAGTAAAATGAAATGAGTAATACACTTTCCCTTTTATATCCTCGGGCTCCAACGGTAATTAGAAAACAGTAACATTTTATTAATGGCTATCGCATTTATGAGCCTTAGCGGTTTTTACCTAACTTCACCTTTCTCGACCAGTTCATCAATGCTTAACTTGTTTTACAGCAACATCCTCGGTTGATACTTCAACCGTGTTACATCAGCCTATCACTGAGAAGGTAATTAGCCAGAGCACACTACATACTCCTTTGACCAGTTCTTTGGTCTTAGATCAATGAGTGCTTCTCAGTAACAACTTCCACTTAGTGAGAATAAATCTCACTAGTTACTACAAGGACAGTAGCATTTCTACCTATTCCCCCTTAAGCCCTGATGACTTAATTTGATGAAGAGATATCATCATCGATAGATGATGACTTCGTCTCTAATTTTTCTCCTTCAAAGCTCTTTGTCCCATTTTTGGATCATATCTTCTTCACTTCTTTCTTGGTCTCTTCAGTTATGTCTCCCTTATGAATGGGAGTCATGTTCCTCTTGACCGGTTTTACTTGTCCTTTTTCTTTATTTATTGACCGATTCCTACAATCTCTGGCCAAATGCCCAATCTTGTTACAATTGTAACAAGTCATCCCGGTACCTCTCCATGGATTTACTCTTTTTCCTTTGTTCATGGGTGAACGACACTCAGTAGCTCTATGCCCTGATTGTCCACACGAAGCACACATAGACGTACCCCGATTTGCGTTCATGTTATGGAATACTGGTCTCGGTGGAGATTTGAATGCCATGATTGTAGACCTACACTCTTCAGCCTTATGTTCAAATTTATTGCATGCATAGCAATAACCTTTAAAGTTTCCTCTGCTGCCACTGGACACATTGTTTGATCGGGACCTGCATTCAAAGGTCCTACGTCCATACTTATAACAGTTATTGCAATAATTGTTGGCACTGAAGGGTTTCACCAGTGCATTCCTGCAATCATTAGACTTATGACCCAATTTGCCACAATGTTTGCAAGATGATTTGGAGAGTCTCTTACCTTTTTCTCCAATTGGTTTCTTCTTGTCCTCCTTGATTCCTTTGAGATTTGAGGACTCACCGGTTTCTTTGGTGCCTTGGTCGTTGTAACCAAGTCTTGTGGGGTCCTTGTGCCTTCTCTGAGCTTTCAGTTGCTCATCCAGCTTCTCAAAACTCTCATTGTATTTTCTGAGCTTTTCATTTCTCTCCTCAAGAGTTTTCAACTGTATTTTTAGTTTTTCAACTTTAGCAGCCATTTCTCTACTTGCTTCATCTTTATCATGCAAGTGTTCATGCATGATCGCATTTTCCTGAGTTATGCCCTAAATGTCCGCTGGTAGTTGCAGTATAAGTGCATCGCTCTCTCTTAGAGCATCTTCAGCTAAGTTCCTTGCTCTTTCAACAGTCTGTACTGCTTCTTTAGCACTATTTTTCTCATCTTCAACTTTTCTACTTGCTTCGATGAGTTCAGTCATTCTTAGTGCATGACCTTCCTGTTCTCTTTTCAAATTAGAGATTTGATCGATCGGGTTCTGGTTTCTCTCCATGAGTTTAGAGACTGCGTCCTCTGCTTCATCTGAACTACTCTGTTCAAATAGTTCATCTATTGTGTCCCGACTTTCACTCAGCTACAAAGCCAATTCTTTTCTCTTGGCAAGAGATCTTCTCAGCCTATTTTCAAGAGAAGCAATCCTTTCATTTGCTTCCTCTAACTGCTTATGATATATGTAACCCTCCATGATTGTTACTCAAGCGGTTAAGCTTCTTTACCTGAGAACTCGGCTCTGATACCAATTGTTAATCCTATCCAGTGACTGAGAGGGAGGGTGAATCAGTCAACTCAACTAATTTCAAATTTTATCCTATTAAACTGAATACAGCTACTATGTGATACTAAAAATGTCATGCATGTTTAAGTAACTTGCACAAAAATCACATACATAAGCCAACACAGGATGTATACATGGACCCTCAGTTAGAGGGAGAAACCCACGGTGGGACAGAACCCACAATCTTCACTACTGCAGTAATAAAGTTGCCCTGTTAAAAGCTTACAACAGCACTTGTTAGAGTGCTACCTTGTGAAGGGATTGATATAGATCGATTAAGATCTTGACCCTATTAGGAGTCGCCTCGCCAGAGGACTTAAGAACATCAATCAAGATGTCACCTGGTTAAGGGATTTATACAATGGAACCTGTTAGGGTTCACCCTAATAAAGGGATTTTTACGAGCTTCACACAATAAGAAAAATGATCTTCTGTAGACACTCAATCTATTGTTCAAATCATACCTATTCTATTCCTTGCTTGGCTTGGTTGTTCAATCTTTGTCGTTCACTCTTGGTGACTGTATCCCTTCTCAGAAGACTCGTCTCTTCTGCTCTGCTTTCTCTCTATGCACTTGATTTCTTCAACCACACTTCACTTATGCACGATGATCCATATATATAATTGATTCTCATATTACTCTATGGAATTGTGGCGCCAAGCAATAAATCCTTCAAAAATGTCATTGTTCAAAGAACCAATCAAGATACCAATTGTCAAAGGAGTAATCAAGATGGTGGTTTCCAAAGGAATAAGCAAGGAGGAAATCGTCAAGATGGTGCTCAATCAAGCAATCAAGGGTATAATAACAATCAAGCCCATCAAAAGAGGACATGGAATACAAATCCAAACAATGGAAATTTGGTGTTGCCACTTAACAACCCACCAACTAAACAAAGAAGATATTCCCAGCTAAGGTACCACTATGAGGCTAGTGTACGTTACATGAGACAAATCAGCATTCAGAATTGCAATGTCCTGAATTCAAAAGAGCTACAAATGTGTTCCAGAAAGTGGTGGATGAATCAAACAACCAAGAGAATCCTCCAATGATAGGATATGAAAATGTTCCAACTACAAGATATGATCAATGCTCAACTTTTGAGGAATTTTCATTTCCTCCAGAATTCGAAGCTTATGAAGAGCATACTGGGAGGTTTCCACCAGCATCAGCTAATGATCCAATGGAGACGCTACACTTGGAGTTCCCACCTAGTGCAAATGAACCAATGAGGGAAGCAGGCTATTTTTTCCCACCTTTGAATAACAATGTTCTAGTTCAAGACACAAAGGAGGTACATGCCTTTCAACAATCTCAAGGGAATGGACCAAGGGTTTATCAGAGGAATAATAGAGATAATGAGCCATTGACTTCATCTATTCCTCCTAAAAAATTCAATACACCCCTACATCTTAATGCGAGTAATGTGCTTGGCTATCCAAGAGATTCTCCTGAATATCCACAAGGCAACAATAATAATGGTCAAAATGCTAGCAACATGCAAAGCGACAATGGGATCCAAAATACCAACAAGGAGCAAACTGTTAGCAACCCTCCAAGTGGTGAAGAGTTAAAGAAACTGAGACAGTGTGACAGAAGAATTGAGAAAAGTAGAGATTAATTTGCCATTGTTTGAGTTGATGAAAGTAGCATAGATAAGGGATGTGTTCCTCATCAACTTGAGAGATAATAAGAATCCAAGAGCTTGTGGAAAATAGATCCTCACATAACACAGCCAACATGGCTAAAAATACAAACTTTGTGCAAAATGTTTCATGTGATGATCAAAATACATGCAATAACAAGGAGTCATCACATCCAATTTCAAAGTGCTTCAATTTCTAATCAAGATACCACCAAGGTTGGAGGGGTTGTAAAAGAATAAGCAACTTCAAAGATAGAAGAAGTCAACAAACTAAAGGAGATAGGGACAAGGCTCACTCCCAAAACAAACACTCCAATTGTGTTCTACCAAGGGAAGGATTAGCCAGCTCCATTTTTGCTATTAGTAAGGATCTTTGGAAAATTGCTACAGAATTGTCTGATCGATTCAAGAGCATCAAGTAATGTCACGCCCTTAGCCATTTGTAGAAGGTTGAGACTCATCCCTACAAACACAAACAAGAAGGTTACACAACTAGATAGGACTGAAGTACCAGTTGTGGGCGAATTGAACAACATTCATATGCAGCTGGCATCCGATCCTAGAATGGAGCAACATATTGACATATCAATTGTGGATATTTCAGATGACTATGGCTTGCTTTTGGGCAGGGATTAGACTAGAAAATTGAATGGTTGTCGCCACAAATTTCTCACATATGTGGTTACCATAAAGAGGGATTTCTAATCAAATTAGGATTGAAAGCACCCCAAGATTGAAATTGACTATCACTAAGTATGGAGAAGAGAATGAAATTCTTTTCACTAAGACAAACTTGGGCCTCTACAAACCCAAGATGCAAGAAGTTTTGATGTTGCACATTTCAAATGATGAGAAAGGAAAAGAATTATCAAAGGATCAAAACTCCACTGAGATATTTATAGAAAATGATCAAGGCTCCTCATCAAACGAAGGTGAAGGGATGTTTGAGAATTTCAGAAACTTCGTGTTGAGAACTATGAGACAAGGATTAGAATTGGGTAGTTGAACTTCAGTGAGAGACCTATTGTTGCCCAACTAGTGTAGGATTCATAATGCATTCCATTCAGAATTATCTTGCTCCATGTGCAACATTGCATTAGAGCAGGTTGAGAAAAGGATCCCAAGGGCATTGAGGAAGATCAACAAGAAAATCAAAACAACAAGTTGAATCAAAAGGAAAAGCCTCCACAAGAAGATATAGCCGAAAGCAGTAAAATCGGAGAAGAGAGAAACCAAGTTCCACCACCAAGCAACATCGAGGAGATAATCAAGTTTGGACTTTGAGATTTGATGGCTCCAAGACTAAAAAAGGACCAAGGGTTGGGCATGAACTAACCAGTCCAACAGGAGAAACATATTTGGCAGCACATAGGCTATAATTTCCTTGCACTAACAACATGGCTGAATATGAACCTCTAATATTGGGCCTATTGTGTGCTATAAACAAAGGAGAAAAGATACTCCACATGTTTGGAGATTCAGACTTGGTGGTGTGCCAAACTTGAAAGAGATATGCATGCCATGATAAGAGATTAAAGAGATCGAAACAGAGTCTGGGATCTAATTGAGAGCTTCAACACTTTTGGAATCAAATTTGGATATTGATCTTGTAACAAAGTGGCAAATGCTTTAGCTCAAGCAACAAGTTCATTGGCACCACTCACATTGGAAGGATTAAAGAAGTTTAGAGTGGAACTTGCATCAATGCCATCAATGCCAGACAATGTGACTCATTTTCAAGTGTTTGATGATGATAAGCAAATATTAGATTTTTTGACAAACACAAGTGTCTTCACAGCTCAAATAATTGATGATGATGAGACTAAAGAAGTAGAAATCAATCTAGATGGAATCATAAATCTAAAGACTAATACTATTCCAAAGGGGATGATCCAGCTAGAGAGTGTTTGTTGTGGACCAATTCAATAAGATCAAGTATCAACCCACAAGAGGGGGTGAATGTGAAAAAGTGAATCTAGGGACAAAAGAAGATCCAAAGATGGTGTATGTCGGGAAAGTTTGCACTCATCAAGAAAGAGGGCATCCTTAAGCTAATGAAACAATTTCCAGGTGTGATAGCATGGGGGTATGAAGATTTAAAAACATATGATCCTTCCATCATCATGCATACCATACCACTGGAGAAGGAAGTAAGCCATTTAGACAACACCAAAGGCATGTCAACCCCTTGCATGAGCCCTTGATTTATCTAGAAGTGAAGAAGTTGCTGACAATGAAAATCCTATTTCCAATACGACGCTCAATGTGGGTTGCCAATCTAGTCTCAGTCAAAGAAAAATGGAGAGGTAAGGTTGTGTGTGGATTTTTTAAATTTAAATAGGGCATCAAAAAAGGACAACTATCCATTGCCATCGTTGGATGAAGTATTGCAGATAGTGAATAGATCGCAGATGATGACATTTATGGATGGATATTAAGGATACAATTAGGTAATAATCGAAGAAGAAGACAGATTAAAGACAATTTTCACCAGCAAATGGGGAATGTTTGCATATAGGAGGATGCCTTTTGGCCTAATCAATGCAAGAGCAACATTTCAAACGGTCATGGACATCACTTTTAAAGACTTGAGGAATAAGTGCATCATAATCTACATCGATTACCTCACAGTGTTTTCCAAGAAGAGGGAAGATCACATTGAAGATTTGAGGAAAGTATTTTCAAGATGTCGAAAGTCTGGAGTCTCTCTCAATCCAAAGAAATGCATGTTTGGGGTAACAAAAGGAAAACTATTAGGACATCTGATTTTGAAAAAAGGAATTAAGATTGATACTTAGAGAGTTGAGGCTATTTCAAAGCTAAGTATACCAGCCAGTAAGAAAGAACTGAAATCCTTCTTCGGAAAGATCAATTTTGTGAGGAAGTTTATCTCAAAATTTGCAAAGATAGTGAAACCTATGAGCGATATGCTTAAGAAGGATGCTAAGATGGATTGGACTTCAATAGCGAGAAGAGATTTTGAAGAGATAAAAGAAGTAATTGTCAAGGCACCAGTTCCTGTGAGTCTGGATTATGAAAAGTCATTCTACATATATTCATTCACTTTAGACCATGCATGCGTAGCAATCCTTACACTAAGGACCGAAGAAAATGAAGAGCATCCAATTGCTTTCATCAGTGCCCCTTTTAAAGATGCAAAATTGAAATATCCCAATGTGGAGAAGCAAGCTTATGCCTTGGTGAAAGCGATAAAGAAGTTCATACATTGCATCTGGAGAAGTAAAGTTCATGCAATAGTTCCTAATATTGCAGTGAAAACATTATTGATGCAAAATGAACTAGGTGAGAGGAGGAAAGTGGTTCGCCACTATCCAGGAATATGGCAGACATTCAACCAATGAAGTTGGTCAAAGGACATAAGCTAGCACAAAAGATTGCGTATGATGGACTAGGACTAGTACAACAGGTCTATGAACTAGAGGATGTGTGCCCAGATGAGTGGTACAATGATATTATCAGCTACTTGTCGAATCACAAATGCCCCATTGCATTTGAATCCAGTACATAAGAAGGTGCTGAAATTGAAAAGCAAAAGATACATGTTGCAGGGGTCATTTTTATACAAGCAAAATCATGAAGGCATCTATTTGAGATGTATTGGGAAGGAAGAGGCGGGAAGAATTTTAGAACACTTTAATGACAAATTTGGAACAGGACATGGAGCAAGTTTGGCCACAACACATAAGACACTGAGATCAAGCTATTATTGGCCAACTTTGTTCAAGGATACACACGAGCATGTGAAGACTTGCCATGTTTGTCAAATAGCTGTTGTTCGAGAGAGGAATCTCGTGATGCCATTGCAGCCAGTCATTGAGGTGAGACCATTCGCAAACTGGGGACTCGAGTTCATTGGTATGATCAATCCACCTTCCTCAGCGAAACACAAGTATATTCTGAGTGCTACCGATTACTGTACTCGGTGGACGGAAGCCCAAGCCTTGAAGAATTGCACTACTGAGGTTGTTATTAAATTTCTTGAAGAGAAAATTGTTACAAGGTTTGAATGTCCTAAGATGCTTTGGTCTATGATAATGGTTTTGCATTTACTTCACTTGAGTTTTCCAACTGGGCATTTGATCATGGGATTACTTTAAAAATTTCATCTAATTACTATCCCTAGGGAAATGGCCTAGCAAAATAACCGACAAGAACCTACTAAGTGTCATAAAGAAACTTTTAGACAAAAACCCAAGAGATTGGCACACACAACTAAAATTTGCTTTATGGGCATACAAATCAGGATCTAAGAATTCCTTAGGAACTTCCCCATACCATCTAGTATATGTTCAAGACCCAATCTTTCGAGTTCAACTAAAAATCCCAACCTTGCAATTCATAAAAGAGTCTTAGGACAATGAGGATAGGGTCTAAGAGAGATTGCCCCAATTGATGCAACTAAATGAGAAGAGGGATGAAGCCCTAGACAAATTCGCAAAACATCAAGGGGTAGTGAAAAGGTGGTTCGATAGACAAGTAACAATCAAAGCTTTCAAGATTTCGGACCTAGTTTTATAATAGGATAAGGCACATGAGAAGTGGGGAGATCATGACAAATTTGACAATTTGTGGAAAGGTGCATATCGGATTTCTGAGATTCTGGGAGAGAATGCTTCAAGCTGAAAACATTGACTAGAGACAATGTCTCATTGCCTATCAATGGACGATTCCTAAAACATTAATTCCAAACCTAGGGCTCCTTTTAGAGTCCTATTGTACATAGTTAGAGTAGGTTTGCCTTGGACCATTGGGTTCAAGTGGGTTAGAATAGGTTTCATTTCGATTGTCTTAGTTTAGTTGTTGAAGGAGTCAGGTGGTCAGTTTGCCTCAAGTCACTTGACTTGAGATCTTTATTGGCTCTTGTTCTAGTTGTTAGATTAGTTTGCTTGCTAGTAGTTAGTTGTTAGATTAGTTGGTTTTTAGCATAGTTACACCGCCCTGGGGGACGGGGGGACAGGGGAACGGGGGGACAGAGGGGCCTCAATTTGGGGATGGTGAGGGGACGTCGGGGGGGCGGTAGAGGGGGACGAGGGGGGTGTATATAGTATATACTATACATGTGGTACTCAAAATGCTAGTTATGAAAAGATGTATAACAATATAAGACATAAAGATGTAAAAGTATTGTGTTGAAGTATTTGTCCTTTTGTGTTGGATATAAATGTTAGATATTCATATAAGTTATATGTAACATTTATATCTTTGTTGGTGGCTATTTTCAAGTCCCTAGGTCCAGCAAATGAGGTTTGAGTGATTTTGGCCTGTTGGGAAGTTATTTCTATCTGGGATTTGGGCGAGAGCTAAGCTAAGCCTTTCATAGAGATGGGGTCGAAACCAAGTGATTTGTGATAAAACCCTTTGAGAATCATTTTGCCAGCTTCAATTTGACCTTAGAAAGCCATGATGGATTGTGGGAGGTAACCCTACTGAAGGCTTGCTGAATCCTGAAATTTGGCTAAGTCTGGAATTTTTCGAAAACCCCCAAAATCTAGAATTTGCATCTTAACTCCTATGAAGCTGGAACCTATCTCAAACATCCTAAAGTATTTATATTTTATAATTTATACAAATATAACTTAAAAGTATAAGAAATTAAATAAATCAAACTTATACTTAAATGTTATATTTGTATAAATCCTCCCGCCCATTAACAAAAAAAAACATTAAAAACTTGTAATTTTTGGCTTGCCATGATGGGGGATGTCTGGGCGTCCCCTTCAAGGTCGAGGGACGTTTAGACGTCCCCTTGTCCCCGTCCGGGACGCCAAGACGTCCCCACGTCCCCCACCGAGACAGCGATGGAACAGCTGCTCCGCCCAAACTGTCGAGACGCTGTCTCCCCGTCCCGGGTGTGTCCCCGTCTCGAGTGCGTCTAGGTTTTAGGGGGAAGACGCATCCCCAGGTTACTCTGGTTTTTAGCTTAGTTTGCTTTGGTTTACTTGTTTTAGCTTTAGGTCTGCCTAAGATCCCTTGATCCTAGTGGCTTGGTTTGCTTTAGGTTTAGTTATTGAAGGTTTAGAGTTTGTAGTTTAGGTTTCCCTTGCTTAAGGATTTTAGGTTGTAGAGGGATCTCATTTGTAACTAAGGTGGTATGTGTCAAATTCATACTTTTGGTACACTTAGGTTGGATTTGTTCAATTTATTTCTTGAATATCTCTTGTGAGGTTTATTGAACTTGAAGTTGTTCCTAATAACCAGTCCTTTGAAAAAGATTTGTACTAGATTTGGATTGAGTTCATTCGTTGTGTCTAGGACATCTAAATCTTTCAGTTACAACATTTTACTCACATTTAATTGCTCTGAGTTCTGCAAAAGATTTCGAAGTGAAGTTGGAACTAATGAAAATTATACACCTACTTCAGCACCACTATGGTTTCTCTAAACCCCTTACAAGCTTCACTGCTTGTAAGCCAAAATAAAAGATCGAAAAGAGAAGAAAAGCAATATCAAAAGAAAAGAAGAAAAAGAAAAACTAAGAAAAGTAAGACAATATTGGCTCTGGGTGTGCGGATATCTCTACTGGTGTTACTCAGTAAAAATCACTAAAAGTATAGCAATGTTCGTGGTAGACCACAACGATAACCTCATCGGGGCTATGGACATCTGATTGGTAGCGAGGCTCTATCCAGGATGCTTTTGGAGTAAGGATATCAAAATAGCTAAGTCCAATGGATCTAAGAAGCTTCCTAGGTCCTTGTTAAGCGGGCAAAGAATCACTTGCACACACGTGAGTAACAATGGATTAAGGTTCTTAGCTCAATTCGTGATTCCTCCTATTTTGAGTGCAATTCCTAGTCATTGGATAGGTGAAAAGGGAGTTGATCAACAATTCTTGTACCTAAGTGAGTTTTATTCTTGAAATGTTTAGGAACATTTCTCTAGTGGAGTTGCCAGATATTGTGAGGTTTTCACACCATCACCCCATTGCAAATGGAGACGCCCCCTCTTTTGTTTTTTCTCCTATAGCCTAGGTGTCGAGAGTTTGTTTGGCAAGATGTTTTAGTCAGCAGGGAGAGTTGGGAAGATTGGGCCAATGAGATAAGATTTGAAATTAGTCAAGTCCTTGGGGTTCGATAGGGAAGTCTTGAGGTCATTAAGGGGTAACTTAAAATAATCTAGGGGCCAAATCTCGAGTGGGCAATGTTGGAAAATTGTTGCAAAAATAATGCCAAATTTTCTCTACTTGTCATTGTTGTGTTTTACATGGTGATTTGTTGTGATCAAGTTTGAATTATTGCATGGTAATATTCATCCTCACTTAGAATAGATTTCGTTTCAAGTTGTTGAGATAGAATAGAATTTGCTTTTAGTAACTTAGTTGGGTAAACGAAATTGTGGATATTTACTTGCTTGACTCAAACATAAACTGGGCCACTAGCCTCTTGCTAATTGTAAGTGTTTCTTGTGTGGTTATGAAATATCCCTTTCCAATTCTTTATACAAATTAGACAAAATCTAACATCTTATTTGAGAGAAATTGTTTATATCAATAGTGATAGAAATCAAAATTTTAATATACATAAACAATCAGACGGGCGAGCAGACAACCCAGAAAATACTATATGAAATTTAGGGAGTTGATTACATAATTTGAATTTTGTATATGCCTCTAACTGAATCTGAAATAGAACATACCCTTGATAGAACTGTGAATGGTATTGTTGAGATATCACACAATGGCATCTTCATTGGTTGTGATTCCACAATCTGTTGTATCAAACAAACATGAATTTGTTGTTTGAGGATGAGATCACTAAACCAATACTTGTGCTGGGTTTGCGTCCATAACAGGTTCTGCTATAGGGTTTGCATCCTGTACAGAGATATGACAGGCAGAGAGAAACAAAATATAATCAAGTTGCAAAGAATGTCTTCTAACTGCCCTTAGTCCCCTTTATAAAGACTCTCCTTCCAAAACACAGCGAACTCCTCCATAAATCTTGACTTTTATGTGACTTGACTTAAGCATTAAGTTTACCATTTATCAGAAATCCTCCAAGAATAAGTCACCAAGAAAATTCATTTATAACTTAAAGTGGCCCCACATTTATGACTAAAAAATAGGAACTTGAGGTGTAGCCCCATAATGAATAATTAAAATAATATTTGTTGGGACTTTAGCTTTTTGGCCTCTTATTTAATTAATCATTTTATACCGTTATTAATCCCTTGGCTCCATATCAAGGACATTACAAATCTTCCCACCCCGAGATTGCTTGCCCCCAAGCAATCACCAGAATCAAATTTGATTAGGATCGCGTACACCATTTAATTCCTGGATCCCAAGGAAATCTTGGTGCATCTTCTTCGAATCTCCATTGCTCTAAACTGATATAAGCATGATAAGACCCAAGACTATGAAGAACACTACCATAATCTCAATGTAGAAGTGCCTCAAACCAAACCACACACCACAAAAACTTGAAAGTACTCTTGTGCGTGAAGAATTGAGTCAACAAAAGTACAAAAGCACTACCTGGATCCCAAATCTTTGCACTGTCATATCCATCCATCATATCAATACTTATTATGTTGTTGTTGTGAAGCTCTACATCTAACCAGCTGAGAACTTCACTCCAAATGAAGCCGCAATTACTACCAACAACCAACGTTGTTAGGAATTCATGAATGAGCCAATCTTCAGCAAGGAAAATGTGTTGAATGCTTCTCCAAGACCTCCAAACAGCTGCTGTAACTTTATCCATATTTCCACAAATTAGTGTGCCTTCATTAAAGGTTGTTAAGTAATTGTTTTGTTTAGCCATGCAACCAATGAAGTCCCTTATCTTTTGATCCTCATAGCCCAATGTAATATCTAAAAAGATTGAATCTCCAATCAATAAGTACATCACTTCCCTATCATATGAAAGAGGTGACAAGTCCATTGATGAATGGGAGATGTTTCTATTTCTCAACAAAGACAAACTTTTTGTGGCTGGTCCACTACGTACGCAATTCTAGGTAGGGAAGGATCAACTTCACACTTGATCTTCCCAACTTGAATGTTCCGAACCCAAGGTTCAAAGTTTGACTCATGAGATGAAAGAGAATTGTTGATCAAGCTCAGAAAATCAGAATTATACTCATACCTCTTCAAGATGTCTGTTGTCCTCTACTTCCCTTGGAAGAATTAAAGATCCAGATTCCCTTTGTTCACTTGTGTGATCTAGCTGATTGCATTGCTCTTTGACCCTTAGACGATGTTGTCTTGCTCGACTAGCAAGCTTCTTTGCTTGGATAGCTCTACATAACCAATCTCCATTCAACTTTTGGCAATGTTTTATATCAGCTACTCAAAAGTACACAAAACCAGACTTATGATGGATTGTATCATTCACATCATCATGTCCCGTGCTTTTACATTATGTACCATCAATTGTAGGTTGCATATTGTTGATTTCATCTTGGCCAAAGGCTGCAATATCTTGAGAAAGATGGGCTGCATCACTACTGTTATAAGACTCACCATCACTGTCATACCTTTGTGTCAAATCTTCAATTGTTATAAGCACCCTTTCATTGTAAACTTCATGCTGAGTCTTTGTACCTTGGGTGCCAATGCTAGTGGACTCCTCTTCGTTGCTAAATCCATGTGTCAAGGCTACAATCTCACAGGAATGAGGAAAGAAACTACAGCTGTCAAAATCCAGAATTTTGGGCTTCTCTTCCACGCTTTCTTCAAAATCATTAAACTCCACCCAATGATCATGCAAGTCTTTCCACACCAACGGCTTTTATTCCCAGCCTTGTATGCCAACTAATTTTTCAACATGTGTAGGAGTGGCGCCAATATGAGAAGCAATGATCACACTAGTAGATGCATTAATATCATTTCCCTTAGACTCCAATTTATCACTATCCATGTCAATTTCATGTTCTTCATCAGTCTTTGAGCAATCTGAATACTTATCAAACCTCTCATGAATGACCTCACTGCAAGGTTCATGTGATGACAAATAATGGCTGGTCAAACTCAAAAAATCAGAATCGTGTTCATTGATAGGCCAACACTGGGGCAAATAATTAAAAAATAATTAATATTTTAAATGAGTTTCAGCTTGGTCTAATCGTGTCAATCCGAGAGCGTAAGCTTGAGAAAGGTGTCCAAGCAGTATGCCATCAAGGGATGTCAGTTATGACCTGAGCGATTATGGATGCAGCTAAAACACTCAAAACTAAATCTACAGGAAATCAAAGCGATTGCAGCGACAGGAACTGTCACCTCCTGACGATACAAAGATCAAAAACAAAACCATCTTTCTGAAATAACAACAACAATAATCTATGGATAAAACAGTAATAAAATCATTTCTATATTATATTCTAAATACTGGATGACTGATCAAAAATAACAACGACAATAATCTATGGATAAAACAGTAATAAAATCATTTCTATATTATATTCTAAATACTAGATGACTGATCAAAAACTCACTAACTGATATAAACATGAAGATCTACTGTAATGAGAGTCTAAGCAAGGAATATAAATTTATACAAATAGAATAAACACACTAATGGAAATACATCACCGTGTTTTACCAAGGAGCAGGCCCTTACTCCTAGCTTGCACGATGGGTAGAGAATGATAGGGTTCTACACTGCTGCAACCATGCACAAACTGATGTTTTTATTTATTTCAAAATAATGATGTTGTTCATACCTGCGTACAACAGTCCCTTTTACAGAAATCTGTGCATCTCCAAGTCGCAAGATTTGACCATATATATAGGTCATTGCTTATAAAAAATACTTAACAGAATATTTATTAGATATCTACATAGATGGCTTACGGCCAAGAAGATATAACAGAATAAGGCCACATGAATTATATTTGTAACTGCATGTAAAGATAGGAAACTGAATACTAATAAAGTTTCCCACGTGAGTATATGAAACAGAATGTTATCTTGGTTGTTTGCTACGGTTTCCCTTTCATGGCTAGAGATCATCACATGATGGGAACGAAGGTAGATATTAGGTAGTTTAAACACCATATGTCCAACCAGCATATCTTCTCAAATGAGATTGCAGCAGTAGACATTTTATTGATGGTAGAATGCAGTGATGACATTCAGCTAGAAGAATAATAGTTCATGTCCAAACATGACAAGAAGTGCTTATGGAGTAGGCAACAAGAAGATCTATTCCACAAATCAACATGCTACAACAATAAAGATTAGTAAAAGAAATCAATAATGCATTTTCCATATTTTAATCCCAAAACCTCATTAAATACTACTTATATATATTAAATCATATGCAACGTAAAATAGTAAAATGGGTCGAAATGGAATGGAAATGGAATACGGAAACGAGTATGAAACTAAAGGAAATGTATTAAAATATGGCATAGAATGGGTCATAAATGGCTCTCATCATTCCCCCCAACTTAACATATTGCATGTCCTCGTGCAATCATTATGATCAAGAGGTCTTTAGTTTTAACTGGAAGCACTTTAGGTTTATAGATTTTGGCTTTGTCTCCACCTTGAACCAACACAAAGCCCATTCTTGGAGTCACATGACAAGATGAGTTCTTTTCTTCTTCTTCTTCTTTTTTTAATATTTTTCTACCTCCTAGTTTGGTTCATCACCATTTTTTCTCTTTGTTCTTTTCTTTTCACTGATAACATCATGGTTCATATGATTACATATAGGAGGGTTCATGAAAATCATATCTCATGATGCACAAGATTATTTAAAATGGGTGAAATAGGAGAGATAAGAGACAAAACAAAGGCTATTGTATGATGGATATAATGGATAATGTGATGGAATTATTAAGGGAGATGGATGGAAGATAATAGGATGACATTCCTCCCCCCAACTTAAAAGTTGACCGTCCATGGGAAACAAGGAGAGGCTATGGAGGGGGTGTTGCATAATGATCAACATAATAAGCAATATAAATAAAGTTAAGAGATAAAATAAGGAAAAACAAAATTGATTGTTTTACCAACATGCATGTTCAGAGAGACCAATGTTGGAACACAGAGCAACTCAATCAACTGGCGCCACCAAAATGGATGAATCAATTAACAAGGAAATAAGAGAGGCATCCAGAACTGCAACACCACAAAAGACCGCCATCGAACTGAAATCACTAAGAGAGCATACCACGGGAAGGAACCAAAAACTAGGACAAAGACTGCAACTGTACGAGCCACCACCATCAAACTGAAGCAATGTAGAACAAACAGTGGGTCACACTTTCCACTAAAACACCTTAATTAAGCAGGTAGCACATACTATAGGTGATCAAAGTGTTGATGACCACGCTAAATAAGAAATTCAAGAGGGAACGACAGGACGTCCCAAGAGCTAAAGAACCACAAAATCCATTGAGTGTTCCTAAAAATAATGATTAGTAGAACAACCAAGAACACCAATTATTGCATTTGCTTTTGTCATTTTTTTTCAATATTTTTTTCATTTTTTTCTTTTTTCTTTTTTCAAATTTTGATAACAACAAGAGATCGTTGGCAAGCTAGTTTTCAATCACTCACCGCTTAATGGCGCTGTAAAAATAGTTTTCACCACTAAGAATTTATTTTGCAATTAATATCCGCCAAAAACTGGTTTTTAGATATTAACTGGCCAACAACGCCAAAAGGTTTTCATTGTTGGATCTTTTATTGTTTTTTTTTCTTTTTTCTTTTTTTTTTCTTTTTTTTTCATTTTTTCCTTTTTCAATAACTGCATAGAATGACCAAAGAACAATAAATGCTTACATGGATGATTAAAAATGATGCCATCCAAAACTTGAGTTTTGTCCATGACCACACAAAAGGCTCTGTTGAAACTTGATTGCTTCAAGAACTTGAAATGATCACCGAGAATAACCTTAACATAATTGGAACCACAAATGACTGTACTAGAAACATGTTTGATCCATGTATCTCAGACCACTGAATCGGAAAACTACTTGGAGAGATTTAGAACATACTGGGACACTTGGGTAAGAGTATTACTCACAAGGATGATGATACTTATATGGCATAGTGCTCTGATAATGACAAAACTGGATCACCTGGCATGAAGTTGTGCTACATATCCAATCCTTGTAAAGAAGGAGAGATATCCATTTCCTGAAATAAACACACCTTCATTATCAAGGACAAAGTCATAGAGAGAAATACCAACGATAGTTTCCAATGTGTCCATAGAACTTTAGAGAGGAGACATGACTCGAGGAAGGAGTGTGATGATCGGCAATGTCTCCAAAGTTTTTCTGGATGTGTAGCTCAAAACTAATCATGAATCTCATAGACCACGTTGCATATTTTCCTCCATGTGATAAATCACCAAAGAAAGGAAATCTGATCGCAAGGTGGGGAATACCCTATGCAAAAATCTGCATGTGATCTCCAATAGTAAAGCACAAGTGATATAGATATGCACCAGATAGCTAGCAAGCCCACACAATGTTAACAAAGCCAACATAGTGTGTTATGCAATGCTTGTGTAGAGAAGAATCATCAACTGGTATTGGTTCTTAGATCATATCACCACAACAAGAGACCTGTAACCATATTCTCAAAACCAAGCATATCAAGTATAGTAAAGCAATTTTAACCAATTAATAACCCTATCATTAAGTGAGTAATGCATTTTTTTACAAATGATAAGTAGAGTTATTAAGATGAATAAACATGTGATAAAAACAAATGAATGTGATTACAATGAATGTGATTCAATCAACATAGGAATACATACCTTAAATGGTTGAGATGTCACATGTCGAGGTTTGCTAAAAGGACCAACAAAACAATCAATGAAACTTGATTGGAAATTATCCAAGAATCACAAATTTGGAGGGATTCCCCCCAACTTAACTTCATGCGACAAGGTCACGAGAATATTAAACCAAAGAAATAACCAAAGATTTCAAAATTCAATGGATATCCCCCTAGCTTTATTTCACATTACAAAAGCATGGAGTTATTAGGACAATCCAAGGAATCAAGAAATAGGCTGGCAATATAAAGAATCAAGATTGACAAATATATACATATTAATACTTTGATTCGCTTGGAAATGAATAACCATCCATTTGCAACATATTTTATTTGGCCATTAATGCATATAATCCCTTATAATTGTGCTTAATCAATTATTGGTCCCAAATCAACAAGTATGTGAGGAATAAGTATTTTAACCACAGGCCTCCAAAGATCAATATGTATAAGTACAAAAGTAATAAAATACAGATCTTGGAGAATCCAACAACATGTTTGTGGTATGAGAAATACACATTGTTTAATATGTTTTAGTACATGATTAATATTATCACACATACTTATGAGTCCAATATTAAAAATTGATGCAATTTGAAGTAGGGGCTCATTTTGTGGGCATTTGTGATTCACTAAGTAGAAAAGAAGAACAAAGTTGATTCAAAAAATGATATTGTTCTTCTAATTTAATTAAACCAAAATCCCATTCCTTAAGTGCATCAATATATTCTAATGTTGATTTATCAATTTCAAGCACATCATTAGATTGTACAGGGATCCTTGAAAGCTCAATATTAGATGTATTTCCAACCACCTTATTATGAAGTATTGTATGAGGCAATATAGTTGCCTTTGGTGGATATGGTGGAGTGGGTATAATATAATGTGAATGAGATAATGAATATGGTAAGCAATGTGAAGGAAATAAATTAGATGGGAATAAGAAGGATGGGTGGAATGAAGATGGTAAAGATGGGTATAGTGGTTGTTGTGAGTATTCTTGATTCCATTTATCATGCATATTATGTAAAGAAGTGTGTTTTGAAGAAACATGTTGGTGGTGTAATGAAATAGAGTGGTAATACATGTTGCCAACATAATTCATACCTTGATCTTCTTGAGTTGGCATTTGAAATGGTTCATCTAGTATAAAGAATACTTGTTCACTTCTACCCTTATCATGGTGAGGATCACATATAGCTTGTACCTCATTCACCATGTGTGTTTGGTTGTTCGGGCATATGCATTGGTCATCTTTCCTGTAGCAATTAGAACAACAAGTGGTTAAATTTTCATCCTCATTGCTCTAAGAATTCATCAATGATTTGCTCATGTTCAAACATAGAGATAGAATTCTTGCATACCTATGATAATGGAAGATCAAGATCATTTAAGTCGCATTCATTAGGTAGAGAGGATATAACAATATCACCTTTGGTCGGTGCGATTTCCCCACCAATTTCGTCTTTTGTTTTTAAATTTGAAGGTGGGGGTCTAGGGGCGGCAGCCACTAGTGGGGTCAAGGGGCAACGCCCCTTGCGAGGTCTTGGGGCAGTGCCCAAGGTGCGCCGCCCCTGATGCCAAGCACATTTTGCCTCTTGCATTCCCTTCAAATTTTGCATTTTTGAATCAATTTTCACCCAAAATTGATGTACTTGAACAACCTTGGAAATGCATCATTTTTAACATTTTTTCTTCAAAATAGCTTCTTTTCTTCAATAACTCACAACAACTAGTGATAATGTAAAATTGAATCTAATTTCTAAGACCTACTTGCAAACTCTAAAACAATGCATCTATATGATTTACGCAACGCAAATTAAGATTAATTACTTAAGCAAGGCTAGCAATTGCAAAAGCTTTCATCCTAACGCATTGTTCCTAACTCAACTCATCAAGCTAACATGCCTTTGACACCTTTCTCCAGCAATGGTGCCAAAATGATAGGCCAACACTGGGGCAAATAATTAAGAAATAATTAATATTTTAAATGAGTTTCAGCTGGTCTAATTGTGTCAATCCGAGAGCGTAAGCTTGCGAAAGATGTCCAAGCAGTATGCCATCAAGGGATGTCAGTTATGACCTGAGCGATTATGGATGCAGCTAAACACTCAAAACTAAGTCTACAGGAAATCAAAGCGATTGCAGCGACAGGAACTGTCACCTCCTAATGATACAAAGATCAAAAACAAAACCATCTTTCTGAAATAACAACGACAATAATCTATGGATAAAACAGTAATAAAATCATTTCTATATTATATTCTAAATACTAGATGACTGATCAAAAACTCACTAACTGATATAAACATGAAGATCTACTGTAATGACAGTCTAAGCAAGGATATAAATTTATACAAATAGAATAAACACACTAATGGATAAAACAGTAATAAAATCATATATTCTAAACACTAGATGACTGATCAAAAATAACAACAACAATAATCTATGGATAAAACAGTAATAAAATCATTTCTATATTATATTCTAAATACTAGATGACTGATCAAAAACTCACTAACTGATATAAACATGAAGATCTACTGTAATGACAGTCTAAGCAAGGATATAAATTTATACAAATAGAATAAACACACTAATGGAAATACATCGCCCTGTTTTACCAAGGAGCGGGCCCTTACTCCTGGCTTGCATGGTGGGTAGAGAATGATCAGGTTCTACACTGCTGCAACCATGCACAAACTGATGTTTTTATTTATTTCAAAATAATGATGTTGTTCATACCTGCGTACAACAGTCCCTTTTACAAAAATCTGTGTATCTCCAAGTCACGAGATTTGACCATATATATAGGTCATTACTTATAAAAAATACTTAACAGAATATTTATTAGATATCTACATAGATGGCTTACAGCCAAGAAGATATAACAGAATAAGGCCACATGAATTATATTTGTAACTGCACGTAAAGATAGGAAACTGAATACTAATAAAGTTTCCCACGTGAGTATATGAAACAGAATGTTATCTTGGTTGTTTGCTACGGTTTCCCTTTCATGGCTGGAGATCATCGCATGATGGGAACGAAGGTAGTTATTAGGTAGTTTAAACACCATATGTCCAACCAGCATATCTTCTCAAATGAGATTGCAGCAGTAGATATTTTATTGATGGTAGAATGCAGTGATGACATTCAGCTAGAAAAATAATAGTTCACGTCCAAACACGACAGGAAGTGCTTATGGAGTAGGCAACAAGAAGATCTATTCCACAAATCAACATGCTACAACAATAAAGATTAGTAAAAGAAATCAATAATGCATTTTCCATATTTTAATCCCAAAACCTCATTAAACACTACTTATATATATTAAATCATATGCAACATAAAATAGTAAAATGGGTCGAAATGGGATGGAAATGGAATACGGAAACGAATATGAAACTAAAGGAAATGTATTAAAATATGGCATAGAATGGGTCATAAATGGCTCTCATCATTCATCAACAATCTCTCCATGGGCTGCCGTACCTTGCATATTGCTTGAAGCTGCAAACGCTTCTTTTACATCTTCCACCATGAATGATGGGACAGCGTTGTGACCACCAAAGAGGTACCAATCAGATCTATACTTTTATCTAACCTCAATTGACCTTCCAAGTAGTGTGACTTTTGAAACAAATGTTCTGATTGATTTATAGCTTCTTCCTCAACACTTTTCCCATCCAACTCATGTACCAACAAGCTATCATCAGCATAACTGTGGATTGGATCATTTACCTCATGCTCTTCTTTACTTGCTGTCATGAAATCCGATGGTGGGCAAACAACATTTTCAACTTCTATCATGTGTTTATCGACCCATACTTTGCTTTCCTCAACGCATCGCTCATGTGTTAATAGTGGATTGCTGATTGCATTAAAGAAATCTAAATTATGATCCCTTGAATAGTCTTTGTTATCTTCAACAAGCTCTAACCTCTAGTGCTCAAAGTCATATGCTGCATTACCATTCCAAACCTGCATTTCCAATGTGCTATTTGCCTCCAACCAAAACCATGGTGAAATCATCAAGACGAACCAAACATTATCGTATTGTAAAACCCTGTGATTAGGCAATCTTCTAGTTCCTACAATCAGCTCTCTAAAGCAAAATGCTTCATATGACTTCAACAAGAAATCCTCCATTACAAGCATATGAATGAGACAAGTGAAATCTATCTCAGTACATGACCATACATTATCAAAAAGTGATTTCTTACCAATGAATTGTAGAGCTGTCTCATGCTAGGTGGAATCCACATCCCCATGTAGCTGATCAATCAGAGTAGAGTTTGCAAACTCCATGGAAGCATCTTCATCCACCTTGTGGCTGCCACGAAGACCCATGCATTCCTCACTTGAGGCTATAATTGTTGCTTCTTGCTTGTTCATATCCTCTTGTGGCTGGAGTGAACATAAGAACATGGCTTTAACTTCCTTAGAGCTTCCACATGTTTGGCTAGAAGTCCAAACTTCTAGACATGATAAATGAATTTTGTCTTTTCCATGATCATTTGTACGCTGCAAACTGCAAGTAAAAGCTTCCTCTTTTTTCTCCATCCTTTCTTCAATGGCAACTTCTGATTTTTTTCCTTTCAAGAATGTTCCTCCTGGCTACGACTCCTTACTCTTCTCATTCATTTCAATTTCTAACTCATTTTTAATACATGATTCTTTAAGTTTTCTGCAAATTCTAAAGATATAATACTGATGGAGTATTAATACCTTGCTGCAAATCGATCTACTATAATTCTAGGCTGAATGTTATTATTCTGGAAGTCTGCAATAAATTCTGGAAATTATATTTTATTTTTGCACTAAATCACCAAGGAGCAGATTGCTAGAAGAGCAGACTTAAGATTGTATTGTGTGTTCTCTATCCACAATCTTGCTCCTACTTATATATTAACCAAGGGTCTTGTCTTTTCATAAGACACACCCCTTCTAGGTTGGCCCTCCATGAAACAACCATTAACTAATAGTTAATTATTAATTAACTACAATAGTCAAAAACAAGGCATATAAATATGCCTAGCAAAGAGATGTATTTATCATGAGGCCATATATATAAAGGAAATTACATGCATTTTAGATCTGTCTAATCTGAAGAATCAGAACATTAATATGATCAAGTTATCAGGATTTAACACTCCCTCTTAACTTGATAATATAAATGAGAGAAACATATCTAGCAATATCGTTACGATGACTAAGCATAGATTTGTAATCTATATCTATCTGATTCTTCCAAGCATGTAGTATCATGGTACACATGATATTTGTCATATTACTAAACCTGTAATATGAATTATCACTAATACTTGTGATAACAATATTACATGTGATGCAATACACAGGATAAAATCCGGAGAATGATTAAATTCTTCCTTTATCCAAATTGTGACTCATAGGCACTGACAAGCCTATATCACAATATGATCCTGAATTAAGATCTGTCAGTACATAGGATAAAATCTGGAGAATGATTAAATTCTTCCTTTATCCAAATGTGACTCATAGGCATAGAAATGTCTATATCACAATATGATCTTTAATTCATCCAGATCTACCAGTAGTTCCCTACTGTTTTAGAACATTATCTCAGAGATCATCATCTCATATAATGTCTATTCATTATCACAGAGATCGTCACCTCTTTAGATAATAAACACAAATGGTGAAGCCCATAACAGTCAATAGCCTGACAATAATAATTTAACACAAAATTATTTTATTAATAATCAAAGAATACAAATGAGTTATAATTCAACCAAACCAAGTCCTTTTCTAAAGTGATCTATCTTCACTCGAGAGAGAGGTTTGGTAAGAATATCTGTTGTCTGATCTGTAGTACAAATGTATCTTAACTTGACAGTATTCCTGTCTACCATATCTCTTACATAATGGTAAGGAATTTCAATATGCTTGGATCTGTCATGAAAAACTGGATTCATAGAAAGCTTGATGCAACTCTAATTATCACAATGAATGATAGTGGGATTCATGGGTTGACCAAATAATCCCACAAGTAACTTTCTAAGTCAAACTGCTTCCCGAGAAGCCATTGAAGCTGCAATGTATTCAACTTTTGTGGAACTCTGTGCTACCGATGCTTGCTTTCTGCATATCCATGATATCATCACTGAGCCTAAACTGAAACAACATCCTGAAGTGCTTTTCCTATCAGTAACACTTCCAACCCAATCTGAGTCTGTGAATCCATGTAAGTCCAAGTCAACTTTCTCATACTTGAGCCCAAGGTTAAGAGTGCCTTGTAAGTATCTCATAATGTGTTTGACTGCAACCAGGTGAATCTCCTTTGGTTCACACATAAACTGACTTAAGGCATTAACTGCATAGCAAATATCAGGTCTTGTATTTACCAAGTACATGAGAGACCCAATCATCTGGTTATAAAGAGTAGAATCTATGGAGGGTGATTCTGTTGCTGCTTCCTTAAGTTTGTGTAGGTTAGTCTCCATTGGAGAAGACATAGGTTTGCAGTTCCACATTCCAAATCTCTTCAAGATGTCTAATGTATACTTTCCTTGATTAAGTATGATGCTATCAAAGTTTTGCCATACTTCCAATCCTAGGAAGTAATGAAGGAGTCCTAAATCTTTCATATCAAATTCTCTGATTAGATATTTCTTGCATTGATCTATAAGATGATCATCACATGTTATTAGTAAATCATCAACATATAGTATCAAAATTATCATATCATCTTTATCCTTTTTATAATAGAGATTTGGATCAGCTTCATTCTTGGAGAATCCTAAACGGGTGAGATACTTATCGATTCTTTCATACCATGCCCTTGGAGCCTATTTAAGCCCATAGAGAGCTTTCTTGAGCTCGCAAACAAAGACTTTAGGGTTATGAGTTTCAAATCCTTCAAGTTGTTCCAAATCTCTTTAATAATCTTTCCATTCAGAAATGTTGTTTTCACATCCATCTGATGTACTTTCCATCCCTTCGATGTTGCAATAGCTAGGACTGCTCTTACAAAGGTGTATCTGGCAACTGGAGCAAAGGTTTCTTCTTAATCAATTCCTTCCTTCTGAGAGAATCCTCTAGCTACGAATCTGGCCTTATATTTTTCAATGCTACTATCAGCAGCATGCTTGATTTTAAATATCCACTTAGAAGAAACAACATTTTTTCCCTCAGGCCTTGGAACAATTTCCCAAACATCATTCTTAATAATGGATTGGTATTCTTTTGTCATAGCATCCTTCCAAGCTGTATGTTTAGTAGCATCTGAAACACTGGTTGGTTCTGATTTAGATAAATCACTCATGTTTGCGGCATAGCTAGAGAATCTTTTGGGTCTTTTGCTTTCTCTGAAGATTCCTTCTGGTGCAAAGAAGTTTTGTGCTTCTTCTATAGTCTTAGAGGCCCAGAGTGGTCTTTTCTTAGGATTTTGAGTTTCCTCAATATTAAGATTTTGAATTTCACCTTCAACTTCTTCAATGTTCTCCCTCTGAAACTCAGGTTCATAATTTTTTTCAGAACTAGGTATATGTGAAGGATCTTCAGAACTTAGGGCTCTTTTGAATGCTAAATCTTCTTCAAATATTACATCCCTACTAAGTTCAATGTTTTTCTGACCAGGTATGTAAACTCTATATGCTTTGGATGTTTCACTGTTTCCAACAAAAATACCTCTTCTGCCTTAAGGTTCAAGTTTAGTTCTTTTCTCTTTAGGAATATGAATGTAAACAGGACACCCAAATATTCTAAGATGATTGATATTTGGTTTAGATTTAGAGAAGACTTCCTCAAGAGTTTTATCTCTAAGGTGGGAGTGACGGCATCTATTTTGAATATAGACATCAGTACATGTGGCTTCTGCCCAAAGATAGAATCCTAAATTTTGGTCAAGTAGCATAGCTCTTGTAGCTTCCACAATTGTCCTATTCTTTCTTTCTGCTATCCCATTTTGCTGAGGATTGTAAGGAACAGTACACTCCCTCTTAATCCCTGCTTCTTTACAAAAATCCTTAAACAAATCTGAAGTATATTCCCCTCCATTATCATTCCTAAGAGTTTTAATCTTGTGTCCTGATAGATTTTCAATTAAGGATTTGAATTCTTTAAATCTTTTAAGGATTTCTTCTGATTCTTTACATTTCAAGAAGTAAATCCATGTCTTCCTAGAGAAGTCATCCATAAAGAGTACATAGTACAAAAATCCTCCAAGAGAAGGAATAGACATAGGTCCACATAAATCTGAGTGGACTAATTCTAAAACATTGTTAGTTTTTCTAGTGCTATTTTGAAATGGACTTTTGGTGTTCTTACCTAGTGCACATCCTTTGCATATGCTTGAATGATCTTTGTTCAACTTAGGTAAACCAGTAACCATCTTCTCCATAGTTGATAAGGCTTTGAAGTTTAGGTGCCCTAACCTTCTATGCCATACTTCGTTTATGTCTACAGCTTCATGAACTAAGGCTTGAATAGGTTCCGAACATAGTTCATACAGGTATCCCTTCCTTTGACCAATCAATTTTGATTTCTTAATAGAAGAGTTTTTAGGCCAGGTCATTACCTTTCCATCCATAAATGCTACCTTATATCCATCATCCTCAAGTGTTGTGACAGAAATTAGGTTCCTTTTGATTTCGGGTACATATAATACTCTTTTGAGATGTAAGGAGATGCCTGATTTTAGTTTTAAGGTGCAGCTTCCAACTCCTTTGACTGGATGTGCAGAACCATCACCTATGGTAACTTCTTCATCGGTTTCCTCCGTCATTGAATTCAATACTTCTTTATACCCCGTAATGTGTCTGGATGATCCACTATCAATTACCCAAGAGTTGAGTTTGCTAGATACATCATTTGATAGTGCTGAATACAGTACATAATTTTCAGGATCATAGTCTTCTTTTGTCTTAGTTACCTCTGTGAAATTTACTTGTTGTTTCATATTCTCAGGGCAGTCTGACTTATAATGTCCAAGTTTCTCACATTTGAAGCATTTGACTTTAGAGATGTCCCTCTTGAATTTGTTATTGCCTTGAGGGGCCATCTTCTTAAAGTGTTCTTTTCCATCAAACCTGTCTTCGGGTCTGATTGCGTTGGCCATTGAAGGTAGAATGATGTTGCTTAGATATTTTCAAATCTGATTGTCAATTTGCAAAGCCTAGGTTCGACAACTTGGCTCTGATACCACGTAAGTTTTTTGCAAATTCTGAAGATATAATACTAATGGAGTATTAATACCTTGCTGCAAATCGATCTACTATAATTCTGGGCTGAATGGTATTGTTCTGGAAGTCTGCAATAAATTCTGGAAATTATATTTATTTCTGCACTAAATCGCCAAGGAGCAAATTGCTAGAAGAGCAGACTTAAGATTGTATTGTGTGTTCTCTATCCACAATCTTGCTCCTACTTATATATTAACCAAGGGTCTTGTCTTTTCATAAGACACACCCCTTCTAGGTTGGCCCTCCATGAAACAACCATTAACTAACAGTTAATTATTAATTAACTACAATAGTCAAATACAAGGCATATAAATATGCCTAGCAAAGAGATGTATTTATCATGAGGCCATATATATAAAGGAAATTACATGCATTTTAGATCTGTCTAATCTGAAGAATCAGAACATTAATATGATCAAGTTATCAGGATTTAACAGATTCATCATGGTTAGAATCAAATTCCTCTTGAACTTGACCTTCTTTTGACTCTAATTGAGATTTTGATTCAAAATTCATTTCTTCTTTTCTTTTATGCTGCTGTTTTGAACTTGCAGATAGTTGTTCTTCACTTTTCGATATGAAAGTAGGTCGAAGTGGTCTATCTGAAACTATTGTTGCGGCTCTACCGATTTTACTATGCCCTCTCCTGCTCTCATAGACACTGAGCATACATAGAAGTATACTAATGAATATATAATACACAAAGAATACACATGCGTACATGCATTGTTAGATCCCTTTTATTGTTTTAAAATGCATTTATTGTCTCATCCTATAAACTGGCAGGAATGAGGCTCTAATACCACTTGTAATGTCCCCTTTTGGGATTTCCCTAAATTCACAAATCCAAACGAAGCAAATAGAAAAATATAGTTAGAGATGTAATCCTTACTCAAGAATAAGATGAGACAAGCCTGTTTTGGAAACCTGCAACCAAGTTAAATAATAATCTAATCATAATACATGTAATACATCCATTTTTAGGGTTTAGAGAGAAACACCACATAGTTCTTATAGGCTCAACCACAATGAGGGTTGAGATAGGAAAGATATGGTGAGGTGCCCTAATCATCCCTTGCCCTAGGCCCAAGAGTGGAAATCCCCTTCATCTCTTGTGGTCATAACCATACTCATGAGCTAGCCGACCTAGTAGAGCCTATACACTGTTCCCATCCATCACTCTATCCTTTTCTCCTCTTACGATTGGGATCTCGTTCAGAGAGAAAGGACATGATGAGGTGCCCTAAGTATCTCCAGCCCTAGGCCCAAGAGCAGAAACTTTGTCCTCCTGGGCCTCATGTGGTCATAACCATACCCATGAGGTGGCATACTGAGGGGAGCCTGTACACCTTTCCCCTTTGTCATGCCATCCTTCTCTCCTCTTGAGGATCCCTTTCATAGTTACCTCAATGACTAACCCATAAGACTCAAAGGGAAGATTGCAATAGGGTACCCTTAACTCAACCCTAGGCCCAAGAGCGGTATCTTTGTCCCTCTTGGCCTCATGCGGTCCTTAACCAATCTCATGAGGTGGTGTACCTAGTGGGGCCTCACATTCCCCCTCCTTGCACTTCCTTCCCTAATATGGTTGATTATTGCAGAAATTCATTTTCATAAATGCATATATATTTAGATTCAACAGTTTTTGTTTGCATACGATCGATATAAACATATATATTCAAATCTATATATAATTGACATAAACGCATATAACTATTCTATAATACCACAATAATCTAAGAGATTGTAAATAGATTGCTTAGCTGTATGTATCACTGCTTCTGCTATTCCTTCAATGATTATCTCTGCTGCTTGTTTTATCTATTTCTCCTGCCTTGTTCGCTGGTTCTGGTTTTGGGTTATCTTTGTTTATGTCTGCTCTAACCCTTAGAATATTTTCTCCCAATTGCCCCCCATAAAAAATCTGTTCTAGACTGCTGTAGATATGCTCTTATTCATCATATAGGCCTGCTATCATCTTTTAGATCTGCTTATATTTATGCTAATGAATAGCTAGATATTCCTTATGCCTTGCAAATGAGTTGATCTCCCCTTCATATTTTCAACAGTGGGGAGTCACATCTCTTCATCATGTCTGCCCTTTGCAATGGTCACAACCTTACAAAATTACCACCTTTTGAGAGGGCCACAACCCCTCGGCATTGATGCCCTTTGAAAGAGTCACAACCTTTCATAATTACAACTTTTTTGAAAGGGTCACAACCCTTCATAACTTTGTCTTTGGAAGTCACTTCCTTATTTTCTTCTTATTCCTGTAATTTTTTTCTTGAATCACACCTTCCCTTTTCTCTTCTGCCCTCTCTCCTCTTTCAAATGAACTCTCCTTCCTTTTATATCTTATGTTGTGGGAGTCGCAACTATTCATTACATATCGCTTGACCTTTCATTTAATTTAATTAACTTTATATTATATTAAATTATATTTTACTATTATTTATTTATTTATAAATTTTATAATTATTATTTATTATTAAATCATATTTCAGAAAGTGGACATAACAGTCCACCCTTCCCAAAATTGTTTGTCCTCAAGCAATGCCAATTTTAGCCAAATCCTTCAATGTGAGTAGCTTCTGCTGTTCAACTCTGATTTAACCAATGCATTGAGAATTTCGCAAGGTTGCAATTTTAAGACAAGTTTTCTCTCATAACTCTTAAGAGAAGAAACAAGGTCATCTTGTAATAGCATCAAATTGATTTTGATTGACCCAAAGTTTACACAATAGCATGACTCACATCTATGTCCTCAATTGTACTAAATTCATATCTTTTTGGTTCACTCTAGTTATTTTCATATTCTAGATGAACCAAGAATATAGAGCCAAACACGAAGCATACACTTAAAAACACAAAGTATACATATGAATGTATGAAGAAACAAAGCGTACACAAAGTATACAGATGAATATATCATACACAAAGCATACACACAAGTACATGCATTGTTGGTTCCTTTTTTGTCTAAAATGCATTTATTATTTTGTCCCCTAGGCTGGCAGGAACAAGGTTCTAATTCCACTTGTAATGTCCCCTTTTGGGCTTGCCCTAAATTTTGCTCTACATTCACAAATTCAAATGAAGAAAATAGCAAAATATAGTTAGAGATATGATCCTTACTAAAGAATAAGATGAGATAAGCCTGTTTTGGAAAGTTGCAACCAAGTTGGATAATAATGTAATCATAATACATGTAATACATCGACTTTTAGGGTTTAGAGAGAAACACTTATAGCACATAGTTCTTATAGGCTCAACCATAATGAAGGTTGAGAGAGGAAAGACATGATGAGGTGCCCTAATTATCCCTGACCCTAGGCCCAACAGCAGAAACTTTGTCCCCCTTGGCCTCATGTGGCCGTAACCATACTCGTGAGCTAGCGTACTTAGTGAAACCTATAAACCATTCCCCTCCATCACTCTATCCTTCTCTCCTCTTATAATTGGAGATCCCATTCATATAGGAAGGACATGATGAGGTGCCCTAAGAATCTACAGCCCTAGGCCCAAGAGCAAAAGTTGTGTCCCTCTTGCCCTAATGTGGTCATAACCATATACTCATAAGGTGGCATACTATGCGGAGCGTGTACACCTCCCCTCCATCATGCTATCCTTCTCTCTTCTTGAGAATCCCTTTCTTAGTTACCTCAATAACTAACCCATAAGGCTCAAAGGGAGAATTGAAATAAGGTGTCCTTAACTCAACCCTAGGCCCAAGAGTGGAACCTTTGTCCCCCTTGTCCTCATGCAGTTCTTAACCGATCTCATGAGGTGGTGTACCTAGTGAGGCCAAACTGTTCCCCCTCCTTGCACTTCCTTTCCTTCCCTACAATGATTGATTATTGCGGCAATTCATTTTGATAGATTCATATATATTTAGATGCAGCATTTATTGTCTGCATATGATCAATATAAACATATATATTCAAACCATATAACTATTCTATCATACCACAATAATCTAAGAGATTATAAATAGATTTCTCTGTTGTGTGTATGACTGCTTCTGCTGTTTCTTCAATGATTATCTCTGCTGGTTGTTTTATCTATTTCTCCTGCCTTGTTCGCTGGTTCTGATTTTGGTTTATCTCTGTTTGTGTCTGCTCTTACCCTTAGAATATTTTCTTCCATTTCCACCCCATACAATATCTGTTCTAGACTGCTGTAGATCTGCTCTTATACATCATACAGGTCTGCTATCATCTTTTAGATCTGCTTATATTTCTGCTAATGACTAGATAGATATTCCTTGTGCTTTTCAAATGAGTTGATTTTCCCTTTACATATTCAATGGTGGGGAGTCACACCTCTTCATCATGTCTGCCCTTTTCAATGGTCACAACCTTTCAAAATTATCGCCCTTTGAAAGAGTCGCAACCTTTCATAATTACAACCCTTTTGAAAGGGTCACAACCCTTCATAACTTTGTCTTTGGAAGGAGTCACTTCTGTTTTTTTCTTATTCCTTTTAATTCTTTCTTAAATCACACCTTCCCTTTTCTCTTCCTTCCTCTCTCCCCTTTCAAATGAACTCTCCTCTCTTTTATATCTTGAGGGAGTCACAACCTTTCATTACATATCTCTTGTCCTTTCATTTAACTTAATTAACTTGTAATTATATTTTATTATTATTTATTTGTTTGTTTGTTTATTTATTTATTTATTTATTTATTTATTTTAATTCTATTATTATTATTATTATGTATTAGTGAATCATATTTCAGAAAGGGGACATTAAACTAACTATGATACTGTATCATTGGAATTTTTTGTTTATAGTGCAGACATCCCACTTGGTGCATCAATAGCAGCAGGTTGCTTACCAGTTTTCTTGGAAAGGATGATAGATGAGAAGGTTAATGCCATGTTTGACACTATGCAAAGCATACTGAACTCTGCTACTCTAACAAGAGTTGCTACAAATATTTCAGCTGATGTAACTGATACTGGGCAACCATAAAGGGATAGCAATGATGACCGAGGAAGGGAAAAGATGAAGGGCAATTGCACTTGCTGGTAACCAAGAGGGTCCTTATGTACATCGCAATAATGCCCCACCTAGTTGATTTTCAATTTCAAATAAGGTACTTAAAGTTTGTGATGTTGAGTTCTCAATTATGTATTTCAAAACATTCAGTTCTTGCAGTTTCTTGTTAAGACTCATTGATAAATGTTAATGATTTGATAATTTTGACAGATTTTGTTGGCTCCCCAAAAGGGATCTGATTTGTCCTCTTTGAATTGTTGTTATATCATTCAGGAATTCTATTTGACTGGGAAGTATTTTGTTTGAGGAATTTGAGGTCACCTTTTGCATTATATGACTGAGTTACTGGATTGCTATATATGTCTAGTCGTGTCCCCGGCAACAGATTAGCTAAAAGCCCTTCTCTTTTCTTTTCTCCTCACCTGTTAAGGAAACTATGTTTGACTTTGAAGCCGAATAACAACTTTTAATCCCGGATGGAATAATTATTAAGTTTCCAGATTAAATTTATAACACACAGTTCATTCTTATCTATAAGACCATAACTACCTAGTAGATCAATGCAGGGTAGGCACCTATTCACTAAAACCAACCAGGATTTACCTTGAACTGGAACTGGGTATATCTACCGAACCAATTGAGCCAAAAGTAGATCACGCGTTCCATGAACCCTCATTTTAAAAGCATTATTGAAACAAGAGTCGGGTAAGATTAGGGCCTATCCCTAATATTATGGATTTTCAGTTAAAGAACAATGAGATTGGTGTGATGAAACCAAATAGAGATCATTAATAAAATAGCTAATCATAAAGACAACGTGAAGACAATAACTAAACGATTCCTGGACTTAAAAGAAACAGATGAAATCAAAAAGACGGACCACCGTTCAGGGACACAATAAATAAATCTTCTTGCTCTTTGAAAAGTTGGCCATTTTTTGCAGATGCTTGTATCAATGATACAATCGGTTATGTTAACTTGAATGTACTTTAAAGGACACTCTCATTTCAGAAATCCGATATAGGTAGGTATTTAAAAGTCTTGTGCCCTAAAGAGTAAGAATATTCTTGAATGTACCGTTCACAGTCCTATTTATTAAGATATAAACTAGAAATGAATTGTACTTCAAATTATATTATGCATACATCGAATTTGTCAAATCCATTCAAAAATATCCTTACATTGTACCTCTACAGACTACACTCATAAAAAAAACTAACTTAACAAAATAATAATGTATAATAAACAATTCAATCCTGCCCCCAGGGTTGTGCCGCTCTAATGATGACCACTAGATAAACGGTTTCAATGCTGATATACCTGTGGTGAGGGGAAGGAAAGGAGGGCGACTCGTACTGCTTCAGGAGATTAGCGGGGTTGCCCTTTGTGATGTCATGGAGCCAAAAGTAAGACTGTTAAGCCCGGGTCCGGAACACTGAGCTACAGATCCCTCTGGGCTATCAAAAACATAAAAGAATCGAAAAAACACGAAAACTAAAGGACTGACAATTAGTAGCATTTGCTAGAAAAAAAATGCATCTGAACCACAAAAAACTTGGGCTCATTATTGTGAACCATGAAATTTTAATGATGCCAATCAAATTGCAAGCCTATTATCCAGACAGACCCGCTCCAATTCTTACATTCTCCTCCTTAGCCAACACATTAACAATATCAAACCGAAAGTCCTATCCATATATTTTGGGATTGATTACCCAAGTGCGGAAGAAAACTAATAGACAAAAAAATGCCCCAATTGGATTCCAAAGTTTAGAAAATACAAACCTCTAAAAATCACTAACCTTGGCAAGCTCTTCACGAAATCTTGCTTTCCTTTCCTCTTCAGATTCTTGATTCTCGGTAGAAGCTTCGCCTTTAATTTCACCTGCTGCACCTTCCTCTTCAGTTTTCCACTTTTCTACCTCTGTAACCAAATCTCTCATGTCCTCCAATTCCTTCATTTTATCCCGAGTTTCCTTCCTCTCCCAAAAGCTCAAATTTTCTTCCTCGTCTCCTTCGTCTTCCTCATCATCATCATCATCTTCTTCTTCTTCTTCTTCTTCTTCATTGTCGTCATCAATGCCCTCCTCAAAACCACCTCCTCCTTTAACAGCCCTCCACTCCATTTTTTTGCTTTTAATGTTAACGCCTTGCAGATGGCTCCAGTTTGCCTGCTTGCTTCCCAAGCATATTTTTTTATGGTACCCTTCAATGTACCCCGAACACATGCTTTTATACGACATTGTCACCGTTGGCAAGGAGACCAGGTTGCCATGCCAATATTGGGCTATAACAGCCATGATTGAAATAACCCGGTACAACAATATATGATATTTTAATAGAAGAGAGAAGAGTGAATCAATTTGAACAGAACACAGTTCAATTGTTGTTCAATGTAACCAAATCAATTCTTCTTAATCAAAGCCCATAAACCTACGCCTGCAAAATATATGGTAGAAAGAACTGCAAGGCCTGTAAGCTGTGGAAAGCCTCAGCCTTTGGATATACGGATATATTTTTTCATTTTACGTTGCGGAATAAAGAAGTGTGTAGGTATATATAATGGTACGTGGATTAATAAGAATAGGATACGGTGTGCGACGATATATCTATGTAAAAATGGAATGGGCTATGAATCTTAGATATTATTAGATAACATCATACAAAATGTTATATAGCATCATAAGGAGGACCTATTACAAATCCTATCCCTACAAAATGATTTGTCTAATACATAATACCACATAACATTATACAAAATGTTATATAGTATCATAAGTACTCATTACAAATGTGATGATAGAAAATAGTGGTAGTGTGAGGAAGATGGTGACGGAACACAACACATTATCATTATTAGCAATGATCTTTTGCACCATTATGTTAAATTGTTATTTCCCTCTTTTTCTTTGATGATTTTACTTTCTACAATAACTTCACAAGCAAGTTACACTTTCTATTCTTCAAAGGTAAAGTGTGGAGTTTGAAGACAAAAGTTGTAGTAGTAGATGGGAGATAAAGTATAGAAATGGTATTTAAGTAATGGGTGAGTGGGAATGTGAACCAATTTTACTAAAATACAAGTTGAAAACATACTATGTTTTAAAATTTTGCTTTCTCATGTTTAAAGTATGGGGAGATAAAGTAAAGAAATAATATTCTGTTTTCTCATGCTCAAAGCATGGGGAGATAAAGTAAAGAAATAATATTTTGCTTTTTTAGGAAGTGTTTCCTGTCTCAAATTAGCAGTATTCTATTGAGGCCCACTAGTTACTTCTTGATCAATGCCCTAACATGTCATGCATATGAAAGTCACATTGAATTCTATGCATGCAAATACTTTATTGAACTAGGCAAACAACACATTTTAGAGTGGATGTACAAATTACCATTTGGTTGAAATTCTCTCTCTTGCAATTAATATTTTTTTCCTTCTTTCCTCTCTCTTCTCCTTCTTTTAAGATTGCAATATTGTAACTTCAACCTCCTTCTCTACTTTATCAAGGAGTTTATCATAGATTCTATTTTTTGCCTTGGGCTTTGCATAACCATTCAAGTACAAGTCTTATTTGTGCATTGTAGCAAATTCACGTTTCATAACCAACATCTCTCTCCCTCTTTTTTATATACCTTTTTATTTCATCAAGAAAAGGAATGGATGTTCACATTTATCATATCTCTTGCAACTAACTTTTTTTCCTTCTTTTCTCTCTCTTCTCCTCGTTGTAAGATTGCAATATTGTAACTTCAACCTCCTTCTCTACTTTATCAAGGAGTTTCTTATAGATTTTATTTTTTGCCTTGGGTTTTGCATAACCATTCAATTACTAGTCTTATTTGTGCATTATTGTGAATTCAAATTTCATAATCAACATCTCTCTTCCTCCTTTCTATATACCTTTTTATTTTATCAAGAGAAGGAAGGGATGTTCACATTATCATATACCAATTCAATCACGCTTTTATGGCATAATAAAAGGAAACCCATAATATAACTCATAATATAAAACCAATTCAAAACCCATAATATAACTCCTCTTATAGAACATCCACTACACTCAAAGAAATAGAATAATCTACTACTCACTTATTTTGTTTTATGATGAGCACAAACTTGTACAAACAATTCCAAAAATAAAATATCATTACATTTTTCATGAAAAAATATTCAATGCACAACATTTATACAATATCGAGTGAAACAATAATTGCAATACTATATCTACCTTTTCTTTCTCTAGATCAGTCTCTCCCTCAATTTTAGCATGCTCATCATTAGCCTCACCCTTTGCATCCTTATAATCAATACAATTATTCTCTTCATCAACCTCATCATCTTCATAAGCCTCATCATCCTCACTAACCTCATCTTCCTCTTCTTTTATTTCATTCATTGATCATCATCCTCATCCTTAAGACAATTATCCTACAAAGTGAATTTGAAAGTACAATGTCAAAACTATTTTTTCTATTACAATATCTCCAAGCCAAATTTTAAATATCATCATTTACACATTACAAGAAAAGAATAATGCAAAGTTCATGTTTCATTATTAAACAAGTTGTCACCTCAATCCTCATTATACTCATCAATCAAGACACGATCCTCTTTCCAACCTCTACTACCTTTTATTGGAAAATTATCACTTTCCTATGAACATCATTATTATTTGTGTTGGTCAAAAAAATTGTACATTTGAATGTATCTTCAAATTAGGGAATTTTTTTGACAAGTCTGTCACACACTTCTATACCCAAGGATGACAATCATTATACATGTAATTGATTCTTTCAACCGCCTCTACGAATATGAGTAACAATTTCTACCATTTTTTTTTTCCAAACAATGCATGGTTGTCGGTCTAAAATGGAAAAAGTAACTTACTAATGTTACTAACAATTTAAGTTCCATCTAAATACATTGCATTCATTGTTGTAAGCAAGAAAGTTATTTAATCATTTAAATAATTTATATGAAAATTAAATTCTTACAAACGGATGTAATAAATTTCCAAGATGTCTTTCAATTAATCTAAAATTTTATGGTTGTATAAAAGTTTCAAAGTTAAAAGGCAATTTGTGTCTTTCAAATTTCATGTTCAAATACACACTATGTACTTCTAATTTTTGGTTGAAATACACACTATGTATTTCATCTTGCAAATTTTTGGGATCCTCATATTTTTGTGCATGTTTTCTTATCATATTTATTCTCCTCACAGAATGGTATTCATTAACCATCATAAACAACATATGGGTATTATATGTTGGATTATAGAGAAGGGGGATGAATCAGTAATCCTTGAATCCAAATACCTAAAAAGCTTTTCTTTGATTAACTTGGTAGTAGCTCGGTTAAACATAGTTCACTATTTACCAACAATAGTAAATAAACTTTAACAATTAGTACATCAATCACATAAATCATGCATCACATGTAACACCAATATTTAACATCGAAACCCAACTTTGGGAAAAACCACTATGGCAATTTTCACCTACTAAGAAAATACTCTTCTGAAGTAAGCCCAATTAAGAGCCAATCTAGTTAAAGATTACAATACACATTGTTAGGTTTGACCCAGTCAAGGGATTTACCTCAGATTTTTTAGGATTTTCACCTTATTAGGAGTGACCTTGTTAGAGGGCTTCAAACACTCTATCTAGAATGTTACCTTTTTCAAGGATTTTACAATAAGACTACTAGGTCTACTCTGTTAAGATATTTCTCTATTACAAATGCTAGTAAGTAACTGTAATTAAATTGACCTATAGATTTGCAACTATCTTTTCTCAATCAGATCCTTTGTGTGCTCTTCAATCTTCACTTTAATTCTTCATTATCCACTGACATCAACACTTCATCAAATCCTTCTTACACACTCGAAACCTCTCTATTCCTTCTTCACTACTTCAATCGGTTACTCTTCTTTTCATTACTTTGCCAACCATTTGTCCATACAAGCTCATCTTTTATATAGACAACTGTTGCCTCTTAATCTCCTCTATTACATTTTCCTTTAATCAATCATAACCATCCAATTCATTATACCTTGAATCTAGATCTCAGTAATATGTTTTCTTTTCACCTAAGAACTTGAACTTTTTTTAAACTCATTCCATCTCTTTTTGCCATTTAGATCTTGTCGTAGATTTTCATCTTGAATTTTCATAATCATATATCTTTGTAACTAACTATCCTCATCATCATGATCATTCATCTCATCATAGCTAATCATTAAATGTTGATTTAATCCTTATTTAATATATGGTCCTTGCTTAATGTCCTTCATCTAAATTTTAGTTACCTTCGTTCGATACCTAAAACTTTCTTGCTCGGTGCCTTGAGTTCCTTTTTCTTTACCGAGTGACCTTTCCTTTTACCTTTATCTTACTGAGGGAATTTTCCTACTTGGCAACCAAAACTCATTTGTTTACTGACTTGTCAAATCTTCATTACCATGCTTTACCAACTTAACATAATCATATGTTAAGTAGAAAAAAATTATATCAGCATAACCTAATCATTGCTCGATCTGTATCAGTTGCCCAATTAAGTTCTTCAACTTCACAACATCTCATTTATTCTTCTCCTTAACTCATTCAACTTATATCATTATCGAATGATATGGCAACATAATATATAAAGCAAAAATCAATTGCTTGACATCAATGACAAGACAATAACTGATCTAACCTTTCTACACTCATGTACTCTTCTAATCTTGGTCGGTCTTCATCATCATCACCATCCGATAATCAATCTTCAATATTACTATCAGTTATAGTAACAATCTCCCTCTTTGGCATTGATGGAAACACTAACAATACTCAGTGTTTAATTGATGATGGTACACTTCACTGTCATTCATATTTTGTACTCCCTCTGAGTAGTAACTTTTTCTTTTTTGTACTTTTTCTTTTTCTGAGTCCACCAGCAACATTCTCCTTTGTATTCATCAATCATCAATGATAATCTCCCTCTTTCATATATATTCTCCCTCTTTTGATAAACTTTATACTCCCTCTTTAAAACAACAATGCCAAAGAAACATAAACTTCTCAAATTATACCTCAAGTATATAGATTTGTCATTGTAGTCATAAAGATCTTTCACACCTTCAAGCTTCACCTAAAGAGTGAACACTAGCATCAACTCACAAAATAGATATTCTAATGAGTTAATGAATTGTTGATGCATGCATCTTGCCTTAGTGCACATTGGATAGGGGAAGAACCCCTAACTTGCCTCGGAGATACTCAAAAGCATCCTTCAGTAGTGGTTTGGTAAATATGTCAGCTATCTGTTCTTTAGAATTCACATACTCCAATGTCACATGATTATCTTGTACTTTCTCTCTCAAGTAGTGATACTTAATAGATATATGCTTTGTTTTTTAATGCATCACCAAATTCTTTGATATGTTTATAGCACTAGTATTATCGTAATAAATTATAATTGGATCAGTAATCTCTTCATGCATATCTTCTAGTTGTTGTTTCATCCACACAATATTAGAACAATTCATAGCTACATCAACATACTCAGCTTTGACAATAGATTGTGAAATACAACTTTGTTTCTTGCTTAACCATGTCACTAGTCTTTCTCCTAAAAAGAAAGCTCCACCCCTAGTGCTCTTTTTGTCATCAACATTTCTAGCCCAGTCAACATCAGTATATACCTTGAGATCAAAATCTCCTCCTTTTGTGTATAAAAGACCAAAATCTTCAATCCCTTTCAAATATTTGAATATCCTTTTAATTGTAGACAAATATGTTTCCTTTGGGTTGGCAGAAAACCTTGCAACTATACCAATAGAATGTGCAATATCAGGCATGTTGTGTATAACATACTATATCTTACCAATCATAAATCAATAAAGTGTCTCATTCAATTCCTTAGTGTCATCTTCCTTTAACAGTTTACAACCAATAGCCATCAGTGTTCCAACTAGTTTTGAGTCTTCCATATTGAAAGTCTTTAGGATCTCATTGATATACTTTGATTGTGTTATGTAGATCCCATCCTTTACTTGTTGAATTTGAAGCCCAATAAAGAATTTAATCTCTCCTATCATATAAATCTCAAATTCCTTTCTCATTTCCTCGGCAAATAATGTAGACATTATCTCATTTCCACCAAATATAATGTCATCAACAAATATCTCAGCAATCAAAATTTCATCAGAACTATCACATTTCAAGTATAAGTTGTTATCACTAGTCCTTTCAAATCCAGTCTTAGTTAAGAGTGTAGCCTTTCATACCATGCTTGGGGTGCATGCTTCAATCCATATAAATCTTTATGTAGTTTTCATACCATATCCTTATTGCTTTTGTCAACAAATCTGTCAAGTTAATCAATGTAAACTTCTTCTTCAAGAAGTCCATTCAAAAATGCAAACTTATCATCCATTTGATAAACTTTGAATCTTGCGTAAGCAGTATATGCAAGTGATATTCTTACACCTTCTAATCTAACAACAGGGGAAAATGTCTCACCATATTCAATACCTTCTTCTTATGCATACCCTTTGCAGACTAATATTTCTCTCTTTTTTATCACATCTCCTTTCTCATTATTTCTGAAAATCCATTTTTTTCCTACCACATTCTTATCCTGAGGTCTTGGTACCAGTGACCAAGTCTTGTTCTTTTCAATTTGATCAATTTCTTCTTTCATAGCATTCATCCAATCTTCATTCTCTAGTACATCCTTAACTAATCTTGGCTCAAATTTAGAAATCAAACATGTGTTATCTTTCAACTTACTTCTTGTCATGACTCATGCATTCTTGTCTCCAATAATTCTACTTAATGAGTGGTGTCTTCTCACATATTTTGCTAATACAGGCTTGACAAATTGTTCATCAATATTTTCATCTCTCAGTGGAGGCTCATCTTGTTCATCGATTTCTTCTTTTTGTAGTTCAGTTGTGTCAACCGAATTACCTTCTTGTACATTGACAAATCTTTTGTAATCCTCAGGTTCTTTTTTGCTATCCTCTTCATTCCTTTCTTCAAATTCACCAATTCTTACATTTGCACTTTCAACAATTTTGTTAGTAGCCTTGATCAAGCGTTTATATGCTTTTCTCTTTGATGAATAACCAAAAAATATACCTTCATCTCCTTTAGAGTCAAACTTTCCATTTCTGGAATCCTTCAGTATATAACACCTACTTCCAAAAATTTTAAAGTCACTTACATTCGGTGTGTGACCAAACTAGAGTTCATATGGTGTCTTGTTTGTACCTTTCTTCAACTATACTCGATTGAGAATATAAACTGTAGTACTTATGGCTTCTCTCTAGAATGTTTGTGCAACTTTTTTGTTAATTAACAAAGTTCTAGCACGGTCAACAATAGATCCATTTCTTCTCTTAGCTATCCCATTTTGTTGTAGAGTCCTTGGTGCAAATACTTATCTCTTGATTCCATGCTCAATGCAAAAGACAGTAAATTCATCATAGATAAATTCACCTCCTCTATCTGATCTCAGACACTTCAAATGTTTACTTGTTTCTTTTTCAACTCTTACTTTATACCACTTAAACATTTTAAATGCATTATATTTTTCCTTTAGAAACATAACAGACATCATTCTTGAATAATCATCAACAAATAAAATAAAGTAGTCATCTCCATAATAAATTTGAACTCTCATAGGACCACAAAGGTCAATATGAACTAATTCCAAAATATCATTGGTAGAGTAATATTTTCTTGAAAAACTTGACTTAGTCATCTTACCAATCTAACATTCCTTGCACATCACTTTATCAAGTTTTCTCAGTTTTAGTAAACCTCTTACTCTAATCTTCTTACTTACTTTGATCAAGTTATCAAAATTCACATGATAGACTCTCTTATTCCATAGCCATACATCTTCAACTTTAGTAAATAAGTAATTCTTTGCATCAATATCAAGATAAAATAGATTACCTCTTGATTATCCACCAATTCTAATTAGATCTCCATCAACACCATAGATTTTCACCTTTCTATTATGAAATTCTAGTAGGTGGCTAGTATTGTTCAGTTGTGCAACACTCAATAGATTATAGTTTAGTCCTCTAACCTACTATGCATCATTACATCTCATTTTTTCATTCAAAATAATGGATCATTTACCTTTCACAGGACATGGAGCATCATTGCCAAATCTGACAAATCATCCATCATACTCTTCTAGGTTCTCAACTTATCAATATCACCAGTTATATGATGTGAACATCCACTATCAATAATCCATGGGTCTAGTTTACTTACATGAGAAACAAGTTCTTTCTTTTTTTTATCTTCATATGTTTCTTCATCTGAGTCTTCCTTTACTGCAACATAGACAACTTCATATCATTCTTCGGTATCATCAGATTCATCATCAATTACACCTTCCTCAACTAGATAGAAAGACTTCTTACCTTCGTCCTTAAAATCTCTAAGTATTCGGTGTCAAATGTCCCTTTTGTCATTCTTATCATTCCTGTCATTGTCAAGACATCTAGATGCAATATGTCCAATATTATTACAATTGAAATATTTCAATGGTAACTTGCTTTTGTACTTTCCTTTACCTCTAGGTAGTCTGTTAGTCAGTAGTGCTTCCAATTCCTATTTTTCTTTCTCTTCGGTTAGGATACTATCATATTCATTTGCATATGAATTACTATGATTTTCTCTTTCTCTTCTTGATGGTCCAATACTCACAGATGACTTGAAGGCAGTTTCAATGGTCGGTAGACTATTATCATAATTGCTAAGCTCAAATGCAGTCAGCTTACCGATTAGGGCTTCAAGAGTAAGAACATTGTTTGGTATGGATCTCAATTCGTAAATAGAAAATACTCTAATAGCATAGTTGGAAGAAAGAGTTCTCAAGATTTTACTTACCACTTCTTCATTAGTCAATGTTCCACCCTCACCTCTGATGGAACTCACTACTTCCTTGATTTTGTTTCTATATTGTCTAATGTTCTCTTCATCCTTCATTCTCATTTCATCATACTTTACCCTATGACTATCAACCTTAGCTTTTTGTACATGTTGATCTCCACCATAGATAAGTGTAAGCATGTCCCACATTTCTCTTGAATTGTCACACTCATTAACATCATTACATTCAACATTGGAGAGGGAAAAAGAAATCTCTATCATAATCGAGTTATGTTCCTTCTTTTATTTCATTTGATCAATTGTCATAGGTCTGGTAGGCATTGGAGTGTAGTCATTATCCAGCAGATGCAGTGCATATTCTCCAATCCTAGATAGATACAATCTGATTCTGCTTTGTCATGTTGAGAAACTTTCTTTATTTAGCTTAGGTACTTCTCTTCTATACATCTTTGGATATTTTACTCAAGTCTTTTAAACTTATCTTGTCAGTGTACGAGGCTTTGATAACAATTGTTGGATTACAGAGAGGAGGGGTGAATCAGTAATCCTGAATCCAAATACCTAAAAACCTTTTCTCTGATTAAATTGGTAACAACTCGATTAAACACATTTCACTATTTACCGACAATAGTAATTAAATTATAACAATCAATAAATCAATCACATAAATCATGCATCACATGTAACACTAATATTTAATGTGGAAACCCATATTTGGGAAAAAACCTCTATGGGAATGTCACCCACTAAAAAAATACTCTTCTAAAGTAAGCTTGATTAAGAGCCAATCTAGTTAAAGATTACAATACACACTATTAGGTGTGACCCAGTCAAGGGATTTACCTCATATCTATTAAGATCTTCACCCTATTAGGAGTGGCCTTGTTAGAGGGCTTCAAACACTTTATCTAGAATTTTACATTTTTTGAGGATTTTACAATAAGACTATTAGGTCTACTCTATTAAGAGATTTCTCTATTACAAACGCTAGTAAGAAAAAATTATTAAATTGACCTATAGATTTGTAACTATATTTTCTCAATCAAATCCTTTGTGCACTCTTCAATCTTCACTTCAATTATTCATCATCCACTGGCATCAATACTTCATTAGATCCTTCTTATACACTCAAAATCTCTATGTTCCTTCTTCACTGCTTCATTCGGTGACTCTTCTTTTCATCACTTTGCCAGCTAGTTGTCCATACAAGCTCATCGTTTATATAGACAACTGTTTCCTCTTAATCTCCTCTATTACATTTTTCTTTAATCAATCTTAACTGTCCAATTCATTATACCTTGAATCTAGATCTCGGTAATAAATTTTCTTTTCACCTAGGAACTTGAACTTTTCTTGAAACTTGTTCCATCTCTTTTTGTCATTTAGATCTTGTCATAGATCTTCATCTTTAATTTTCATAACTATATATCTTTTTAACTAACTCCCCTCATCATCATGGTCATCTAGCTCATCATAGCTAATCATTAAATGTCAATTTAATTCTGATTTAATATTTATTCCCTGCTCGGTGTCCTTCATCTAAATTTTGGTTACCTTTTCTCAGTGCCTTGAGTTCCTTTCGCTTTATCAAGTGGCCTTTCCTTTTACCTTTACCTTACTGAGTGACTTTTCCTACTCAGTAGCCAAAACTAGTTTTCTTACCGACTTGTCAAATCTTCATTACCATGCTTTACCAAATTAACATAATCATATATTAGGTAGAAAAAAATTATATCAACATAATCTAGTTATTGCCCGATCTGTATTAGTTTCCCAATTAAGTTCTTCAACTTCACAACATCTCATTTCTTCTTCTCCTTAACTCATTCAACTTATATCATTACCAAATGATATGGCAACATAATATAAATAAAAAATCAATTGCTTGACATCAATGAAAAGACAATAACTGATCTAAAATTTCTACTCTATTGCATTCTTCTGATCTTGGTCAGTCTTCATCAGATAATCAATCTTCAACATTACTATCAGTTATAGTAACAATTATCCCTATGAAACAACACTTTTAAGACCTTATAACATGCATAACATCATACAAAATGTTGTATACCATCATAAGGGTAGCCGCCAAGATGAGGTTTTATGTGATGATGCAAAGGAGTGCTAGCATGAGGAATATAGAGAGGGAATGATATGTTGTGGATAATAATGGTAGCTTTTCACACCATTTTCCTAGTCAATGGACATCCATCTAGTACTACTCTTATTTCCCTTTTTTTTTGTGTATTATATTATGCAATCAAATTTTATATAGTAATGATGTTTCTGTTGTTGAAAGGTAAAGAGTGGAGTCCACGATGATGAGCTAAGAGTGGCGGATATGATGAACAAATAATATTCATGTCAAGGATAACTAACAATACAATTCATTCCATTTTTTATTTGGATTCTCACTTTTATAAACTTTTAAAATAGAATTGGAAAAATTAAGTGCAAGTTGTCAAACATTGTCTTTTGAAACTTAATTTTTTTTTAACTATTTATATTACTAATTTTTTTTAACTATTTATATTATGATTTATATTTCAAATACCAACAACACCATTTTTTCTATTACTTGGAAAACTCAATCTACTTTACCATAACAGTTAACCTTCAATAGTGTGGGTCATAAAACATGTTATGTTTTGAAACCTATAATTTGTTTTCTCAAACATTGTCACAAAATGTAAATGTACACATGTATGAATATGATTTTCTTTTTTATAAATAGTAGGTTTCAATACATGTTATTTTTTCAACCTACATTTCATGCAATACTTCATAGCATACATTTATCACAACACATACTATCTGGTATATTAAAAATATATATATAAGATTTAGAATACATTATATTTTTTAACCTATAAAATGGATTTCTTACAATATCATAACATATAAATCATCTTATAAAACTGGGAAAATTGAAATTCACCATGGATTTAAGAGCAATTACTTACTCATTTCCTTAACAAATACATCAAGTGGAAATGGAAACTCCTCTAGTAGCTATTCTCCCCACAAAATGGAATTGCTAGAATTATAATAAGACATCATGTCATCACAAGGTCCATCACCCTATGATGAAATGATGATAAAAAATTAAACGTATAACTAGATGAATGAACGACTTGATCATACCATTTCCATCTATGACCACATCACTACATATGGGCCCATATGTTAATAATAAAATAAAAAATAAAGAGAAAAGGTAGACCATAAAATATTTCCAAAATTGTTGCATTTTTCATTTTCATTTTGATAGTTGGCATGCATCGATAGTTGTGTTTGGAAAGGGTAAGAGAAAATCACATGCCCTTGTATATCATGGTACAGACATTTGTAAGAGATAGACAACAAATTGGTGTGCTTCCTCCATGCTATTTTATTTTGTGTGTCCTCTTTTTTAAGAAATATGAAAAAATAAAAATATTAAAGAAAATTGTGACATGTCCATTTTGTTTTCTACATAGGAATATGGAGCTATCATTTTTTATGGCTATGGAGAAACATCAATAATGCTCATGTTATTCATAGTTTATGATAAGAAAATTTAGCAAAAATGATTTTACGCACTACTTTGGATTTAGTTTTCTATGGTATAATGTGCATGATCCAGCTTTCAAAAGTTCATCCTTCTTAATTAATTCTATCATATTTTTGTGGCTATGGTGTGTCAAAATATAGTCAAGGTTAGACATGAAAAAAATATATTTAGACCTTCTTGATCTTCACCCACGCTTTGACAAATTCAAAATTGTGTTGTCGTGTTCCACATCAGCCACTCTTTCACACTTTTGTAGCCATTTTGGTTGACCATGCTCAAATTGGTTGGTAATATTTTCATATTTTTTACCAAGGTTCTTTTATAATATCATGTTTTTATCACATTGAATAGGTTTGTTGACTATTTATTTTTGCTAAGGTGTATTTTGGAATGTTTTGTGGATGGCCAATATTGCATTTAGTAGGTATGCATATCTATAAAGGAAAAATACTTTTTTTGCAAATTATGTTCTAGAATTGTGGATAGGGTAAATAAAGGGGTTGTGATAGAGGGGTATTTCAAAGGGTTTTCACAATTGTCAAAAAACTCACTTTGTATGTTGATTTCTATATTGTGATATCATACTTTATGGTGTCAGTACTATTATGTTTTGTCTACTTCGATGTCCACTACGATTATTTATATGTTATGATGTCTTATGCATGTTGTTTTCTATAGGCAATGGTGCAAAGTTTTACAAAAAAAATTATACAGAAGTATTGGATGAAAAAATCTTTGTGTTTACACAACATCTCTAAATACAAAATTATGAAGCAAAATGGTCATTTATATTCAATGATATTTCCACTTGACATTTTGTATCTTATATGTTACTGACCAATCACAATAACAAATGTCATGTTCCCTATTCAAGAGCATTTCAGACCCAAATATACAAAGATCTTTCATAAATGAACATAGCTACATTAAATTTAGAGACAACAATAACAATAATTATCAATTCCCCTAAGCAACTAATCTAAAATATATCAAAAAATGCGACCTACAAATATGTCAATTATTTTGGAAATTAAATTGTTAACAACACTTGTCATTCAAGTTGTGAGAGCTAGAATCACTTGAATTTAGTGGAGCTCCTCAATGTCTAGTCAAGCATCATTCCAAATTAACAATATATGAGGAATACAAGTGTTAGTGATATTTAAATTGTAAATTTAACACATTTTTTTATTACAAACAAATCATGTTTTCAAATGTACTTGTATTTGAAATTTTTTTTGTGTCAAACGTCCCTACTTGTACAAAAAAAAGACAAACATGTTAAATTATACAAAGATGGTTTAATTTCCAAAGTAACCTATCAATAATACTAAAAATATATACCACCAATAATATTTGTCAATTTAATATTTTTTGGAACTATGAAGAAGTGGATGTTCATTCAGATTTTTCAAATTCAAATCTCTTCACACTTGACTTCTAAGATATCTTTCAAATATTATTAAAGAAAATTAGATGTTGGAAAACATATTGTGTATTTAAACCTTTAATTTTCTGTACTAATCAAATTAAAAGATACAAAATCATATATACTAATATTCGTAAAACCCTCTAAGATATCTTCAATTGTAAGTGAAGATAAGTACGTGCTATAAAATATATTGTATATTTCAACTTGGAGTTATCTATAAGTTTATCAAATCAAAACACATTAAATCATATCTAATAATCTCCACATAACCCTTAGTACCATCTTAAATTGTAAGCACCTTACATGTGTGCAATTTAAGGACTATTTTGTGCCCACCTTATGTTGGAAAATCTTACTTGGGAAAGTGAGATACTGAGAGGGGGAGGGGGGTGAATCAGTTATCCATTAAAACTTTCACTTTCATATTAATTCAACATATGTACTATTATCATGAACTTCAATGTTGAAATGAATCTAATATTATAATCACATCCATAAAATGAAACACATAACACAAAGATTTGGTAACCCAGAAACCCTTGAAAGGTAAAGCTAGGGTGGGGATGACACCCACAAATCTTCACTACTACAACAATAAAGTGTCCATGTTAGGGCTACAAAGTTTTGATCACTTCTAGTGATCTACCCTATGAAGGGTTTGCCCTACTAAGAGCTTATAGACTTATACAATCTACCTTGATTAAAGGATTTAAAACTCACAGCTAAGTAAGCACTGTGTTAAGAGATTTACAAAGGTTTGTTAGGACCACTATTAAGAGATGTACCCTGATTCACTTGTTAGAATGTATCAGTTCCTAATCCTTCAATTTGTACTTTTAAATGCTGATAAAATATATCCTCTTTGGAATACTTATCTAATCTCAAAATCAAATATGACTATGTTTTGTCCTTCACTTATTTGCTTAGTCACTCTGCCTGATTCATGCATGTGACAATCAAAATATTTCTTTCATTCACATATTACGGATCTCCTCATGTTACTTTACTGTAGGGTTTCTATGTCACCTTATATAGACAACTGATCAAGTTCTAGATCAAGATCAACGATCTAGATTCATCACTTATGTCACTTAAGTATTCTCTTTTTCTGATTGGTTACATTGCTTGCATAAGGATTAATGATTGAAATCATGATTCTTAATCAACTCCTTAATTAACTAAAAAATCATTAAATCACGCATAGAAGTCGGCCAAAATGATTTACCTAGGTGTTTGTGCCATTACAAATACATATACAAAAACTAGTCCACTCGGCATATGAAGCCTCTAATGCTCGGTCAAAATTGTTCTTCATATACTGGCACTCGATATTGACTCTTCTATACAACTCACCATATATATTGCTCAGTAACTACTGAAGTACTCGATGACCACTGACTTGCTCGATAGTAACTAAATTTCTCGATACATATACAAAATACAAGTCTAGTATATTACACGGCCTTAATAGGATGGCTCACTCACAGTGATGACTAGCCAACATTGCCTTGAAAATGACTAAGTGTTGGACACTAATAGACAATGACTTAGAGATCAACAATCCCCCCCTTTGACATTAGTGGAAAAAATGCTTTATCATGACTCTTTATTACATAATCAAAATAGTACTTCAAATAGTACTTAGTAGTTGATTACTCTCCCTAAGACTATGACTCAGTCTTCATTACATTTACATGACTCTGACATACAATAGGTAAGTATTTACAATTCAAAATAGTATGTCATGCCTTTATCTACATCTTTTATTCCTCCCTTGATCTTTATATATACATGACTCATTTCCCCCTTGTTTTTGTCACTTTGAGTTGTTGGGGTGTTGGGGTTAGATAATACTTATCCAAAAATGCTTTTTGAAGTTGCATAATCATTGTTAGTGCATTATCCTATTTGGATCTGATAGACTCCAAAACCTGTATCTTGATCTCTAGCTGAGTAACCAAACTCTTGGCAATAGAGAGATGGGGATCTCTCTGTACTAACTCCTTTGTTGATGCCAATTCTCAATACATAACCTCCAAATGAGGTGTCAAAAATGTTTTTATCAAGATTTACTTGGCTATTACCTATCCATCATTAGCCATCAGCTTGACTAATCTTCCTTGGGCATGAAGCAATTTTATGAAATGAATAGAGCTAGAACTTGCATCCATGCTTAGTGAGTGTCATGTAGACTTTAGGTCCAATTGCAACTTCTCAATAAGCTCTTGATTGTCCTTAGTGAATGTATCTACATTACATAACTATTTGTACAAAGAATGAACATTTTGTACAACCTCTTCTAGGTTATTCACTAGGTCAGAAAGTTCTACATCCTATTTTACTACAATCTCTATGGAGACCCGCTCAAGTACCTTGGTCTCAAACTTTCTATTAGACCACTACATAAGCTTTTCATTTGCTTCACACTCATCACTATTCACCCTTTTGACAATGTGTACCAATTTCTCTAGTATAGGTGAAGTTTCATTTACATTATCTAACTCAAAAGCCTCTACAAATATGTCCTTAATTTCATGTAGTACCTTCTTTTGTTGATGTTCTTATCTTAGTTCTTCTTGCTTTCTCTTTTTCTTCAAGAGATCTTGCAATATTTGCATATGTTCATATGTTAAGTTATCATTATCCCACTTCAAAATCACTATAACTTCATCTAATGTAACTTGTGTGCTGGGAGAATTATCCTTTTTCTTATGTATTTTCATCTTCTTTGGCTCTGGTGTGTTGCTACTCAACAACTGTACCAAGGCTTGATTAGCCTCTTTCTCCTTAGGTTCCTAAATCTCCTCAGTTATTTTAATTTTAGTCTCTTTTTCTTCTTCAATATGAGGCCCAAAAACTTCTATTGTAGACTTACCTTCTTGATCTTTGTTGTTCTCTTCTCCTTCTCCTTTATTGATTTCAATATTTACCTCGGTAGGTTTATTCTCTATATTTGTTGGCTCACCCTGTTCCTCGGCACTTGTACCTTGAATTCCTTTCTCTTTAACTATGACTATGTGAGAGCTTGTAGATACTAATTTTATAGTTGATGTACCTTTAATCTTTTGATAATATTGTACTTGTATGTACAATTGATGTACTTGTATGATAGTCTTGTGAATCAGTTATCCATTAAAACTTTCACTTTCATATTAATTCAACATATGTACTATTATCTTGAACTTCAATGTTGAAATGAATCTAATATTACAATCATGTCCATTAAATGAAACACATAACACAAAGATTTGGTAACCCAGAAACCCTTGAAAGGTAAAGCTAGGGTGGGGATGACACCCACAAATCTTCACTATTGCAACAATAAAGTGCACCTGTTAGGGCTACAAAGTTTTGATCACTTCTAGTGATCTACCCTATGAAGGGTTTGCCCTACTAAGAGCTTATAGACTTATACAATCTACCTTGATTAAAGGATTTAAAACTCACAGCTAAGTAAGCACTGTGTTAAGAGATTTACAAAGGTTTGTTAGGACCACTATTAAGAGATTTACCCTGATTCACTTGTTAGAATGTATCAGTTCCTGATCCTTCGATTTGCACTTTTAAATGCCGATAAAAGATCTCCTATTTGGAATACTTATCTAATCTCAAAATCAAATATGGCTATGTTCTATCCTTCTCTTCTTTGCTCAATCACTCTACCTGATTCATGCATGTGACAATCAAAACATTGCTTTCATTCACATATTACTAATCTCCTCATGTTAATTTACTGTAGGGTTTTTATGTCACCTTATATAGATAACTGATCAAGCTTCTAGATCAAGATCAACGATCTAGAATAATCACTTATGTCCCTTAAGCATTCCCTTTTTCTGATTGGTTACATTGCTTGCATAGGGATTAATGATTGAAATCATGATCCATAATCAACTCCTTAATTAACTCAAAAATCATTAAATCACACATAGAAGTGGGCCAAAATGATTTACCTAGGTGTTTGTGCCATTACAAATACATATACAAAAATTGGTCCACTCGACATATGAAGCCTCTAATGCTTAGTCAAAATTGTTCTTCATTTATTGGCACTCGGCATGACTCTTCTATACAACTCACCATATATACTGCTCGGTAACTATTGAAGTACTTGGTGACCACTGACTTGCTCGACAATAACTATTGATCAATACATATACAAAATACAAGTCTAGTATATTACTCAACCTTAATAGGATGGCTCACTCACAGTGATGACCAACCAACATTGCCTTGAAAATGACTAAGTGTTGGACACTAATAGACAACATGACTTAGAGATCAACAATCCCCCCCTTTGACATTAGTGGAAAAAACACTTTGTCATGACTCTTTATTACATAATCAAAATAGTACTTCAAATAGTACTTAGTAGTTGATTACTCCCCCTAAGACTATGACTTGGTCTTCATTACATTTACATGACTCTGACATACAATAAGTAATTATTTACAATTCAAAATAGTATGTCATACCTTTATCTACATCTTTTATTTCCCCCTTTATCTTTATATATACATGACTCATTTCCCCCTTGTTTTTGTCACTTTGAGTTGCTGGGGTGTTGGGGTTAGATAATACTTATCCAAAAATGTTTTGTGAAGTTTCATAATCATTGTTAGTGCATTATTCTATTTGGATCTGACAGACTCCAAAACCTGTATCTTGATCTCTAGCTGAGTAACCAAACTCTTGGCAATAGAGAGATGAGGATCTCTCTGTACTAACTCCTTTGTTGATGCCAATTCTCTCTACATAACCTCCAAATGAGGTGTCAAAAATGTTTTTATCAAGATTTACTTGGCTATTATCTGTCCATCATTATCCATCAGCTCGACTAATCTTCCTTAGGCATGAAGCAATCTTATGAAATGAATAGAGTTGGAACTTGCATCCATGCTTAGTGAGTGTCATATAGACTTTAGGTCCAATTGCAACTTCTCAATAAGCTCTTGATTGTCCTTAGTGAATATATCTACATTACATAACTGTTTGTACAAAGAATGAACATTTTGTACAACCTCTTCTAGGTTATTCACTAGGTCAGAAAGTTCTACATCCTATTTTACTACAATCTCCGTGGAGACCCGCCCAAGTGCCTTGGTCTCAAACTTTCTTTTAAACCACTACATAAGCTTTTCATTTACTTCACACTCATCACTATTCACCCTTTTGACAATGTGTACCAATTTCTCTAGTATAGGTGAAGTTTCATTTACATTATCTAACTCAAAAGCCTCTACAAATATGTCCTTAATTTCATGTTGTACCTTCTTTTGTTGATGTTCTTGTCTTAGTTCTTCTTGCTTGCTCTTTTTCTTCAAGAGATCTTGCAATATTTTCATATGTTCATATGTTAAGTTATCATTGTCCAACTTCAAAATCACTATAACTTCATCTAATGTAACTTGTGTGTCGGGAGAATTATCCTTTTTCTTATGTATTTTATTCTTCTTTGGCTCTGGTGTGTTGCTACTCAACAACTGTACCAAGGCTTGATTAGCCTCTTTCTCCTTAGGTTCCTAAATGTCCTTAGCTATTTTAATTTTAGTCTCCTTTTCTTCTTCAATATGAGGCCCAGAAACTTCTATTGTAGAATTACCTTCTTGATCTTTGTTGTTCTCTTCTCCTTCTCCTTTATTGGTTTCAATATTTACCTCGGTAGGTGTATTCTCTGTATTTTTTGGCTCACCCTATTCCTCGGCACTTGTACCTTGAATTCCTTTCTCTTTAACTATGACTATGTGAGAGCTTGTAGATACTAATTTCACAGTTGATGTACCCTTAATCTTTTGATAATCTTGTACTTGTATGGGAACTGGATTGAATTGGATTGGTGCATGGTAGAAATAGACTTGAGGCTACCTTGGTAAGAATTTGACTTTTAATTTCTTCCTCGGTCAAGGCAATAATATTTACTTATGTATCCTCAAGTACATCCTTAATAGTGATCACATCCTATGGTTCACTCACTTCTACCTTCTACCTTTTCTCTTCCTCAAGGATTTGAGGTTCATCTACATCCTCAATATTATCCAGTTCAACTTGTCTGGATGTGCCTTCACCTGCATTCTTATCAACTATCAATCCAAAAATTATTTTCCACATCTGTGCACTTTGTGTAACAACTTCTTCAACATTTATCTTTAATATGGAGTAAGCCCTCAGCTTAGTAATGAACCTATTTCTATGTTGCTCCATAAATTTTGCTATCTACTTTGGTGTCAATTCAAGCATAATCTGTGCCAATGTTCCTTCTCTTGTCTGCCTCTTGGTCATGATGGCATATTATCATCTCTCATAAATTTTTTTAAACAACTCATCAGGGATCAACTTCCCTATCTCCAAAGGTGTCATTTTAAATGTATATAACATTTCTATCATTACATCTTCAATCTTTTCTTTATCAACTTTGCTTAATCTTTCAAATTTTATAAACTTAAATCTTGCCAAACCTACAATGCTCTTGATGTTATGGTAGATTTCATCCACAGTAGTTGGATGCTTGTGTGTTTCCACCTTGATTTTACTAATGTCATCTATATTAGTCATCTCTTCATCATCATCATCCTTTTGTAGATTCAAATTCCTTCTCAGCTTCTTCTTGGTGTAGCTCGACTCTACCTTTGTTTGAGTTTGTTTCCTTTTCTCTGAGCTCTTCCCTTTAGTTTTCTTAACTAGTGTCTTCTTTTGGGGCTTGACAGTAGTTGCAGTTGAATTTTCCCTTGTTCTTGGTCTTGTTGTTGTAGGAGGAGTAGGCTTTTGTTTTCGGTTCTTCTTCTTACTGGACTTGGCAACCATTATCTCTTTTCCCTTCTTTTGTGTATCTACTTCCTCCTCTTCACTCTCTTTAGAATCACTTGTCTAGTCCTCACCCCAACCTTGTGTAATTTCTAGAGGTGCATTCTCCTCTTCTCCTTGTCCTAGCATTTTCTCAAGATTTTTTATTATCTTCTTTCTTTTCCTCTCTAGGGTTGCATACTTTAGCCCTAATGTAATCTTAGACTTTGCTTCTTCATAATTCCCAAAAATCGTGGCCTTAGTATCATTCTCTTCTGCAAGTAAAGCAGTTATAGCTGTTGAAGTCTCATCTATGTTAAATTCATAGGGAAATGGTCTCAACCATGCTACCCTTGACATAACAACTTGAAAAAATGTGTGGTCAGTATCCACAAGAAAACACATATCATCATAAAATTTCTCTACAAGGGATACTGGAATTTTGCTTCTCTTTCACATTTCTTCTTAAACTCTACAAATTAATTCTCCATCACACTATCAAAATTGTCTCCTAATTGCTGAATAAACTCATTAATCTGTTGTGTCATAGGTCGGTCCTTACTCCATATTACATCTCCTATTGTACAAAAATTATTTTGTACATAGAAAAATATACAAACTATCAAGGATCTGAACTTACATATTGAGTTCTTTTCATTCCTGATTGATGATAGGTTCTTAGCACATTGTGTTAGTTATAGCTTGGCAAGATGATAAGTTTGATCTTTCTTCACAATTTTCCATGCTTGGTTCACTGCAATGCAAGGGTTACTATCCATTCAGCTTGATTGATAAAACTTGTGAGCAATTATCCTCATAGAAAAATTGATCTGAGGATCTATTATGGTGGAGATAGTCATTCCTCTCTTATTCCTTAGTGCCATTGTGTTTGCTTGAATTACTTCCTTTCTTTGGCATCTCATTGTATTCTTCCCAATAAGAATAGGGTAACCAGTGACTTGGTGAATAATTTCCTTGGTGATCTTCACCAGCCCATTCTCCAACTACAATTGTATGTCATGAGCTCCACTTAAGACAATCTTGATCCATTCAATTTTTAAATTTTGAGGAAATTCTAGGGCATGTACTAACCCTTTCTTGACAATGTGTTGATGCTCTATCTTCAACACTTTGTTTATACACAATTTCTTGTATGTGTAATGCCCAGCCAGGGAACCCAAGAGAGATTAACCTAAAACATGCTACGAAGTTTGGTGAATAATTTTTTTTTCTAAAGTTAACATTCAAGATAAACATCAGTGCAGAAGCAATTACCATTTACTCACATTAAACCAACAACCATCATAGATTACAAAACTCGAGGGTCCCATGACATAGAATTACTAAAGAACAAAACTAATCTAAAACAACATCAACAAAAGATTCCATAACATAATATTACAAATACATCGAACATCATAAAATACAATCCTCAAGGATATCCATGATATCTAAATAAACTCACATCCACTGCAGATGTCGCAGGGTATGTGGTAATCACTCTAACCATAATTATACAATGTCCAAATTAGGTATCACATGCGATACTCTAATACCGGATTACAAATAATGAAGATATGAAAAGAACCACTAATGAAGAATCATAAGGAACCAACTGTAGAAGATCCATCAAGCATTGGCACTAGGACATCGAATCTCAAATGGTAAAGAATCACTACCACTCATCTGTGTAGAACCACAAAGGTCTACCCCATCATGATGAGGAGATAACAACAAACCCCATTTGAATAACCAATACCAAAGCAAGGATAAAACCACTAAGCAAGAGGATCCTAAAATCTCTCTACTCAAGGTAAAAAAAATAAGTGATAGGTACAACTCACTAATCTAGAGGCAACCGACACATGCAAAATAACTAGACTATGCATAAGTAGGTGTAATCTTGTACGTCTAACCCTTGAGTCTTGCCCTAATAATCACTCTGGATCCCAAAACTCAAGTGACCATACATGGATCAATGACTTCTCATACAGATGAAGCCATTAACTATGCTATACTCACCTCTCAAGGTGGCTAGCATCATCTCCATTCCCACCTTAGTTTGTACTAGCACTCAAGCATCAACGAGGAACATATCTTATTAAGTTCATTTATTTCCCCTTAATTTTATTATGTTATCACTTGATTATAGATACTTACAATAAGTGATCCTGGCAGCCACTTGTGAGCCCCGACACTTATTGCAAGCCACCTCCTAAAGCATATCTAGGTAAACTACCCTAGACTCACAAATCTCACATAGATCCAACATAGATAGAAATCAGGTAGTCCCACATCCAGAAACATACACAGGAATCAGGATTGACTACAGATATGTGATTACAAAAATATAGTACATCATGAGCCTATATGGTCAGATAGGGTAATAATAATACAAATCACACTCACGCCAAACATAAGCAGAAAACATGAACATAGAAAACAATACCCCAACCTCTGTACATTTCCCTAGGCCATCTATTGCCCAAAAATTAGATGAACACAATACCCAGGAAATATATAATCACATTCCATAAAACAACCAATTACAGTATACATATGCGTATCCAAAAATTGGAAACACGGATTCAAGATAATTTGAATCTAACCAAAAGCATGCATCATGGAAACACATCTAGTCATAATATTAAACATCTCATATAATTAATTCAAATTAGGTTAAATAATTAATTCAACAATGAACAAATAACCTATATATCCAAATCAATATGCCAATTTGATTCTAAAATAGACTATATAATTTAATTCCCATTAAATTAAATAATCAATTTATAAAATTGCTATTAATTAATCGAACACCAAAACAAAGTTTATTAATATATCAATGAACAAAACTTCTCATTTTAAAAGTAAGTAATAAATGAACTTTATTAAATAACTTAAATAATTAAATAAAATTTTATTTATTTAAGATTGAGTTTAATATTATCTAGAAATACTAATTAAAAGATTAAAAGTTAATATTTTTACAAAATTTAATATAAACTCTTTAAATAAAAATAATTTATTAAAAAATAACATATATATATATATATATATATATATATATATATATATATATATATATATATATATATATATATATATATATATATATATATATATATAAACAATTAATATATATATTTAAATGAAACAATAATAAAAAAAAAACAATGAAAAGTGGCCAAGTGGGGAGGGGGAGGGGAGTCATGGGCCCGCTCCCCCATAGCACCTGCAGGGCACGCTGTAGCGCCTGCTATAGTACCGTGCGCTGCACGACACCTGCAGGTCATGCTACGCACAGTTCTGTAGTGTTGTGCCTTGCACGGACTACAACCATGCGCAGTCATAGAGAAAGGTAAGGGGGGTGGGTAGGGGGTTTGGTGGCCCCGCTCCCCCCAATAAATATTTTTTAAATATTTTTTTTATAAAACCCAGTACCCACCCATAGTTTGCTTTGTATTTCAGTTGTTTGGCCGAATTCTTTTGGGTCACTTTTCATGTGATCAGTTATTATTTTCATAAATGATGATTCTGGATTATTGTTCATTATATGTGTTTATCATGCATTGTATAGATTAGATGATGATATCATTATGATGTTATGTTATGTTTTATATTGGTTTATGATGTACTTACCCCATACTTGCATGTGTATGTACTTGTTTGATGTGTTTGTATGGTAGAGGGTGGAGGCGTAGTTACTTGCCTTGTCGAGATCCACACAACTGATCGTACCTTATCATTGTCTGCTATATATGGGATGTACATGCTTTGTCTTGTGATAACAAGTTTGCAGGTACAGGGCATCGTCTTCCCTAAATTGGCAGGAGTGAGTGTGCCCATAAATATTCATCTCAATGGTAAAGAGGGGAGATAATACACAGACCCAACACCTTAACTTAAACCTATTTGTCCTAAGATTGGATAAGTATCTGATGACTACCTTACCCAGATTTGTCTAGGTGACATGAATTCGTGGATCCCATCCTTGAGTATGTTTGGTTTATTTGTTGGTCTCAGTTTATTGCTTCTTGAGTATGTGATTTTTCTATGATTATGGAATTTAATATTATAGTTGAAAAATAATATTAATTTTAATATTTATGATTATGTGAGGATAATTAATTAAAGATCAAATATTTAAATATTTGGATTTAATTAATTAATTGTTTGAAATTAGAATTGATTATGCTTCATTAAATAATTAAATATTTAATTGTATGATTAAATTGTGCTTTAAGTGTTTAATTTATTTAATGCAAATTTTTATTATATGCATGTGCTTTAATTGAGTTAAATGAAAATTGTTTTCAAAAAGAAACAACTTGTCTTTAGGAGTCTAAGTTGAGTTGTGCAAATAAAAGCTATTTTATTTTATTTAATTGAGAATTTTCTTTCAACTTGGGAATTGGAGTTTGATTGGGAGATAACTAATGAGTCATCTAGGGTTTGCATGAAAGGGGGAATTGAATCCCTAATAGGGGAAAATGCATTCATTTTGTTTATACACACACACAGGATTTGGAGAATTGGGGAGAGAGCTTGATTTTTTATTTTGCGAGTTCTTGGGTATATTGTGTTGTTGGAAAATTTGTGGAAGATTGTTGTGCATCTGGTTCTTGGATTGCTTTCTTGGTGGATTCAGATCTACAGGATTGAGTTCATACTTTGGAGAATCTGGAATTTGCTTCTTCTCAAAGGCATCATTTTTTTACAGTTTCTTGCATTGGTTTGAGGTAGGGTTTGAGAAAACCTCTTTGTGATTTTGTTGTGCAATTTCCAATAGTTTCTATGTCTAGACAGATTTAATTGCTTAGATATGTATTTGCTTTTGTCTGTGATTTTGGGTATTAGAAAATCCTTAGTTCTGTGATTTTTAGTTTTTATTCAGACTTGGCATAGTAGGGTTATGTTGTCCAATTTTTGTGAGAAAATTCATCCTAAAACTCTTGGAAATTGATAAATTAGTATTGTCTATAGTTCAACTATAGAGCCATGGATTAATAAATTTGAATGTGAGGAAAAAACCCAATTTGAGTAGAAAAATGACATTCTGGAAAAAAATATTAACTCTTTAAAAAAAAAAATAGTCAAAAACAAATATTAGAAAAAGACAAAAAAAAAATACACATGCCAATAGAAATGAAAAGACAAGCATTTGTGCATAAAATTCAAAAAGTGGATTATTTCCTTTTCTAGAAAATTAGGCTACTGTTGTTTTATTTCTGTTTTCAAAAATTGCTATTAAAAAAAATCTGTGTAAAAGGGAATCTTTAAAAAAATACATATATTACTATTTTAAAAAAAAATCCCTTTGTTTTAATTTGCATTGTGATGGGTTTTATAAAAAAAATTAAACAAAAAAAAAATATTAAAAAAATGTTTATTGGGGGGAGTGGGGCCACCAAACCCCCTACCCACCCCCCTTACCTTTCTCCGTGACTATGCACAGGCTGTAGTCCGTGTGAGGCACGACACTGCAGAACCGTGTGTAGCACAAACTGCAAGTGTCATGCAACGTATAGTACTATAGCAGGCGCTGTAGTGTGCCCTATAGGCGCCGTGGGGGAGTGGGCCCATGCCCCCCTCCCCCACTTGGCCACTTTTCATTATTTTTTTATTATTGTTTCGTTTAAATATATATATTAATTGTTTTAATATATATATGTTATTTTTTAATAAATTATTTTTATTTAAAGAGTTTATATTAAATTTTGTAAAATATTAAATTTTTATATTTTAATTAGTATTTCTAGATAATATTAAACTCAGTCTTAAATAAATAAAATTTAATTTATTGTTTAAGTTATTTAATAAAGTTCATTTATTACTTACTTTTTAAATGAGAATTTTTGTTCATTGATATATTAATAAACTTTGTTTTGGTGTTCGATTAATAGCAATTTTATAAATTGATTATTTAATTTAATGGGAATTAAATTATATAGTCTATTTTAGAATCAAAGTGGCATATTGATTTGGATATAGGTTATTTGTTCATTGATGTATTAATTATTTAAGCTAATCTGAATTAATTATATGAGATGTTTAATATTATGACTAGATGTGTTTCCATGATGCATGCTTTTGGTTAGATTCAAATTATCTTGAATGCATGTTTCCAATTTTTGGATACGCATATGTATACTGTAATTGGTTGTTTTATGGAATGTGATTATATCTTTCCTGGGTATTGTGTTCATCTAATTTTTGGGCAATAGATGGCCTAGGGAAACATACAAAGGCTGGGGTATTGTTTTCTTCTTATGTTTGGCGTGAGTGTGATTTGTATTATTATTACCCTATCTGACCATATAGGCTCATGATGTACTATATTTTTGTAATCACGTATCTGTAGTCAATCCTGATTCCTGTGTATGTTTCTGGATGTGGGACTACCTGATTTCTATCTATGTTGGATCTATGTGAGATCTATGAGCCTAGGGTAGTTTACCTAGATATGTTTTAGGAGGTGACTTGCAATAAGCATCAGGGCTCACAAGTGGCTGCCAGGATCACTTATTGTAAGTATCTATAATCAAGTGATAACCTAATAAAATTAAGGGTAAATAAATGAACTTAATAAAATATGTTCCTTGCCCATGCTTGAGTGCTAGTACAAACTAAGGTGGGAATGGAGATGATGCTAGCCATCTTGAGAGGTGAGTATAGCATAGTTAATGGCTTCATCTATACAAGAAGTCATTGATCCGTGTATGGTCACTTGAGTGCCGGGATCCAGAGTGATTACCAGGATGAGACTCAAGGGTTAGATGTACATGATGACACCTGCTTATGCATAGTCTAGTTATTCTATATGTGTTGGCTGCCTCTGGATTAGTGAGTTGTACCTATCACTTTATTTATTTTTACCTTGAGTAGAGAGCTTTCAAGATCCTCTTGCTTAGTGGTTTTATCCTTGCTTTGGTATTGGTTATCCGAATGGGGTTTGTTGTTATCTCCTCAACATAGTGGGGTAGACCTTTGTGGTTCTACATGGACGGGTGGTAGTGATTGTTTACCATTTGAGATTCGACATCCTGGTGCTAGTGCTTGATGGATCTTCTGTAGTTGGTTCCTTATGACTCTTCATTGGTGGTTCTTTTCATATCTTCATTATTTGTATTCTGGTATTAGAGTATCACATGTGATACCTAATATGGACATTGTATAATTATGGTTAGAGTGATTACCACATACCTTGCCACATGTGTAGTGGATGTGAGTTTATTTAGATATCATGGATATCCTCGAGGATTGTATTTTATGATGTTCAATGTATTTGTAATATTATGTTATGGAATCTTTTGTTGATGTTGTTTTAGATTAGTTTTGTTCTTTACTAATTCTACGTCATGGGACTCTTGAGTTTTTTAATCTGTGATGGTTGTTGGTTTAATGTGAGTAAATGGTAATTGCTTTTGCACTGATGTTTATCTTAAATGTTAACTTTAGAAAATAAATTATTCACCAAACTTAGTAGCATGTATTAGGTTAATCTCTCTTGGGTTCCCTGGCGGGGCGTTACAGTATGCCTCCCTCAGCTCATAGTCTTTGATTTCACTTATCTTGCACATGTAGCAAGTGTACACATTGTGTATCATCAAAAATTTGGGCGGAATCGATGACAAGGCTCCTGAAAGATCTCCCTTCACCGCACTCTCAGGTACAACTTGGAAATTGGGTGGTTTACACGCATCACTTCTTACTAACTGAACATTAAGTACCTCCTTTCCTTGCTTCCTAACTGCAAAAAATGATCTAGATGCCATTTTTTGATCTAGGGTTCATAAAATAAATTCAGAGTAACTCGGTAATACCTAATTTCAATAGTTCTTCACAATGTTTTCTGAAAACACACTTGTAGAATCTTTGCAGACTGACTTTGCACAAATCACTCTTCTCAATCACCTTTGATTCACTCTATAAATTCTCAAATCATCGTGTGAAATGAAAATGAATGGTAATTTTTTTTTTATAGATTCAAACAGTTATATTAGATCTTCATTAAATGCTTCGTACACTAGTAGGTATAATACAACAGTCTCGACTTTCACATGATAGCTTGGTTAACACATACCTATACTCAGTTGAAACCATGACTCGATTGATATTGACACTTCCACTTCAGCTCGGTAGATATAACATCTCAATTATAATAGGAGCTTAGTACATACTAAGTGACTTGATCACTATAGACATAAATACTGATGCTCGACATCAATTATGCAATTTAACTCTTTTCTCAAATCTATCCTAATGCATCTTTACTTATGCAAATATGGACTTTAACATATCTAATGTCAGGAACTAGTGTAAAATATAACATTTGAAAATTCAATTCCTTAAATACCTTATTTTCTTAGTTAGAAGTAGTGTGATCACCTGATCCATTGGATTGGGTGATCTTGGGTTCACTAGATCCACTATTGCTTGCTTACTCTTTCTTTCTCCATGTTTGGTTCATTTGGTTCCTTATTTTTTCAATAGTCTCTTCACCTTTGCATTGTTCATTGCTCGATGCTTGTTCTCTATAGTCTCTTTTTATGTGACCAATCTTGTAGCATTTGTAATAGACCAAACTTCCACTCATCCAACTCTTGGGTTTGCCTCTAAATTGTGTCCTTACACAATTTTCTCTAATATGACCATATTCTCCACAATAATGACAACTATACCATCTATTCTAATCCCATTTAAATGTGTTACCTTTCCTAGGTGCATTCCCTTGCTTCTTATATGTCCACTTTAGTTTAGCATTGGATCTACATTCTTGTGCTCTATGACCATATTTCTTACAGTTGAACAATGTCTTTGAAATCTAGGTGTATTAGGTGAATTACTAGCCTTTAACCCGCATTCATATGTCTAATGTCCACTAGTACATTTGACCCACTTTTTAGACCAACATTTCAGACCAAGTTATAAAATGATTTTCCATGGTCAATTTATAGAAGAAAATTTTGATTTTTTTTTAACTTCTATTCCTATGTTGGTCAAAATTATGACCGTAAATAATGGTCATAATTCTGACCAACATGAGAATATAAGTAAAAAAAAGTCAAATTTTATACATATATCCCGTGTACTGACACATTTCATTTTATTTCATTTTGGCATAGTCCACGAGAAAAAGGAGTGCTGAAGGAGGCAGTATAAGGAGGGAAGTTGTAAGTCGACACCCCCTATATGCATCTAGCTTGTAAGTTTTGGCATCTCCTTCTCTTCCACATTACTATTCTCAAACCTGAGCAAGCATCAAGAGGAATAGGCATTCAATTTCAACCATTTCATTGCAGACTTGGTAAGAGATTCAATTTTTTTGGCATTTCCTTAATGAAGGGTACATTTTTTTGTATTTTTCAAAATGTTTTCATTTGTCACGGGTTTGAAACCCTAATCTCTGCACTTCTAGTGGTGTTCACGCCACCATTAGAAGTCAAATTTTATACATATATCCCACCTATCGACACATTTTATTTTATTTCATTTTGGCATAGTCCGTGAGCAAAGGAGTGTTGAAGGAGGTGGTATAAGGTGGCAAGCTGCACTAGGTCCACACCCATCCACGCATGTCAAGATCTTGTCCAAAATCATGTTGAAATATCCATTGACCTAAATCAAGATCCTTCCCTCTCACTTCCTTCGTTACATAATCACTTTTGGAGTATATTCTAAAGTCCTTGAATCCAAGCAAATGATATCTGCTTGCGAAGACACAGTCTGGTGTTTATATTATTAAACTCTCTATTCAATGCAACATTGATAGGAAAATCATTCAATGATTGGTATTATAAGTTTTGATCATTCCATGTACTGATTATGTTGTTTTGAAGTCTTAAAATCAAAGAATTTCAGCCCTTTTATTGAATGTTCCTATACAATGCTTGGTGTGCAAATAATCTTTGTCTTGAAGAACCAATGATTTCCTAGGCTCTATCAAATAGTTGACAAGCAATGATGTATTCAATATTTCTAAAGTGCTTCAAAAGGCTTAAACTCACCAAGACTATTCACCAATACACCCTCCATCCCACCATCCACACCCATCCGCTCATGTCAAGATCTTGTCCAAAATCATGTTGAAATATCCATTGACCTAAATCAAGATCCTTCCCTCTCACTTCCTTCGTTACATAATCACTTTTGGAGTATATTATAAAGTGTTGAATCCAAGAAAATGTAAGTCAATAACACCAAATATATCACTTAGAAGTCTTGTGAAGAGTCTTGGTGAGTTTAAGTGATATATTTGGTGTTATTGACTTAGATTTTCTTGGATTCACAAGATCTTGACATGAGTGGATGGGTGTGGATGGTGGGATGGGGGGTGTATTGGTCAATGTGATTTGCTCATGAAGACACAGTCTGGTGTTTATATTATTAAACTCTCTATTCAATGCAACATTGATAGGAAAAGCATTCATTGATTAGTATTATAAGTTTTGATCATTCCATGTACTGATTATATTGTTTTGAAGTCTTAAAATCAAATAATTTTAGTCCTTTTATTGACTGTTCTTGTATAGTGCTTGGCGTGCAAACAATCTTTGTCTTGAAGAACCAATGATTTCCTAGGCTCTGTCAAATAGTTAACAAGAAATGATGTATTCAATATGTCTAAAGTGCTTCAAAAGGCTTAAAATCACCAACAATATTAGTTGTAGTACCTCTTAACCAATTCTAGAGTCTTATTTATCCCAAAATGACCACTAACACTCCCATTTTGTTTCTCTTGGATTAGGTTCTCTCTCATTGAACCTCTAGGCACACAAAGTAGTCCTCCCATAAATAATAGACCTTATTGAAGAGTATAATCAGAGTAATCATTGTGAATATAATTTTGAAACTCTTTACATACCTTATATGGAGCTGAGAAGTCTTCATCATCCAAGTAAAATTCTTTGAAATTGTCTATACCAATGCTCCTTAATTGTACTTCTTGGACTATCAAAAGCCTTCTACTCAAAGCATATGCAACTTTGTTTTTTTGTCCTTTTGTATGCTTGATTATGGAAGCATAATCTTGCATGTACTCTACCCACTTCATATGTTTGTGGCTTAGCTTATCTTGAGAGTTTAGGAAGCTCAAAGCCTGATTGTCTATATATACCACAAATTCTTTAGGGAGGAGGTAGTGTCTCCATTTTCTCAGTTCTTGGAATAATTCATACAACTCCAAGTCATATGAGAAGTATTTATTTTTTGCATCACTTAGCTTTTCACTGTAGAAAGCCATTTGTTTGTCTTCCTGATTTAGGACTTCTCCTATAGCAATATTGTTGGCATCACATTCAATAGTGAGTAGTTTTTCAAAACTAGGTAGTTCCAAGATAGGTTGTGTGGCTATCTTCTCCTTCAAGGTTTCAAAACCCCTGATTTCCTACTCATTTCACTAAAACTTATCTTTCATTCCACCTTTTATGGTGTCTAGGACTGGTGCACATATCTCACTAAACTGCCTAATGAACTTCCTATAAAATTATTCCAAACCATGGAAGCTTCTTACCTCTATAGAAGACTTAGGTATAGGCCAATTTACTATTGCATCCACCTTGCTAGTATCAATTTTCAAGCTCCCTTATGATATAACAAATCCAAGGTACACCAAATCCTATTTCATGAACTCACACTTATCCAAATTTATGTTTACCTTTTCCTCATGCAATATATGTAACACAATTTTCAAATGCATCAAATGGTCTACCTTACTCTTGCTGAAAATTGAGATGGCCATCAAGATATACCACAACACATTACCTATGAAGTCCTTTAATTTCTTCATTATGTTGTGGGTTCATCTTATATGAAGCTTTGTTTGTGAGTGAGGCTCCTGGAATGAAGTTTATTTGATGGCTAATGGCTCTCTTAGGAGGTAAGGTAGAAGATTGTCCATCACTAACTATCTCCTTGTATTGACCTCATAGCTCTTGCACTTGTATGTGTAGTTCTACCTTCTTGTCCACCTTCTCATCTTTAGGTTTCAACACTAAATAAAATCCCACTCCTTCACCTTCCTCTAGTGTATTCAAGAACTATTTTTCTCCTACCAAGAGCACATTAGGTCCTACTAATCTCGCTTCCCCTTCTTCTATGATTGACTGAATTTTTATGTGACTCCATCCTTCTTGAAAGATTAATATTTTTTGTCTCTATCATGAATGGCCTACCAGTCAAACTACCAAGGTCTTCCCAATAAAAGATGGCAATCATCCATGGGTAAGACATCACACAACACCCTAACATTATATCTCCCTATGGTGAATTCTACCCAAGCTTGCTCATTGACTAACACATGTTGGCCCTTATTCAACCAAGTGACCCTATAGGGGTTAGTATGTGGGATTATTTGCAAATTAAGTTTGTTAACTACCTCATTAGAAACTATATTATCAGTGGAGCATGAATCAATAATAATTTTCAAACCTTACCCAAGATTTTTCACTTGATTCTAAATAGAGACCTTCTTTGGCTTGGTTCATCTTTGATTGGTTCTTTGATGAGAGTCCTTCTAATAATAATAATGTCTCCGACCTCTGAATCCAATTCCACTTCAACAATCTTGTTACTTGAGGTCTCTTATTAAACATAACATACTCTTTTTTCTTTACCTTGAGTTGAAGAACTCTTCTCAAAAATTATATATGCAGGATGCCCAAACTAATGGCAATTGTAACACTTCATTGAAGAGAAATAAGATCTTCTTCTTTGGCCACTAGATCTCCCTCTAAAAAATTTTCTTGAGCCTCTACCCCTATTATAACCACCTCTACTATTGGTTGCGTCCCCTTGTTATTTTGTGAGCTTAGTCTCACCTTGGGTTCTTTGTTTTGAATTTCTTCCTCCAAATCATCCTCTATGACATCTGTCATCTCTTCCTCTACCCCTACCTATGTTTCTTGTTTCATGGTTCTTCTTAATATTCTCCTCCACTTTAAGAGAAAGTTGATAGCATTGACGAATCATTCTTGGGCTAAGAAGGCTTATTTCCTCTTGTATACTCCACTTTAAACCATTTAGGTATCTATCCACTTTTAGACTGTCTTCTTCCATAACATGAGACCTAATACATAGCTTGTGAAACTCCTCTATATAGTCTCTCACATCTAGGTATTTTTGCCTTAGGTTTTGTCTTTTCTTGTGTAATTGTACCTCATAGTCATTTGATAGGTAGGTCTCTCTGATTTTTATCACCATCCCCTTCCAGGAGGAAATAGGAGTCTTCCCCTCTTTTTCTCTTTCATTTTGTACAAACTTCCACCAAGTTAGAGAAGCTCCCCTCATCCTTGACTTGGCTACTTTAACTTTTTGGAATATACTCTAAAGTCCTTGAATCCAAGCACATGATATCTACTCGTGAAGACATAGTTTGGTGTTTATATTATTAAACTCTCTATTCAATGCAACATTGATAGGAAAATAATTCATTGATTGGTATTATAAGTTTTGATCATTCCATGTACTGATTATATTGTTTTGAAGTCTTAAAATAAAAAAATTCTAGTCCTTTTATTGATTGTTCCTGTACAGTGCTTGGCGTGCAAAAAATATTTGTCTTGAAGAACCAATGATTTCCTAGGCTCTGTCAAATAGTTGGCAAGCAATGATGTATTCAATATTTCTAAAGTTCTTCAAAAGGCTTAAACTCACCAAGACTCTTCACAAGACTTCTAAGTGAGATATTTGGTGTTATTGACTTACATTTTCTTGGATTCACAAGATCTTGACATGAGTGGATGGGTGTGGATGGTGGTATGGGGGGTGTATTGGTCATTGTGATCTGCTCGTGAAGACATAGTCTGGTGTTTATATTATTAAACTCTCTATTCAATGCAACATTGATAGGAAAAGCATTCATTGATTGGTATTATAAGTTTTAATCATTCCATGTACTAATTATATTGTTTTGAAGTCTTAAAATCAAAGAATTTTAGTCCTTTTATTGATTGTTCCTATATAGTGCTTGGCGTGCAAAAAATATTTGTCTTGAAGAACTAATGATTTCCTAGGCTTTGTCAAATAGTTGGCAAGAAATGATGTATTCAATATTTATAAAGTGCTTCAAAAGGCTTAAACTCACTAAGACTCTTCACCAATACACCCCCATCCCACCATCCATACCCATCCACTCATGTCAAGATTGGTATTATAAGTTTTGATCATTCCATGTACTAATTATATTGTTTTGAAGTCTTAAAATCAAAGAATTTAAGTCCTTTAATTAACTGTTCTTGTACAGTGCTTGGTGTGCAAACAATCTTTTTCTTAAAGAACCAATGATTTCCTAGGCTCTGTCAAATAGTTGGCAAGCAATGATGTATTCAATATTTCTAAAGTGCTTCAAAAGGCTTAAACTCACCAAGACTCTTCACAAGACTTCTAAGTGATATATTTGTTGTTATTGACTTGCATTTGCTTGGATTCACAAGATCTTGACATGAGTGGATGGGTGTGGATGGTGGGATGGGGGGTGTATTGGTCAATGTGATCTGCTTGTGAAGACACAATCTGGTGTTTATATTATTAAACTCTCTATTCAATGCAACATTGATAGGAAACACATTCATTGATTGATATTATAAGTTTTGATAATTCCATGTACTGATTATATTGTTTTGAAGTCTTAAAATCAAAGAATTTTAGTCCTTTTATTGATTGTTCCTGTATAGTGCTTGGCGTGCAAACAATCTTTGTCTTGAAGAACCAATGATTTCCTAGGCTCTATCAAATAGTTGGCAAGCAATGATGTATTCAATATTTCTAAAGTGCTTCAAAAGGCTTAAACTCACCAAGACTCTTCACAAGACTTTTAAGTGATAAATTTGGTGTTATTGACTTACATTTGCTTGGATCCACAAGATCTTGACATGAGTGGATGGACATGGATGGTGGGATGGGGGGTGTATTGGTCAATGTGATTTTCTCGTGAAGACACAGTCTGGTGTTTATATTATTAAACTCTCTATTCAATGCTACATTGATAGGAAAAGCATTCATTGATTGGTATTATAAGTTTTGATCATTCCATGTACTGATTATATTATTTTGAAGTCTTAAAATCAAAGAATTTCAGTCCTTTTATTGACTGTTCCTATACAGTGCTTGGCGTGCAAACAATATTTGTCTTGAAGAACCAATGATTTCCTAGGCTCTATCAAATAGTTGGCAAGAAATGATGTATTCAATATTTCTAAAGTTCTTCAAAAGGCTTAAACTCACCAAGACCCTTCACCAATACACCCTTCATCCCACCATCCACACCCATACACTTATGTCAAGATTGGTATTATAAGTTATGATCATTCCATGTACTGAATATATTGTTTTGAAGTCTTAAAATCAAAGAATTTTAGTCCTTTTATTGACTTTTCATGTACAGTGCTTGGCATGCAAACAATCTTTGTCTTTAAGAACCAATGATTTCCTAGGCTCTGTCAAATAGTTGGCAAGCAATGATGTATTTAATATTTCTAAAGTGCTTCAAAAGGCTTAAACTCACCAAGACTCTTCACCAATATACCCCCCATCTCACCATCCACACCCATCCACTCATGTCAAGATTGGTATTATAAGTTTTGATCATTCCATGTACTGATTATATTGTTTTGAAGTCTTAAAATCAAAGAATTTTAGTCCTTTTATGGAGGGTGTATTGGTGCAGGGCACCTAGGCCATCGAGCTTTGCTTTGGGACTCAAGTTCTATATTTTATTTTGCTTTGTAATAAAGGATGTCTTCTAAATTCCTAGATCATCCTATAGTTTGGTTTTAGTCCTTCTTATGTGGAGGTGTGTATGGTCGAAGAAGACAATGTAGTAAACTACCAACCAATAAACTTTTAATTCTTTACAAACAGTCACTTTTCTGCTCGTGAAGACACAATCTGGTGTTTATATTATTAAATTCTCTATTCAATGCAACATTGATAGGAAAAGAATTCATTGATTGGTATTGTAAGTTTTGATCATTCCATGCACTGATTATATTGTTTTTAAGTCTTAAAATCAAAGAATTCCAATCCTTTTATTGACTGTTCCTCTACAGTGCTTGGCATGCAAACAATCTTTGTTGGAAGATGTGGCCCTAACTCACATTTTCACCATTGGGATTCAATGCCACTGTGTGAAAGGTGAGTTAAGGAAATTCTTTATAAGAGTTCAAAAGCTCAGAGTTGGGAAGGTTAGTTTTCTTTTTGAACAATGATATCCTAGGTTGAATATTTCATATGTATTCAACCAGAGAAGATGAAACTCGACTACAACAACAAACAAAAATCATGCAGGATCAAGTTGTTGGATGAATTGGGCCCTTAGAGTTCATGGGATTGCCATATATTAACAAAAACTTAAGACTGTTACAATCGGATAGACTACTAGCACGAAGGAAGATTTGACCTAGCCAAATAAAGGTCTAATTTTGCAGACTATTGGTCAGACAAATCTTCATTGTCTTTTGATTGTCTTCTTTATATACTAGCATTGAAATCGAAAATTAAGCATAGTAATAATATGCTTATGTTGGAAACTGCAATTGAAACAATTATTGTGTTGTCATTGATGTCAAACCTTAACTGGTAAGATTGTTGCTACTTAGGAAAGTACTATATCTATTGAGAGAAGGGATAGAAAAGATGGTAACAATAGCACCTAAGGAAAGGTTGAGTTATCTTGATACTGCAAAGTGTACTTGACTATGTTGCACAATGATAAGACAATGTATTGTTTATCTTAGTAAAGTTGAAGACTAAACTGGTAGGCTTAACCGAGCAAAAATGGAGAAATCATGTTTAAGCTGAGTTGGTGGATGCCAAGCAAAAATCCTATGTCGACCGAGTATCAGTTAATTGCCGAGTGATAGTAATTGCCAAGGAAATAGTTTTTAGTATTGACCGAGCGTTTTACATGGAGATCGAGTGAATGATCATAATATTGATTGAGCATCAACCATTTTATATTTGAAGAGAATTCATTTTGGGGATGACATTGTTTGAATTCTTTGATTATGTAAACCGTGTTGACTTTATTTATTGATTGTATGGAAGCATTTAATGCTTTGTAAAATGTTTTATTATGAGATTTGAGATGATTCTAGAAGAGGAGACGATGAACATGAAGTGGGTAGATTCAATGAATCTGACCTAAACCCAAGATCTACAAAGGAGATTAAGCGGCAAAAAAAAAGTTAACCTAACAGAGGAAAGTATTAAGGGAACCGAAGCATGAGGTATGAGAGAGTGGATGGATGAAGTAGATGCTGGAAGAATAGTAAGTTTTATTGACTGTATAAGCAAAAAGGCTAAAGAAGAAATGTGGTGATTGCTTGAAGGAAAGTTCCGAGTAGATCAGAGATGGAGATGGCAAAGTTTCAAAGTCAGTAAACTAGCATTTGTGTATGGAATTGGATCTGATATTTGCAAAGTGAGTTGTATGTTTTTCAGATCAATACTACTACTACTTTCTAACCATTGTAATAGTCAAAATCCTTTTAACAGAGGTTGACCTAACAATCATATGTTAAATCCTTTGAACAAGGTTGCATTCTAATGGAATGTATGTAAGTCCTTTAACCAGACTCACTTTTAACAGGGTGAATGAAATCCTTTAACCGGGTCACACCTGACAGTGTGTATTGTAACCTTTAACAGGGTTGGCTTTTAACTGAGCTCAATTCAAAAGAGTGAAAATAATAGTAGCATGTTACAAAGTGGTTTTTCCCATATTGGGTTTCCACTATAAATCCTAGTGTTATTACTTATGTGTGAATGTTTTGATTTGAACATTTCTGTGTTTTACAAGTTAGATACAACTAGGTAGTGGACTACATTGTTATATGTTTCTATTATTGAATCAGTGATGACCAAGTTTGTATTGGTTGCTTGATCTGATTTAAGAAAAAGTTTTTTGAAGTTGTTTTATACATCAAGACCTGAGAACAACTGATTCATCCCCCCCTCTCTGTTGTTTTGACTCATATTAACAATTGGTATCAGAGCTGTGTTGCTTATTGGTGTTTATAGTAAACAAGTTTAAAGGGACTTGAAGAAAATGATCAAGATGTATAAGAAGGAGGTACCAAAGCTGAATAAGGAAAACTTCCCTGCATGGAAAAGCTTGATGAAGCTGCATCTGGCCGGTATTAGTGATTCTACAAAGTACTACATTGAGCATAACTATGTCACACCTATTGCACCTTTGACTACCGAGGAAATGAGAGCTAAGCAAGAACATAATCAGGCAATGCTGGAAATTGCATCTGCCCTAAGTTATCTAGAATTTGAAGATGTTAAGGACTGCACAACTGCTAAAGATATGTGGGACACTCTTGCAAAGATCTATGGTGGTGATCTATATGTACTGAAAGCTAAAGCCAAGAGTCTCAGAGGTAAGTTTGATGAAATGAGAATGAATGAAGATGAAAACATTGCACAATATTGTGGTAGAATAAAAGAAGTTGTGAATGCTATTAGATGAGAAAATGGAACTATTGATGATGAGACCATAATTGGGAAAGTGTTAAGAACTCTTCGTCCTATATATTATATTAAGATCTCAGCTATTCAGGAATCTAGATGTAACTTTGCAAATGTGCTTACTTTGGAAGGTTTGATTGGTAAGTTGACTACCTTTGAACTGTCTAATTATGATAATTTCACTATTGGTAATCTTGGAAATGCTAAATCTACTTTTAAGTCACAGTTAGTCCTAAACAAGCCTAAGAAGGAAAAAGAAAGATGTAAAAGTGCAAGTGAAAGTGAAAGTGAAAGTGAAGATGATAGTGACACTTCTAATGAAGATCTTGAAGATCTAGAAGCTCTTATGGCTAGAAGACTGAGAAGAGGAAAAGGAAAATACAAAGGTAAACTCCCTATTATATGTTCTGCATGTAACAAGGTCGGTCACATAGCTGCTAGATGTCCTGACAGGAAGGATAAAGATGAAGAAAGAAACAACAAACACAAAGATATAAGAGATGACAAAAGTTATCGAAGGTACAAAGACTACAAAGGAAAAGGTAAGAAATCTTGTTATATTGCTGAAGAAGAGACTGGCATTGATAGTGATGATTTTGAAATAGAGGTAGTCCATGTTGCAATGAAAGATGAATCTGATGAGGATGAGAAAACTGCATTGATTTTCTATGTGAACAAGAATGACAAATGGATCATAGGCAATGGTTGTTCACATCACATGACTGGTGACAAGAGTAAGTTTGAGACCTTACATCATTATAGAGGTAAAAGTGTAACTTTTGGTAATGATGCACCATGTCTTGTTAGAGGAAAAGGATTGATTAAATTGACTGATAAAATCTCTTGTGAAAATACTTATTGGGTTGAAGGATTGAATTATAATCTATTAAGTGTTGCTCAGCTCAACAAAACTAGTTACCGAGTAGAATTTCATCATAAGAAAGCTAAAATATTTGATGCCACTTGTGAACTGATTGGAAGTGGAGAGCAGACTAGAGGTAATTTGTTCTATCTTGACCTATTTGAAGAAATATGTATGATTGCACAACTTGATGACATTTGGTTATGGCATAAGAGGTTGTGTCATGTTAACTTTGACAATATGGTAGAGATAAGTAAAAAGAAGAAAGTAAGAGGTCTACCTAGATTGAAGAAACCTGAGAATGTGATGCAAAGAATGCCAGTTAGGAAAAATGACTAAGTCAAGTTTCAAGAGAAAATATTTTACTTCTGAACACATTTTAGATTTGGTTCATATTGACCTTTGTGGACCCATGGGTGTACAAAGTTACTGTGGTGCTAGATATTTTATCTTGTTTGTTGATGATCATACCAGGATGATGCATGTAATGTTTCTAAAAGAAAAATCTAATGCTTTTCAATGTTTTAAGTGGTATTTGGCTAAGGTTGAGAAGGAGACAGGTAGGAACTTGAAATGTCTTAGATCTGACTGAGGTGGAGAATTTACATCAAATGAATTTAATTTGTTTTGCAATGATAGAGGAATCAAAAGATAGATGTTTGCACCTAGGACACCTCCACATAATGGTTAGCAGAAAGAAGAAATAGATCTATTTTGGACTATGCAGGGACACTATTGATTGAAAAGAATGTGGCACAGAAATACTGGAAAGAAGCTATAAGTACAACTATTTACACTCTTAACCGGGTACAAATAAAAAAAGGTACAAATCTGACACCCTATGAACTATGGTATGGGCATGCACCAAATCTTTGGAAGCAAGTGTTACATATTGAAAGACAATAGAAATGGAAAATTTGATGCTAAAAGTGATGAAGGCATATTCCTAGGCTATTCCACAAAAAGTAAAGCTTATAAGTGTTTGAACTCTAACACTAACAAAATTGTGGAAAGTGTGAATGTAAAAATTGATGAGTATGTAGAAAGAAATGAAGCTGATAGTAAAAGAGAACCAGAAGATTACAAATCTTTTGTGTATATTGAGGAAATAGAAGAGGTAGGAAATAGACCTGCACTTGATGCTGAGTCTCGGGTAAGCAATGCCAAGTGACAGATAGATGATGTCGAGCATCAAGAAAATAGTGCTGTGAGAGAACAAGAATAGAGCTACATGATAATGCTACCGAGGATCAGGAAGAGGTTGTTGAGAATTCATAAGCTGAATTTGACAATCTTGTTGGGGAATCTGATGAACTAGAGGAGAAAAATGCTGAACCTATTTTGGCAAAATATGTAAGAAGAAATCACAAGCCTGAACAGATAATTGAAGATAAAGACACTGGAATTTAGACTAGAAGCAAGACCAAGGATCCAACATGCTTACTATGTGAGTTTGAACCTAAGACAACTAAAGAGGCATTATAAAATGAAGACTGGATATAGGTAATGAATGAAGAGATTGACCAAATTGAGAAAAATGAAACCTGGACTTTAGTGCCAAGACCTGCAGATAAGAATGTCATTGGAACAAAGTGGGTATTTTGAAACAAATTGAATGAAAAAGGTGAAATCACTAGGAAAAAAGCTAGGCTGGTATGCAAAGGCTATGCACAAGAAGAAGGAATTGATTATGGGGAGACATTTTCCCCTGTAGCTAGATTGGAAGGAGTAAGAACTCTGCTTGCATATGCTACTTATAAAGATTTCAAGGTTTATCAAATGGATGTCAAGTCTACATTTTTAAATGGTATACTGGAAGAAGAAGTTTACATAGAACAACCATAAGGTTTTATTGATCCAAACAGAAGACACATGGTATGAAAACTAAACAAAGCTTTATATGGATTGAAACAAGCTCCAAGAGCATGGTATGAGCGATTGCATAACTATCTGATGCATATTAGATTTTCAAGAACAAATGACATAAGCAATCTGTATATGAAAGATGAAGAAGAGAAAGGTATTTTGTTGGCCAAAACTTTTGTTGATGACATTATTTTTGGTGGACAAGATGCATTGTGTAAAATTTTTTCAAAGGAAATGCAAACTGAATTCGAAATGAGTATGTTTGGTGAGATCAAATTCTTTGTTGGTTTACAAGTATATCAGATGAAGAAAGGTATTTTCATTACACAGTCTAAGTATGCTAATGAAATACTAAAAACTTTTAGAATGGAAGATGCTAGACTAGTAGGAACTCCTATGGTTATTGGATAAAAGTTATCTAAGAATGATGATGCTACAAAAGTTAACCAGACTTTGTACAAATCCATGATTGGAAAATTGCAGTATGCTATACATAATAGACTAGATATTGCATTAGTTGTTGGGATTGTGGAAAGATTTTCTACCAATCCTAAGGAAACACACATGATGGTGGTGAAGAGCATTATGAGATACTTGAAAGGATCTGCTGACTATGGGTTATACTACAGAAAGAATGACAAATTTGAACTGACAGTTTATACTGATGCTGATTGGATAGGAAATGTAGATGATAGGAAGAGTACTAGTGGTGGAGCTTTCTTTCTTGGACAAAGATTAGTCTCCTAGACAAGCAAGAAACAAAATTGCATTTCCCAATCTACTGCTGAAGCTGAGTATGTTGCTGCTGCAGTAAACTGTTCAAATTTGATATGGATAAAACAATTGTTGATAGGCATGAAAGATGAAATCACTGAACCTGTTTTTATTTTTTGTGACAACACAAGTGCTATCAATATTTCTAAGAATCCAATAATGCACACTAAGACTAAGCACATAGCAATCAAGTATCACTATTTGAGGGAATTGGTACAAGACAAGGAAGTCCACATGGAATATGTGAATACAAAAGAACAATTGGTAGACATATTCACTAAAGCCTTATCTAAAGAAGCTCATGAGTATTTGAGAAGTCAATTAGGGGTCCTTCCCCTAACTGAGGCTGCCTAGACAAGCTAGGAGCACTGCATCAAATAAGCTACAACAGAATATTTGACACATTGATGCAGAAGATTGTCACACTTTAGGACTATCCTAGAGCTATGAAGAAGAAGCAAAGATATCAAATCAATCATAAGCAAGATGACAGAGGGAGAAATATTGTGTTGAACAGATATATCTACATCTGTTGGATGTATGTTTTTAGTTGCTGCTTTGGCATTTTTGTCAAAGAGGGAGATTGAACTGAAATGATACTATAACACATGAACTAAAGAGTAGTAATGATGAACTAAAATGAAAGATAAGGATAAAGGGAGATCTAGATACTTCTAACGATCACAGAAGTGAGATTTACTGATTCTGAATCAGAATGAAGCTAAGGATATTATAAATTTTCTCTGATGGACAGATAAATTTTGGATTGGTTGGTAATCCATGTGTTATTCAGGTAATTTCATATGGTGTTGCCATCAATGCCAAAGAGGGAGATTGTTGGAAATTGTAATTGAAACAATTGTTGTATTGTCATTGATGTCAAACCTTAACTGGTAAGATTGTTGCTACTTAGGAAGGTACTATATCTATTGAGAGAAGGGATAGAAAGGATGGTAACAATAGCACCTAAGGAAAGGTTGAGTTATCTTGATACTGCAAAGTGTACTTGACTATGTTGCACAATGATAAGACAATGTATTGTTTATCTTAGTAAAGTTGAAGACTAAACTGGTAGGCTTAACCAAGCAAAAATGGAGAAATCATGTTTAAGCTAAGTTAGTGGATGCTGAGCAAAAATCCTATGTTGATCGAGTATCAGTTAATTGCCGAGTGACAGTAATTGCTGAGGAAATAGTTTTTAGTATTGACCGAACATTTTACATGGAGACCGAGTGAATGATTACAATATTGACCGAGTATCAACAATTTTATATTTGAAGAGAATTCATTTTGGGGATGACATTGTTTGAATTCTTGGATTATGTAAACCGTGTTAACTTTATTTATTGATTGTATGGAAGCATTTAATGCTTTGTAAAATGTTTTGTTATGAGATTTGAGATGATTCTAGAAGAGGAGACGATGAACATGAAGCGGGTAGATTCAATGAATCTGACCTAAACCTAAGATCTACAAAGGAGATTAAGTAGCAAAAGAAAAGTTAACCTAACAGAGGAAAGTATTAAGGGAACCAAAGCATGAGGTATGAGAGAGTGGATGGATGAAGTAGATGCTAGAAGAATAGTAAGTTTCATTGACTGTATAAGCAAAAAGGCTGAAGAAGAAATGTGGTGATTGCTTGAAGGAAAGTTCTGAGTAGATCAGAGATGGAGATGGAAAAGTTTCAAAGTCAGTAAACTAGCATTTGTGTACGGAATTGGATTTGATATTTGCAAAGTGAGTTGTATGTTTTTCAGATCAATACTACTACTACTTTTTAACCATTGTAACAGTCAAAATCCTTTTAACAGAGGTTGACCTAACAGTCATATGTTAAATCCTTTGAACAAGGTTGCATTCTAATGGAATGTATGTAATTCCTTTAATTAGGCTCACTTTTAACAGGGTGAATGAAATCCTTTAACCGAGTCACACCTGATAGTGTGTATTGTAACCTTTGACAGGGTTGGCTTTTAACCGAGCTTACTTCAGAAGAGTGAAAATAATAGTAGCATGTTACAAAGTGGTTTTTCCCATATTGGGTTTCCACTATAAATCCTAGTGTTATTACTTGTGTGTGAATGTTTTGATTTGAACATTTCTATGTTTTACAAGTTAGATACAACTAGGTAGTGGACTGCATTGTTATATGTTTCTATTACTGAATTATTGATGATTGAGTTTGTATTGGTTGCTTGATCTGATTTAAGGAAAAGCTTTTTGAAGTTGTTTTATACATCAGGACCTGATAACAACTGATTCACCCCCCCTCTTTGTTGTTCTAAATCATATTAATAGCTTAATCTATTAGTAATAATATGCTTAATCTATTAGTAATTATCTTCATTTAATCTATCAATTAATAATAGTTTTGTACTACACATGCAACATATTGTCAGTTGAAGATAGTTCGTGCCATGTGTGATGGTTAAGTAATGGGAAAGTAATGATGATTTAATTGTAGACCTACTGGTCCCTTGAAATGTTAAAAAAAAAATTCTCAAAAGATGCACTCTCATGGAATACGATGACTTCAGGTTATGCACAAAATGGATATATCTTCTATCACTATGGGAGATGAGTCTTATGGGAGAGGAGTCTTAGAAGTTGTGGGGAGGTGTGTATGATCGAAGAAGACAATGTAATGAACTACCAAGCAATACACATTTAATTCTTTACAAATAGTCACTTCTTTGCTCGTGAAGACATAGTCTGGTGTTTATAGTATTAAAATCTCTATTCAATACAACATTGATAGGAAAAACATTCATTGATTGGTATTATAAGTTTTGATTTTTCTAGTCTAGGCCTAGACCATTTAGTAATTAGCTTCATAATAAATGAAGTAGATGAGAGCTAAGCAATTAGCTTCATAAGAAAAATCTCATAAATGAAATGTGTACCCCAATTCATGTGCCCTCTGTGTGTACCTAAATGTTATATGTGCGTACATGAAGATTTTATGAGATTTATGAGATTTTTCTTGGGAAGCTAATTTCTCAGCTCTCATCTACTTCATTTATTATGAAGCTAATTGTCGAAGGATCCAGACCCAGGCTAGAAAGATGTCTTCCCATTTGAGATTTTGTCTACATTAGTATGTTAATTTTTATTGCAATTATAATTAGTTCCTTGGTTCCTTAGAAATTTATTTTTATTGCATGGTTGTCTTTGGTTTGTCATTTTGTTTTGAGTGTCTAGTGATTTAAACCAAAGACTTCGACTTAGCCAAAAAATCTGCAAGTCTACATTAGTATGTTTCTTTTTATTGTAATAATAATTAGTATGAATGAACAAAATAATGACAATGTAATATTTTTGATAATGCAATATTTGTCGAAATAGCGTCGATTACTTTAGTAAATGTGCCTATGTGTCAATGTGGTGTTGGCCCATGCAAGTTGAAGATGTCACGCACAACATGTAATCTTGGGTGTCAATTTTGGGTTTTCCCAAATAGAAAAAAGGTTTGGATATGTAATTATATTTTATGTTTAAAAATAATGTGACAACTAATCATTTTATGAAGAATTGATGTACATTTGGTATTGCTGGGAAATAGTGGATGTCAATACTTTCAGTGGGTCGATGAAACCACATTTCCATCTACCCCATCTACATCCATACCTGAAGTAGGAAATGAGTGCAACTTGTGCAAGGCTCGAGAGGCAGCTAGTGCCGCCAAGATTGCTTCAATGGAAAAAGAAGAAATCATATTTCTGCAATGCCTTCTTTGTGTAGTTTGTGCACTACTTTGTTGGGACCATATGTGTAAATGTGGTTAATAGAGGGCTATTGGAGATACTGAATTTTTTTTTATAATTTCAAGTAGATACGTTGGACATATTTTGATAAACTCGTAAACTTCTTTTTTTTATGACTTCATTATGATTTTCAATACAAAATTAAACAAAATTAAAAATTAACCTTATTATCAAGCTAATTGTTGAAGGATCCAGGCCCAGGCTAGAAATATGTCTTCCCATTTTGTTGTGGATAGGTGTTTCATAAAACATACATACTTGTTGCATGAGCATTCTCAATTTAGAGTGGTAAAATCTTATTTTGGATGTGAGGGAGAGAAGCCAAACACATAAAGAACATGTACATAAACATGACAGTTGAGAAACATAAATGTAGATATCACAACAACTGAGAAACATAAATGTAGGCATCATGGTCAAAAAAATTTAGAGGCACAACATAATTGAATGGTATACCCAGACGATGCAACACAACCACTACTTCTCTAGTTCTAAGTGGACACTGCAAGATCCAAAAACCATAGGTAAGGAATAAATTTAGAGAGTAGAGGAGGGTCATGAAGACCAAAATAATATAGGGTCCCTATATTATTTTGGTCATTATGGCCCTCCTCCTTCGCTCTCTAAATTTATTCCTTATCTCTGGTTTTTGGATCCTGCAGTGTCCACTTAGAACTAGAGTAGTAGTGGTTGTGTTGCATCGTCTAGATATACCACTCAATTATGTTGTGTTTCCAAAAAATTGTGACCATGATGCCTACATTTATGTTTCTCAGCTGTTGTGTCCTAGGACCCCTTATGACCCTTTACAACCCTTTACGATCCCTAAGCATACATCTTAGAGGTCTTAAAATGTCGTAAAGGGTCATAAGAGGCTCCTAGGAGGGGCCAGATGAGCTTCCACCTTCACATGGTTGGCCCTGTTAAGTAGAGAATGTTAAACTATTCTCGAAACAAAGAGAAGCTCAAAAAATTAAGGAGAAGCTCTATAAAACCTTCACAAATATCCCTTCTTCGGCCTCCACTCATACCTTTTCTCAAAATTTAGAAACTTTGGATAATGTTTCTCATCCATGCACAAAATGTGCTAGTGATCATTTGGTTAGTGCTTGATAACACATTTGACATCATACCTTTTTCTCCTTGTAGGTTTGGGAACATACAAGAGCACACTAGATTTTATTCATAAATGCAAACTTTGAGAAAATAGAGTTGTTAATGTTTCACCTGCCTTTTCTAAAAGTGTAAGCCCCAATGCTCATATAAAAATCTCAATGATGATCAGAATCAATGATGGAGAGTTATCATGATGGCAATGGTTGGAGTACCTTGTATTCAATAGATGTTGGCAATAGATCCTTCTTAGCTACTGTTGTTTTAGATTGAAATACATACCAACAACAACAGCTAAGAAGGATCACTTGCCAAAATTTATTTTGTATGTGAAATTTTGGGAGTTGCATCCGAAACTTATGCTAAATAATGTAAGTTGTAATTTTCAATTTTCATTATGATGTTGCTTTTTATCGTGTCAATTTTGAAATATATATATATATATATATATATATATATATATATATATATATATATAGTTAAATTAGACTTACTATCCAAATTGGACAAATTATTTTTGTTGTACATGGCACTTGGAGTCAAGTGTGTCTCTAAACATTGTGAGCTTTCCATATTATTTAAGTGTTCTATCACAATTATATTCATCAAAGATTGAATTAGGGATTAAGCATTTTCTGTCACAATTTTATTCGTACATTGATGAGAATCAATGATGGAGAGTTTTTAGATTATGAGAAGATGTATATGCAGTGGAGGCCAAAATGAATGAATGTTATTAGATGTTAATGGGGAATTTAGAGTGATGTTAGGTGGGGGGGGGGGGAGGGGCCAAATGAGATTCCACCTTCACATGGTTGCCCTTGTTAAGTAGAGAATATTAAACTATTCTCAAAACCAAGTGAAGCTCAAACTAAACCAATGACGTAGATTCAATGGTAAAAAACACCTACTTCTATATGTTGTTGATCTCTATTTTTTTCGCCATGACTACTCTCCTCTTAAAATATGTTTAGATCTATTTTTTGATGGAAATGAAAAGATATCATATCTTTGAAACAGTGAGATTATCCCAAGGACAATGATGTCTAGTGTTAGAATAATGAACACCATGAATTGGTGAAAAACCCATTGAATGAATCTACCATATCAAGAAAATTAATTATGAAACTTGATGTTTCTCATATAAATCTTGATGTTTAGATCCATGATACCCACTTTCAACTAATAACAAGATATCCAACCAATATAATCAGTACATGGAATGATCAAAACTTGCAAACAAAGATTGTTTGCACGCCAAGCACTATACAAGAGCAATCAATAACAGTCAATAAAAGGACTAAAATTATTTGATTTTAAGACTTCAAAATAATATAATCAGTACATGGAATGATCAAAACTTATAATACCAATCAATGAATGCTTTTCTTATCAATGTTGCATTTAATAGAGAATTTAATAATATAAACACCAGAGTGTGTCTTCACGAGTAGAGAAGCGACTGTTTGTAAAGAATTAAAAGTTTATTACTATGCCTAATTTGATTATATATATATATATATATATATATATATATATATATATATATATATATATATATATATATATATATATATATATATATATATATATATATATATATATATATATATATATATATATATATATATATATATATATATATATATATATATATATATATATATATATATATATATATATATATATATAAAATTAAATTTTATGTCTCTTTTTCGACCACCCCTCGTCGTAATTTTGACATTCGTTGTTTTGAAATCTCGATGAGAATGATATACACTCAACGAGTATTCCAACCATACATCCTCACAATTTCAACCAACATTGGTCGCATAGATGAAAGCAATGGCTGATAATTCTTCCAAGTTGAAGTGATTATTTTGATGGCAGGTCCGTCGATAATTCAACCTCTATATACATCGCAATTTTGACACCTACATAATATGTCAAATAACTAACGAAAAAACTTCGACAACCATTATGGTCATTTGGTCGACCAATGGTCATCTAAAAATTGACTAATCCCCATCAAAAAAAAAGCTAAAATTTACTAGTGGTCCATTCTTCTTATAGTTAAAACAATTTCCATTGAATTTAGGCTTAGGATTTAGCTTAGCATTTTTACTTCTGCAAATGTTTATTGTGTGCCCTAGTTTTCCATAGTGATGTCATGTAGGTTTGTTGTTCTTTGTCTTTGCATTCCTCTGTTCTTCACTCTTTGATAATTCTCCTTCTTCAGTGGATCATAGGTGCTCATTATTTCCTAGTCTAGAGGTGTCACTGGATCTTCTTGGTGATCTCATCAATTCCTCAAAGTAGTTCACAACTTCATTAGGTTTGTTCATCCTTTCATTGAGTTATTTTTTAGATCTTAACTTATTGTTCAGTTGATTGTTCTTTGATCTTAGGTTTGTAATCTCCATGTCTTTCTTGTTCAACTCTTTATTAGAAAGCAACAATTTATTTACCATGTCTAATTGATTGTTTGTCAGTTTCTTCATATCACACATCCTTTCATCAAGTCTAGTAGCCATTTGTCTCTTATCCTCTTATGCCATTGAATTGTCTTCCTCAACTTTCTTTTTCTGTTCAATCACTTCACATAGTCTTACTAATTAGATTTATTGCTCTCTTTTTAGACTTTTGACTTCTTCATTCAGTGTGTTGTTTCTCTCTAATAGATCTTCTATTGCTACATCACTTTCACCAAAGTTTCCATTATCAAATAGACCTTTAGTGTCTTCTTCTTGATATTGAGTGTCATTCAATTGGATTGCCAATTCTTTCCTTCTCTTTAAGTATTTCTTCAATTCTTCTCTTGCTACTTCAAGCTAGTGCAATGCAAGCTAGATGCCAATCTTCTGATTCTCTATGATCTTTCCCAACTTATAAGCCTCCATCTCCAAGGTCTTAACTCTCAAGTGGTTATACTTCTTTTAAGAGAACAAGCTTTGATACCAATTATTGGAAATCTTATTTGGGAAAGTGAGATACTAAGAGGGGGGTGAATCAGTTATCCATTAAAAATTTCACTTGTATATCAATTCAACATATGTACTAATATCACGAACTTCAATGTTGAAATGAATCTAATATTCTAATCACATCCGTAAAATGAAACACATAACACAAAAATTTTCTAACCTAGAAACCCTTGAAAGGTAAAACTGGGGTAGGGATGACACCCACAAATCTCCACTACTACAGCAATAAAGTGTCCTTGTTAGGGCTACAAAGTTTTGATCACTTCTGGCAATCTGCCTTGTGAGGGGTCTACCTTGCTAAGAGCTTACAAAATTATACAATCTACCTTGATTAAAGGATTTAAAACTCACAACTAAGTAAGCACTCTCTTAATAGATTTGCAAAGGTCTTTTGGGACGACTCTATTAAGATATTTACCCTGATTCACTTGCTAGAATGTGTCAGTACCCAATCCTTTAGTTTGCAATTTAAAATGTAGACAACATATCTCCTCTTTGCAATACTTATCTGATCTCAAAATCAAATATGGCTATGTTATGTCCTTCACTGCTCTACTCGGTCACTCTGCCTAATTCATGAATCTGAAAATAAAAACACTACTTCCATTCACATATTATGGATCTCCTCTTGTTACATTACTTTACAGTTTTGATGTCACCTTATATAGACAACTAATCAAGCTTCTAGGTTAAGATCAATGATCTAGATTAATCACTTATGCCACTTAAGCATTCCCTTTTTTGGATTGGTTATATTTCTTGTATAGGGATTAATGATTGAAATCATGATCTGTAATCAACTCCTTAATTAACTCAACAATCATTAAATCACATGTAGAAGTCATCCAAAATGATTTACCTAGGTGTTTGTGCCATTAAAAATACATATAAAAAATTGGTTCACTCGGCATATGAGGCCTCTGATGCTCGGTCAAAAGTATTCTTCATATACTAGTGCTCGACACTGACTCTTCTATACAAATCAGAATATATACTGATCAGAAACTATTGAAGTACTCAGTGACCATTGACTTGCTTGACAGTAACTACTGCTCGATACATATACAAAATACAAGTCTAGTATATTACTCATCCTTAATAGGATGGCTTGGTCACAGTGATGACCAACCAACATTGCCTTGAAAATGACTAAGTGTTGGACACTAATAGACAACATGACTTAGAGATCAACACCTTAGTGTGTTTTCTATAGTAGAACCTCATATGACACTTATAGGACACCTAAATTCAAATATGGGTCATCTATCCCTTTCAATCTTGTAAAAAATAAGGTTAGCCCTTATTTCTAAGTGTACTCCTCTATTTTTCCTCCAACCAGATAATTCATTTCATCACCTAGGCCCTATATCAATTTTTGTGGCCTTTGTGATCTATCTTCACCTCATAATGAGTTATACTTGAAGATCCCAAACCTATCATATTTTATTGACATCCTACTCAAATTTGAGCTCATTTTCTAGGGTACAGATCACCAAATTTGATCTATACTTAAGATAGATCACTAAACTCAATGTGTCCCCTTGAATTTTGGCCCAAATTTGGCTCAAAGATCTATGCCAAGGTTTTAGAGGGAATTACAATCCCATGGTCAGCCTGCTTGAGTTTTAACCCCTAAAATGTTGTTAGATGTATATAAACACCCTATCTCTCTACATTTTGGTAACCATGATCAAGATTATCAAGCATTCACATTCATTATCAAGAATTCAAGTTCAATCAATCAAGTGCAACAAAGCAAGCCAAATTCTAGAGCTATTAATTTATCAAGTCCAAGCATTCAAGATCTAGCATTCTTCTCAAGAATTTAAGGAATTTTCTTCTACATGTCTATCTTCTTTCCCTATTGGAGGGAAAGTAAAGGATATTTCTATCAAGGAAGAGGATCTACATTCATCCACACCCATTTAAGTCTTCTCTCTCTTCTCCTCAATCAAACATTGAGGTGAATTACAACATCCAATACAGGTTTTATCTTTCATAATTTCTTTTTTGGGTTTTCATGTTAAGTCAAAAATATTGCATGAACATACTTGATCACATTCAAAGAATAATTTTCATTTCCATGGTATGATATACTTCACTTTCTAGGTCTATCCTCTATTACATGACAACACACTTTCCTTTATTTCATTTCATTTCAAGTTTGAATCCTAAACAGGGTGTCAACTGAGGCAAACCCCTTCATCCAACCTCCTTCCCCATTTTTATATGTGAAACAAAAAATTACAAAGTTATCAAAGAAAATCTAGGAAGATCAAGAACTATTGGAGACCCCCCTAAAAGATTGAGGCTAAAAACTAGGGTTCATAACAGTTTTAGCGATTTGTACCTAGGTACATAATGAGTATGGTGATATGTACCCTCTAGATCTAGTTCAAATTTGGCAGGGAGTCAGGTTACAGTATTTAGGTCTTAGATCTACATTTACAGATATTTTTTGGGATTCGGTCTGTCCAATATTCATATTTGAATCAATGTGTCTCCTATTTTGATTATAGGTGAACTAAAATCCTCTCTAATTTCTCTCTACATTTACTATTTAATTCACTTCCTAGTTTGATTAATTATCTTGTCTATGTCCTCAATTCTAAGAAACAAAGAAATAGAAACCCTGAAAGCATTGATATTATATTTGCATCCTTCTTACTAAGTGGTTTCAATCATATTTTTCTTAAGGTGGTTTTGTATTCTAATGCACCTTATGAATTGGGGGGATTAGAACCTTTATATTATCCCCTTTTTATATTATACATGTTGGTGAACGTGACTATTCTTACATCTAATTTGTTGTCTAGATTTACTTTTTAGGCATTTCATTAATAATTGTGTACATCACATCTTTTCTACATTTTATGGCTCACCTATTGTACATTTTGGTGAACCCAACTCATAACATTTCCACTTCTAATTTGGTGTCTAGACCTCCTTTGTATTTATTTCATTGTTACATTAATACATTTTTTTATAAAAAAATTATTGCATTGTTATGTGTCTTTAGATTAGTTCCTTTCATGCTCTATTTCATAAAATTAGCTTGTTTGATTAAAAAATGTATGATTTTCTTGTCCAAAGTTTTACCGATTTTGATGATCCATTTATTAGTGAAGATTTTGATATGATGGATGAATTTTTGATGACTTAATCTCTACTAAATCTTCCTCTACACCTCCTAAACTCTATTTTTGTCAAAATTTAATTAATGTAATAAAAGGATTTAGGGTTTACAACAAACCCCTTTATGGACATCTCAATGATTCTTCTCCCAAAGATTCTCTCCCCCATGAGGACATATTGATGCAAGGACATAATCTAAAACTCCTCGCAATGGCCTTCCTCTTTGGGATGAATTGTTGGACAATGATGTTATTTATTCTCTTCATGTGAATCTACCCTATGAGAGTACTTTTTTGAAAGATGATGATTTTATGGTGGAAGATGCTAATATGATTGACAATTCCCTTAATGACACTTCCCTTCCTATCTATTCCACTCATCTTCCCTCTAGAAATGAAGCACTAATCAGTTATGATTTTACTTCTCCTAAAATTACCTTAGAAGTAGAGGATGATATTCTTTATGCTCTCTCTTTTATTAATGAAAATTTTGAGATTAAAGAGCCTAATTAAGTAAATACCATTTAAGACACCCCTCAAAACAAACTAATACTCCTAAGAGTTATTTTATTGTCATTAGTTATGAGGAAGTCATAATGATTGTCAAAGTCATTTAGTAAAGAAGGAAAGACAAGTCGGTAGAAAGTAAAGCTAATTGGTAAAAAGAAAGAAGAAAACAAGTAATTTCGGTAAAGGAAAAACAAGTTTAGACACTGAGAATTGAGCACCAAGTTATATTGAGCTACAAAATCAACCTAACCAAGAAGATAAGATAGTTACTGAGCTAGAGGAAAACATGTTACCAAGCATAGCAGTCTGACACAAGGAGAATCTTTAAGTACATTGAATCTGCACACCAAATATAAAATGGTTTACAAATCTCAAGGAGATTGTATGTCAGAGCATTATAGATTGAAACATGATTATTATACATGATTACAAGGTGAGATCTACAAATGAGAATAAATTATGATATATGCATTGGAGGAGTAACCAATACTAGCAACACTTATAGAGATGATTCTAGAACATCTAGCACCAGTTCTAGAATTGTATATAAATAGATCAGAGTGTGAAGATCACTATGCATGCATGAGATGGAAATTTTCATGTATGAAGCAGATATTGCAGAGAAAGCTGATGAACAAGAAACCATTGATTACAAAGTAGTAAAGATCAGAAAGTGATTGTGATTTTGAATTGAATCTACTGAGTACTAAATTGATATTGTGAGTAGTACATAGTATGAGGTAATGAGTTATGGAGCATAAAGAGTTTGATATGCATATCATTGATGCAAGTTGAACAGACAAGTTTGTGTTACTAATTAAAGAGTAATCAGAATTATAAAGTCTCTTAACCGAGCGGATATTAAGAGATTTTATATTGTAAATCCTTTAACCAAGTATTGTTCTTAGATTAGAATTGTAAAATACTCTTACAAGGTATACTTAACAAGTATTAAGACTCTCTATTGGGTTAATACTCTTAATCAGGGTAAGCTATCAGAAATAGATAATATTGTAGCTCTAATCGAGCAGACTTTTTACTGTAGTAATGAAGTTTTGTGGGTGTCATCCCCATTGTAGTTTTTATCCTCTAACAAGGAGTTTTTCAATACCAAAATGAATGTGTTATGAGTTATGTGTTATCTTTTATATCTTTTATATGATGCATGGAAAAGAAATAGAATCACTAAATGTTCAAGGAAGAAAGTTTAAATAGTTTAAAAGTGTTTTACAGTACTGATTCACCCCTCCCCTTTCAGTACTTACTTTTCCATACCTAATCCAACAATTAGTATTATAGCTTAGTCTCTTATTAAGAAGTTTGATCACTTAAGAGGAAAGATATGGAGGAATGGAGAGCTATATGTATGAAAGGGTGATTGATAATATGGAAATGGAATTGCCAATGACCAATGAGAAAATTGATGAAGTAATGAGAAAACTGATGCATTCAATCAACAAGAGGAAGGAGTTAGCACATCAATTGAAAGACACTTAAGATCAAGTTGAAGAACAATCAGAGGGAAACATGTTTGATGAATTTGATGCTATAATATTAGAATCATCAGAAAAGAATAAAAACCTAGCTGATCAGGTGAAAGCATTGAAAAGAGAACAAGAAGCACAACCAGTAAGGATGTGTGAAATCCTAGAACAAAAAGGAAAATATGAAGATGAAAAGAGAATGGTGGAAGATGAGAGAAGACAAATGAACACAATAATCAATGAGAAAGTTAATGAAATACTAAGGTTGACACAAATTTACTACAACTTGACAGACCAACTAGTTAGTGCAAATCAAGATGTTGCAAGGAAAGTTGGTGAAATTGTTGAACTAAGATATGATAATGAACATCTAAAAAATGATCTAGAATTTGAGAAATATGATAATGACGTCTTGAAAAGGAATGAAGAAGCACTAACTATATTGGATGAATAGCTAAGAAATAAGAGACAACTGAGAAATACTATTGGACTTGGATACAATGCAAACAACACTATCGAGAAAGGTGAGTCCTCCAATCAAGTGGCCAACTGAGATAATGTCACTACCCCACTGAAGACAAAAAAGCCTACATGTTGTCATTGTGGGAAACTAGGACACACAAAAAATGTCTGCAAGAGAAAAAGAAGTAATATCACAAGTACTCCTAAATTTAATGGTTATCGCTACAATTGCAATAAGTTTGGTCATAAGGCATTTGAATGTAGATCAAGAATTTCTAACATTCCAAGGAAGCCAAGCTACAAGGGCTACTATAAAAACTCAAAGAGATATGGTCATAAATCTAAAGAATACAGGTCACAAAGAAGGAATGAGAAATGGGTCCCTAATTGGTAGAATGTTGCAAACAACTGATAAGGACCAACTATACCATGGGACTATAACACAAGAATCACTTGTACTGCATGTGGAAAATTTGGTCACATTTCTACAAATTGATTTAGGTTGCATGGTATGAACAATAGAAGATCATGGAGAAACTCTGGATTGGCTTGTTCCCACTCTCACAAGGTTGGTCACCTAGCCAACGACTATAGGTACTAAGGTAAAGCCCCAACCAAGGAACAACCAAGTGAAAAGACTCAAGTTAATATTGATGAAATAAGAGATCAGATGAATAGGACTTGGAGAAGGAAGTCTCAAGATGATGGAACAAAACTTGGAACAACTGATGACACCACATCCATTGGATCAGGTACACCTATATTCACTTAATTGGTCAAAGGTATGTGTAGGAGATGATAACCTAAAATATATCTTAAATCAGTTCCTAGAATTAGTGCAAAGATCCATATTAGTGTATTAAGATGCATTTGTATATAAGGTGTGAAGTTAATATTTCATATATTGATCGGTAAAGTGTATGAGCTATTTTGTTCCATTTAGTGAAGGAAAGTGTATTTTAGTTATCAGCAAAATGAAGTAGGTAAGAAGCATTTAATGGAAAAATTTATAGCTATTGCAAGCCCTAACCTAGGAAAAACTATAAATAGAGGGCATGCTATTTCATTTATACCTTACATTTTCACAAGCATTTGAAGAATTTGACAGAGAAGAGATCACTGAGTGATTCCAAGTAATCTTTTGAGCATTCCAAATAGCATTTAGTGCATTCATGGTATTTTTGGTATTTTTCGAGTTGAGTTGATGAATTCAAAGTTTCTATTTAAGAGAAACCCTAGTGTTTAAAGATTATTTCTGAGATCAAGATGGTACCAAAAGTTCAAAAACTAGTTATTTTTAAGAAGATTGATCCTATGAATCCTAAGTATAAGCTACCTCATGTTGTTGTTGCAAAAGTTGACAAAATTGGAGCCCTATCATTGATCACACCAAGGGTTATTTGATTAAAGAGGTTCATGCCTTCATTCACTATAAAACTGAAGATATATGCCAAGAAGAAATTGACACACTATAAAAGAATCTGTGTGTAAACAGAAAATTGAAAGGCGACCACACAAATTTGGAAACCAAGGGTTTGGTCCATGCTATGCATGCACCGACAATATTTAAACATGAATGGATGAGGATAGTACTAATCTAAGTGCATGATCATTTCATATGGCTCAATGGACCAGTAAAGATCACAAAAGATGTTTTGCACATAGTCACAGAATTTTGGGTTGGTGATAGACCAAGGGCATACAAGTGTGATATCACGCAAGTGAAATGGGATAGAAGAGGATTGAAGTTATCTACCATTGATGATCTTGAGTTGAGATTTGTAGGTACTATCATATCATACTGAATCTTTTAGTCATCTTGGGTAGATAGTGTACCCTATGGAGCATTTGACATAGCATATAAAATTGTTAAGAAGGATATGAAGATACACCTTTGTGAGATGTTGTTGAAGAAATTGGATGATAATATGAATACCATCAGGAAAGGAAAATCAAATACATTGAAGTTTAGACCACTTTTGATATGTATTTTCTTCTACTTTCAAAATTTCTTTCCTACAGTCAGTGAAGTAACTTGGAAAGTAGACAAACTGATCACACCCCAAATTAATGATTATATTCAAAGCATAGGAGATAATTTTGATTTAGTCATGAATGAATATTTTTTAAATTTCAAGAAAGAATGCATAAAAGATCCAGGATTCCACCTCAGCTAGTGGACGAATATAAAGATGAGATACATTTTGAAGTTTATACCGACACATGTATTATAAGACTTGTGGAGCCTAGAACTAAGTGGCTACCACCAATGGGATATGAGATGAACATTGATAGTGCCTCTATTCAAATTAAAGGACTATTAGAGAAACTAGTTGATAGAAGTTCAACTTGGTAAGGTACATTTGAATAAGTAAAAGAGAAAATAAGGATAGGTATCTTGATACCTAACACAATCAGAAAGACAAGAAGAATGATAAACACCCTGTTAGAGAATCTAGGTATTATTGCTAAAGGTAAAGAGGTTGTTGAACCATATGAAATCAATGGGAAGAAGACAAGGGTAAAGAAAGAGACCCCTAGCCCAATTGGTGTTAGACCATAAATAAGGTCTTCCTCTACACCAAGAGAAAAGAAGAAAGAAGATGTAGAATTAGAAAAAACAAATACTTACATTATAGAAAACAAGGCTACTAGAAGGCCTAGAAGGAAACTAAAGTTGTGACAAGAAAGTGACATGGAGTCAAAGGACATATCACAATTCAAGGTTGTAGAAATTAAAGTACCTAAAGTGAAGAGTCTTGATGAATTGCTCAAGACACTTGAAAAATATGGAGGTTATTCGGTATTGAAACAAATAAGGTATGAAAAGAGAAATACGAAGAGAAAAATAAAATTGACGAGGCTTTCATAACTACTTTTCACAAGTTCAGAACAACACTTGTTGAAGTGGTACCGAATCTTGAAGATGAACTTTATCAAAAAATTGATGCTAGATGGAAGTATGCTCTAGTAGCCGAGAAAGAAATGAGAGAGAGGTCCCTAGCAATTACTATCCTAGACCTAACAAAGAAAGGAATTAAAGACACATTGCTAGAATATTCAAAAATATTCTAAGAAAAAAGCAAAGCACTTAGCATCATGGTCGGTAAGCTAGAAGAAGTGCAGAATAACACTAATGATCTTTGGAGAAAGATTTTATCTATTGATCAACTAGCTATTAAAGAATCCAAAGATCAAGTAGGAAAGTTAGATACAATTGACTTGATAAAAAAAGAAAAAGAAGTTATAATTGAGGACATAACTGATCAAGACCCTGATGAAATAATAAAAGTTTATAAAGACATCATGGCAACTAAGGCCATAGAAACAGAGGTAATGGACATTGATGATTCTGCTAAGGCAAGGCTAATGGTAGAAGATCCTATTATTAAGTAGGTATTGAGTCTTCCTGAGATTGAAGAAGTAATATGAGAGGTGACAAGAGAAGTACCCATCAAAGATGGTACCCCCACTGAGCCAAAACAAGCGACTGAAACACAAGAGACTGAGTCTACACAAGGCCAGAATCAAGAGTCGGTAACTCCTACCAAAACTGCAGAACAACATAATGAACCAAAAAAAGAACAAATAAAGGAAACAAATGAAGAAAAGAAAGAAGAAAAATAGGAGAATAAGGGAGAAAATAAACAAGAAGAGAAAAAGAAAGAAAAAGAAGAGAAAATTGCAGATACAACAAGTTCGCAATTTGATGCAAAGAAGGCATCTTTAGTGAAGGGAAAGACCAAGAAGAGAAAACATGAAAAAGAGGTTGATGTCAGCCAACCTATTGTTATTCCCAAGGTTTATATCTCAACTCTGAGTCCAAAAGATCTCTTAGAGTTTGAAGATCTACTGAAAAGAAAAGTTGCACAAGACAAGCTGATAGAAAAGAAGCTGAAAATAAATGTTTTGGACCAAGTAAGAGATATATTAAATGAGATTGTACCTGAGGCCACTATACATGAAAAAGGACATATTTATATTCAATTGAGAGAACTAGTAAATCAATTCAACCAGACTAGTACTGATACCACCGAGTATATGCTACAAGTACACAAGAAGAACATGGAGACAAAAGTGATTGAAGAAATTCTTCAATTAGTTGCATTAGATAAGGTAACTCTTTTTGAGTTAATTAATGAATTGGAAAATGAGCTACCAAAAATTCTTTCATTATTTCAACAGATTTGTTTAATTTCTAATTTCACCAAGGACATCAAAGAGAAGGATACTAATGTGGAAAAGGAGCTCACCGAGCAATTATCAAAAGTTTCCATCAAGCCTAAGTCTATAAAGGAATATTATGAAAGCCTGAAGCACTTGATGGGAGTGCAATATGAGCTAAGAAAGGAGGAGAATCATCTACTGGAACTACGAACAATTTTGATTCCACATATTGAATCATTGTAGAAACAGGTACACAAGGCCAAATATTTAGTCAACACACTGAATGTTAGTGCTATGGACAACATGGTAAGCTTAACTGATGATTTAAGTGAGAAAATCATAGTCTTCCAGACACTTAAGGGTACATGGAAGGCATCAATAAAGGATTTTCATGACAAGTACAAATATATTTTTGACAAGATCCCCACCCTAGATAAAGAGTAAGTTCTTATTTTGACATTTTTTAAAAAAAAGTGGGAATATATAATATAGATGAAAATATGTAGAAGGGGATTATAGTATATGAATACATAAGAAGGATAGATATGTTAAAGGATATATTTAGGAAGTAATACTTTTGAGGGAGTAATAAGTTTACCAAGGAATGGATATATGAGTGGATATATGGACAAGGACAAAATTTTGAATTTTTTTATGACTTTGAATGTTTTTAACAAAGATACCAAACTAATGCCAAAGGGGGAGATTGATACTCCTAAGATTTATTTTTTTGTTATTAGTTATGAGCAAGTCATAATGATTGTCAAAGTCATTTGGTAAAGAAGAAAAGACAAGTTGGTAAAGAAGGTAAAGCTAATTGGTAAAGAGAAATAAGGGAACATGTAATTTCAGTAAAGGAAAAGCAAGTTTAGACACGGAGCACTAAGCACTGAGTTATATTGAGCTACAAAATCAACTAAACCAAGAAGATAACATAGTTACCGAGCTAGAGGAAAATGTGTTACCGAGCATAGAAGGCCGACACAAGGAGAATCTTTAAGTACATTGAATCTGGACACCAAACAAAAAATAGTTTACAAATCTTGAGGAGATTGTATGTTAGAGCATTGGAGATTGAAACATGATGATTATACATTATTACAAGGTTAGATCTACGAATGAGAATAAAGTATGATAAATACATTGGAGGAGTAACCAATGCTATCACTGCTTGTAGAGATGATTCTATAACATCTAGCACCACTTCTAGAATTGTATATAAATGGATCAGAGTGTGAAGATCACTATGCATGCATGAGGAGGAGATTTTCATGTATGAAGTAGAGATTGTAGAGAAAGTTGATGAATAGAGAAGCCACTGAGTATAAAGCAGTAAAAAGTAGAAACTAATTGTAATTTAGAATTGAATCTACTAAGTATTGAATTGATATTGTGAGTAGTACATAGAATGAGGTAATGAGTTATGGATCATAAGAATCTGATATGCATATAATTGATGCAAGTTCAATAGACAAGTTTGTGTTACTAATTAAAGATTAATCATAATTGTAAAGTCTCTTAACCAAAAAGATCTTAATAGATCTTATATTGTAAATCCTTTAACTAGGTACAATTCTTAGATTAGAATTGTAAAATCCTCTTACAAGGTAGAATTAACAAGTCTTAAGACTCTTAACCAAATTAATACTCTTAATAGGGCAAGCTATCAAAAATAACTAACATTGTAGCTCTAACCAAGTAGAATTTTTACTGCAGTAGTGAAGTTTTGTGGGTGTCATCCCCATCACAATTTTTATCCTCTAACAAGGATTTTTGCGATACCAAAATGAATGTGTTATGGGTTATGAGTTATCTTTTATATGTTTTATATGATGCATGAAAAATTTATGGAATCACTAAATGTTTAAGGAAGAAAGTTCAAATAGTTTAAAAGTGTTTTACAGTACTGATTCACCCCTCCCTTCTCAGTACTTACCTTTCCATACCTAATCCAACACAAACTAGTGGTTGTTGTAAAAGGTTTTATGGAACCCGATTATCATACAATACCATACACATATAATAACCATCCTCAAGAGGATAATATGTTTGATGTCCTCCCTTCTACAAATCCAACCTTAGCACATAAGGATGCTAATCAGTTCAACACTATTCATATATCATTTCCAACTCCTTTTTCAATTATTTCTCCAATTCAAAAAAGCAAACCATCAACTCTTCAAGATGATGATCAAGGGGAAATTTAGACTTCATGCCAACCTTATGTAGTAAAGACAAAATCCTTGAATTTGAGAACAAAATACCTTATTCCAACACATGTATGGAAATTAATTGGGACTCTTTAAACTTCAACCCAATTCCACTTAAAAGAGCCCCTTATCTATTTGATATGTCAAACCTTCCTGATGGACATGGTATAGGATGTGTGCATCAAAGCATTGAAAAGAATGAGAAATCTACATCATATTTTTCAAAATAAACTCTATATTTCCAATCTTCCCATTTTTCCAATCAATCTATATATTCAGCTCCTAATTTATCATCACAATAATAATTAAAAATTGAGTTTCTTAAAGCCAACTTAATTACTTTTTTTTTTTTTAAATAAATGAAAAAATAACAAACACAAACAAGATAATTCTTCCATTTCTACGCATAATCAAATTTGTGGCCATAAGACTAATGGATGTTATTATTTAAGTATAAAATTAAATAATGCATTGATTGTGGTATGATTCAAATGACATGTAACAATGAATGGAACCTTTCTCAAATAACATCTACATTCCTATTATGCTTCTCCTCACTATGTAACATTGATAACTTATCCTTGGAGGGCTCACTATCATTTATGGTGGTGCAATTTTAGGTGCAATCATACTTTTTGAGAAACATAATATTCCTAGTTCTTTGTCTCCTCACCTAGGGGCAATGGTACTATTTCACTCTCCTATTTATCCCAAGGACCCATTTTCTCCATTTGTTGACTCATTTTTTTATAGCATGATATCCTTTCTTGCATGGATTTGTTGTTTTGCATAATGATCTTCTCTTTTTAAGAGATTTACATGCCTAGTTGAAATCTTATGCTTTCTTGAAAGAATATTTCTATTATAAATGAACTATCACTTAGGGAGCATAATGTGTCATCCTTTGTCAAGTATCCCTTTAACTAGAAATGTGAAAGGTTTGTATACTTGATCCTCCTTCCTCTTTTTCTCTTCCTTTCCAATAGATCTAATATCCCTTGTGGACTTGATTCTTGTATAATATGATGTTATTTCTTGCATGGATTTATTTTTTTATGTAAGGGTATTCTCTTTTTAGGAGATTTATATCTTGAGTTGCAACCTTATGCTTTCTTGAAAGTACATGTCTATTATAAAAAGATCTATCACTTAGGATACATAATGGGTTATCTTTTCCCTTGTCTTAAATATTGGGGGGAAAGGTTTCATTTCTCAATCACTTATTCATTTCTAAGGATTCACTTTCCCTAGGTTATGTGATCTTTGATTATCACATGGTATCCTTTCTGGCATGGAGTTGTTTGTTTACGTAAGGATCTTCTCTTTTTTAGGAGATTCACATCCTAAATTACAATACTTTTCTTTCTTGAAAAGTGCATGTCTATCCTAAATAAATACCCTTAATAATGGGCTTGAAGTGTGTTATCCTTCATCAAGATTCTATTTTCCACCTAGCAATAGAGGGGCTAAAAGCATGCATTCTTAGTCTCCTTCCCTCAAGTGTCTTGAAAATGTTAGCTTTGTTCAATAATTCCTCTTGAAGGAAGATGAATTATAGCTAAGATATCTTTATTTCAAGGGTCTCTTTCAATTTGTGAATATCCTTTCACAATTATCTATTTTTTTTCTAACAAGGGTCTTCACTCTTTGCTTAGGGTACCAGCATACATTTTTATTTTATGGATATCTTCTTGTTGATGGAAGTATTTATTCATGTTCTCTTTTCCTTATGATGCCACCATAGTCTTATGTCACAATCATAAGGAGGGGGGAATACATACATGATCCTTTGTATATTATGTACCATTCTAGTTTATTGATCCCTAAGGAGATAATGCTTTCCTTAGGACTGATCACTTTTGGATTCCTACGAAGATAGTATTTTTCTTAGGATTGATCTCATTTATTGATCCCTAAGGAGATAATTCTTTCCTTAGGATTGATCATCATTTTTGGATCCCTTTGGAGACAATGTTTTCCATAGGACTAATCCCATAAGCTTCCCTTGAGTGCAAAATTTTACAAGCCGCCCCCATGCACAATTTTTTTAAGGTAGAATTGACGAACACAAAACAAATTGATAGACCAATAATTTTCCTTCCCTTTCTTTGGGATAAGTGGAACTATCATAACACAACTTGTTATCATTTCCTTCTCCTCCTCCTCTTCCCCTATGAATCACCTAGCATAAAACAACTTGCTAGACTGTTGGACTCATGGTCCTTCTCTCTTCTTTCTATGCTCTCATAACTATGCTAGGGGGTTAGATCATAGAGTTTTGTGTTTTCTTTAGTGATGCTCTTTTCATTTCTATGTGATCACTTATATTCTTTTACAATAGATTTTTGAGAATGATACTAGCAGTTGAGACATTAGGTTTGTTGAGGTCTCTTCAACTAGTTGACTTGAAACCTTAGTAATCTTTAGGATTTTATTTTGTTTTATATGTCCTTACATATGGATGTGCAATCTATTATCATTTTTGGGGGGGCTAGTGACCTTAAAATTAGTGATTTCTTATCTCTTTACAATTCACCCATGATCATTTCTCCCATGTTCCTCTCTCTTTCCCTTCTCTCTCATTTCCTTTTTAATGAGAATGAGGTTGTCTCATACTCCCACTAAAGTGGGGGCTAAATGTATCATCCTAAATTGTAAGCACATTATTTGTGTACAATTCAAGGACTATTTTGTGCCCTCCTTAGTGTGTTTTCTATAGTAGGACCTCATATGGAACTTAATGGAAACCTAAATTCAAATGTGGGTCCTCTATCCCTTTTAATCTTGTGAAAAATAGATTTTAGCTCTTATGTATAAGTGTTCTCCTCTATTTTCCCTCTAATCAAATAATTAATTTCATCACCTAGGCCCTATATCACTATTTGTGGCCTTCGTAATATATCCCAACCTTAGAACGAGTTGTACCTAAATATCTCACACTTAGCCTATTTTCCCAACATCTTAATCAAATTTGAGCTTGTTTTCCATGGTATAGATCACCAAGTTTGATATGTTCATGTGCAAGATAGCCAAACTTGATTTGTCCCCTTGGATTTTGGCCCAAATTTGGGTTGGAGATCTATGCCAAGGTTTTGGTGGGGTTTTTGGTCATGTGGTTAGCCTGATTGAATTTTAACCTCTGAAATGTTGTGAGATGTATAGAAACACCTTATCTCTTCATTTGATAAATATAATTGAGATTATCAAGCATTTGCATTCATTATCAAGAATTCAAGTTCAAGCCATCAAGTGCAAGGAAGAAAATCAAGTTCAAGAGCCATCAAGTTATCAAGTCCAAGCATTGAAGATCTATAATTATTCTCAAGAATTCAAGGTTTTTTATTCCATAGATCTAGATTATTTCCCCATTAGAGGCCAAGAAAAGGATTTTTCTATCAAGAAAGAAGATCCGCATTCATCCACTTCCATTCAAGTCTTCTCTCTCTTCTCCTCAATCAAACATTGTGGTAAATTACAACATCCATTACATGAGGTTTTATCTTTTATAATTTCCTTTTTGGGTTTTTGTGTTGGGTCAAAGTGTTGTACTAACCACCAACGTGCCCCTTTAGGATTTGTGACATTGTTTAACAACCTCCTGTGTCTTCTATAAGTCTAGTGGTTGTATCGGGCATTAACAGGTCAATCTTTTGGTGCAACGACAACCACTACTTGTAACAAGTGGTATTAGAGCTTGGTCATAGGTTTGAATCCCCTTGGGTGATGTTGAAGGGGGGATTGTTGGACTAACCACCAACATCCCCCTTCAAGATTCTTGACATGGTTTAATAGCCTTCTATGTCTGATGAGACAATTTATTTTCTTTATTTTGTGATAATCCTTATGTTTTGTTAAAACATTTCCAAGACATTCATGGACCTATAACTATTTGAACTTGTGATAAGTATAGTTAGAACCACCAAGATTATGGGTAGTTAGATATGGCATGTTTTTCTCGACATTATAAATATATTGCAGTACTTCATATAACTAGTTTAATCTATGTTCTAATATTTGGATAAGAATTCATTAGTTGACTTGTATACATACCCACATGCTACTAACTTGCCAAGGAAAAGGAATAGCTGGAGAGTGGATCAAATACATTTAAGGAGAAATGTTGAAGTTCCAGCTATGATGGAGAAGCCATCATAGCATCGAGTATCATGCCGCTACTATGGAGGAGCCACCATTCCAGAAAATATAGGAAACAACTCTGCTATATTTCCTTAGTGCTTATTATTCTATTGAGATAGTTATCCAGACTTTATTGTGTTATGTTGTGGGATGTTATATTTCTTTCTTCTATGGTGAGACTTAGTCAAAAATTACTTTCATGCTTTCAATAAGTATCAACCCTCTATATAAATGGATTTGATGGATTAAGTTGTGTAGTGTGAAAATATATATGATTGTTGTGTTTAGCATAGCAAAGCGGCTCTTTCTATTTTTCATGTATTGTTCCACTACTATGTAATCAGTTTATGAGAATATAATGAAAGAGTAATTCTGAGCATATTATGTGTTAGTAGTTAGTAGAAGCCAGCCAAGGGGGCCCACTTGGAAGGTGGAGTAGATTAGGATAGAGTAGAATTGCTTTATGTATTTCCTGTACTTTCAAATAGAAGTTATTGTTTTACTCCTGCAACACTTGCAGAGGTAGACATAGTGAATTCTTTGAGTTGATAAAATAGGCTTAGGTTAAGTTTACAAGCTTACAGTAGTAATTTCACTAAGTAGTTAAGTGTGCTTACTTCCTTGTAGCAATAGCATAGGTTCCTTTTATGCACTTTACTTTCATGCAACATAGGTAGTATGACTCTTTGAGGGGCTTAGTGCACAAACTGTGTAGTCCCATTTCAAGTATACGTCCTTGGGTTGACAATCTAAATGAATTTCTTGATGGGAAATTTAATCCTTAGTATGAATATATTATTCCTAATAGAGGCATTGGCATGATTACCACTACCAATTGTGAGACTGTTCATTTTTGGCATCATTGTTAGGGATGGTGTCAAATTGAGAACCCTAATGAGTCATTCATTTTAAAGATAAGTTTTTTGTTCTTAGTCAATAGTTAGCAGTTGTAATATTGCTTCACAAGTTCATTAACTCCCTTGCATGCATTAAAGAAGGTGAGATGCTTATGGAAGATTTCTTCCAAAGGAACCTGTTAATCTGAAAGAATAATTTGAATAAATTGAGTTACCATTTGTTGACACAAGTCCTGAGTTTGTTGCATCACCTTCAAAAAAAGAAGATCCTTTTGATCTATTTGACCTTCACCCTTTTGTAGAGATATTAGCCAGTTTCCTTGATAGCTCCACTCCAGGACCACCTGTTGGCCAAAGCCTTTTAGTTAATAACACTTACTAGTTGTAGTTTCATTACCCAACACCTCTAGTAATGGAAGCTCCTACCTTTCCATTTCCTATTCCAAGTCTTGTTAATAATCCTAATCTCAAGAACATACCTCCTTCGGCCCTTCCAAATTTCTATGGCCTTATTACCGAGGACCCTAACATATTTTTATTTGAATTTGACATGTTATGTCAAAGTTTTGACTATAAAAATGATAGTCATAAGCTCAAGTTATTCCTAGAAACATTGAAGGAGTCAGCTCTCAGATGGTTCATAGGCTTAGGAGAAAATGCAAAAACTGATTGGGATGGGATGAGAGATTTGTTCCTATATAAATATAAGGAATATTGCAAAGGAGGTGATTTAAAAGGAGATGACATCTTTCAAATGTCACAAAAAGAAGATGATATCCTAGAGGAATACATATCATGCTTCTTGTACAATTTGCAGAAGAATCCTCAACATGCACTACATGAGGATTCACAAAAAAATAATCTTTTTGAGAGGAGTGACTGATAACTATCTAGAAGCATTGGACCTAATAGATGGAGGAGCTATATCCTAGTCTTCTTGGGATGATCTCAAGAAGATTTGTTTGAATTATTCCAGAGCAACAGTAAAGAAGGGAAGATGATTCCAACACATAGTTGCCAAAGGAAGTGGCTCCAACATTTCCAAGATAGAAATCTCAAACCCGCTATCAGACTTCAAGCAAGACATCATTAATGATGTTGGTACACACTTGGACACAATGACTACCAAGAAGAAGCATGTAGACATGGAGGCACAATTCATTGAATACCTGTCCCCATTACTGCAAGAAAAAGAAGGATTGACAATGCAAGTTGATAGCGAATTTGGAGAATCAACACCTTTCAATTAAGTATTTGAAGATAGAAGGAGAGGACAAGCAAGTATTCTTTGTTTCTCAGCATCAGTCAGGGGCCATGAGACAAGTTATGCCTCAAGATCCTTTGCAAATTTCAAATCCTTATAATAATTAGTGGCAAAACCAGAATGTCCAAAACCCTCCTCAGTATACTCAATCTACTTGGAATAATGCCTGGCCCAATAATCAACATAACTAGTGGTTTAATCCACAACAACCCCAATGAACACAACCTTCAAATCAATGGAAGTTTCCACAAGAGAATTGGCAACCTGCTAACCAGTGGAGAGGACCCCAACAATGGCCTAACTAGAATCCTGGCTATCCACTTTTGCCACCTCGAGTAAATCCTCTTGCAATTATGTCACCTCCTAAAAATACAGGGCCTCCATAGAAGACACAGTTACCTTCTCATCCACAACTGAATCCAAATAGTCAACTAGAGCAGTAGAAAGTGTATGCTATTGATGCACAATAGTACCCTTCTTAAAAACTCAACATAACTGATATACACCTAAGATTGAGTACTACTTTTCCTACACCAGAACCCCCTCTCATCATGGAAGTGCTAGACCTTCCTGGAACATCATTACCACTCTCAAAAGATGCTTTGCCAAATATAGTTCCTCTAGTTAATGTCCCTAATCCAGCTGATGTTTAGACCTCAGTAAAACCTCCATTTCCTTAGAGGCTTATCATGGACAAACCTATACCTAAAGAAAACCAACTTTTTGATATCCTTGACAAGCTAAAAAGAATGCGTATCCAGATTCCTCTATTTCAAGCCATTAAAGATGTTCCCATCTATAGAAAATCAATTAAAGAAGCTTGTCTCAAAAAGTCTAGATGAAAGAAAAAGGATCCCAAAATAGTTCATGTTATAGGATAGCTAGCTAATATTATGTTGGGAAAACTTGTAATACTAAAATATTCTGATCCTGGGAGCTTGATTGTCACTATCATCATTAATGGTCAGTCTGTAAAAAATGCTTTAATAGGCTTAGGCACTGCCATTGATGTCATGACGAAGGATACCATGCATAAATTGAGTATAGAAGGCCTATGAACTACTCCAACAATCTTGCAACTTGTAGATAGTTCTACTGTCACTCCTGATGGCATGATATAGGACATAATAGTTACCTTAGACTCCTAGGAATATCCTGCTAATTTCATGATTTTATCATCCAAGGTAAATCTTGTCAGTTACCTTGTTATTTTAGGACGTACATGGTTAGCAACAGTTGATGCCAATATTAGTTGTAGATTAGGGAATATGACAATTTCAGATGGCCAAGTAACTAAGAGACTAGCATTATACTCTCCAGCTCAACCTCAGCCAGATTTAAGTGCCCCTATATGGCTAGATTTAGGAGATGGAGAAGAAGAGTTGAAATCTGTAGCTCATCTCATGATGTTACATAGGTAGTCTTATCTAAAGTTGCAAGAGGAAGATGTAGTAATTTGAAGCATCCTTACTGATGACTATGTTGTGACAAAAGACATTTATGAGAGCTTTGTGTTGTAGCTGTCTACCTATGACGACTGTGTTGAGGATTGTGTTTTTCCATCAAAACCCAATATTATCCATTAGTTATTACCCTGTGAAATATCTACCAGTCCTATCTCTAAAGAATCTATGCTACACCTTACCACTACAATTGAGCTTTCCAAGGGACATACCCTTCATGTTAATAACAAGTTTCCCTCACAACAATTGGAACAATTAACTAAACTATTGCAAACACATGAAAATCCTTTGCATGGGACGATGGGTATATCAAGGGATTGAGCCCTACACTATGCAATCATAGGATTTATATCAATGAGGGAAGCTGACCACTCCACCAGCCTCAGAGAAGGATTAACCCAATGTTAAGAGAGATAGTCAAAATAGAGTTACAAAAGCTGCTAGATGTTGGTTTTATATATCCTATCTCTAATAGAAAATGGGTATCACCTTTGGTAATAGTACCCAAAAAGGGGGGTAAATGGAGAATCTATGTAGATTATAGGGAATTAAACAAAGCAACAAAGAGAGATCATTTTCCCCTACCTTTCATTGATCAAGTACTTGATACCTTAGTTGGTACAAAGTATTTTTCTTTTCTTGATGGATATAGTGGATACAAGCATATTAGTATTACTATAGAGGATCAAGAAAATACAACATTCACATGTCCCTGGGGAACTTATGCATATTTTGTCCTACCATTTGGGTTGTGTAATGCTCCAGCAATATTCCAAAGGGCTATGATTAGTATTTTTGCTGACATTTCACATGACTGCATGGAAATATACATGGATGATTTTACTGCATTTGGAGTCACTTTTGAAGAAGCTCTGTAGAATATAGAAAAAAGGTACTGATCAGATGAAAGGAACAAAATCTCTCTCTCAATAGTGAGAAATGTTTTATGTTGATGTAGGAAGGCATTGTACTTGGACATTTCATTCCAATAGCAGGTATCCAAGTAGACCCAACAAAAATTGAGGTAATCCTCACATTACCTACACCTACTAAGCAAAAAGATGTAAGATCCTTCTTAGCACATGCTGGCTATTATAGGCATTTTATTCAAAATTTCAGTCAAATAGCTAGTCCTCTATATACATTGCTTATCAAAGAGGCTGATTTTATCTAGACATCAGCTTGTGATGAATCCTTCCTGTAGCTTAAGTCACTTTTGACAACTACACTAGTCCGTAAAGGATCTAATTGGTCTCTATCATTTCACATACATATAGATGCCTAAGACTACGCAATAGGAGCTATCTTAGGAAAAACTCTTAGTAACCTTGAAAATGCCATCTACTATATCAACAAGAGCCTACATGGACCAGAGTTAAATTACACATTAATTGAAAAAGAATTACTGGCAGTAGTTTATGCATTAAAAAAATTCCTCCATTATGTCATAGGTTACCCCATCTTTGTTCATCCTAACCATGCAATAATCAAGTATCTAATGAACAAACTTGCCATCATAGGTAGGTTAGCAAGATGGCTTCTTCTATTGCAGGAATTTGATATAACCATTATTGACAAGCCAGGGAAGGCAAATGTAGTGGCTGACTATTTATCCATAATTCAAAATAATGACTTAGATACTAATATGGTTGATGACACGTTCCCTAATGAACATCTGTTTCATATTGTTGTCAAGAATCCATGGTATACTAATATAACAAAAAATCTTGCAGCTGATAAAATGCCCCCACATTTCTCTCTAAAGGATAGACGAATGCTTGTTTAGAAAAGTTTCCAATTCTCCTAGATTGACAACACCTTATTTTATACTAGTCCAGACCAAATCATGTGAAAGTGTGTGCGAGAAGATGAGATATATCATATTCTCCACACTTGTCATGATGAGCCATGTGGAGGCCACTTTGCAGCCAAGAGGAGAACTCTGAAGATCCTAACAATAGGTTACTACTGGCCAACACTTCACAAGGATGCAACTAGCTATATAAGAAAATATGCCAGAGAATGGGTTGTCCCACCAAATCAGATGAAATATCATTAAACCCACAAGTGGTGGTAACATCATTTGACAAATGGGGTATGGATTTCATTGGTCCAATAGATCCTCCTTCAAATGAGAAATTGTATATTCTAGTATACACAAATTATCTGACCAAATGAGTGGAAGTAAAAGCCATGTAGCATGCATGAGATCAAAAGGTAGAAATTTTTTTATATGAGGATATCTTCACCCGATATGGAGTGCTAAGAGAACTTGTAACTAATCAAGGACCACTATTTACATCTAATATAATAACCGCACTCATGAAGGAATACAATATTAGGCACCAAAAGTCCAATCCTTATCATCCTCAAGCAAATGGATAGGTAGAGGTCACAAATAGAGAGATTGAGGCCATCTAAACAAAAATAGTTCATCTGCACTGACAAGATTGGAGTAGCAGACTCACATAAGCAATTTGGGCCTACCGAACAACCTAGAAGACAACCATAGGATTAACTCTATTTGAATTAGTATATGGGAAGGCAAAAATGTTACCAATTGAATTCGAGCACAAGACATTATGTACAACACTGGAATTAAACATTAATCTCCCTACAACACAAAAAGAACACCTTCTGCACCTTAATTCCTTAGATGAAATGTGTAAAACTGCATTGGAACACATAGAGCTAGTACAAAAACAATGAAAGAGGTGGCATGATTCTCATATTAAGAGCAAACAATTTAACGTGGGTGAATGGGCATTAGTATATGATTCCAGATTCAAAGAAATTCTAGGTAAGCTGCAGACAAGATGGCTGGGACCTTATGCAATTGAATATGTCTTCGACAATAGAGCGGTCCAGTTGATAACAATCAACCCAGTGCAATTCAAATTACTCATCAATGGACATTGGCTACGCCTGTATCATCAGCCCCAAACAAAAGAAGACTTCATGCAACAATTCTGCAATAACACTTCAACAACACAACAGGTAACACTTCCTGCAGTAGAAGGTGAGAACCTTCTTCCTGTAGCTTCAAAATAGCATTCCTTCAAAGTACCACCATAATAAAAATTCATTCTGTATGAAGTTCAAATTCTCCATTCACTTTTCTCTATTCTTCTTTTCAACCCATTTCATTTCTCTCTCTTCCATCCACCCACCCGCCACATCATTATCTTTTTCTATTTCTATGTTTTCAATAAAGAGCCACATCAACTGACACATGCAGTCATTAGCATCATTTCACTCTCACCACCTTTTATTTCACATGTACATTCAATTGCCAGGTAAAACTTTTCCAATCTCTTTCTACTTTTAGCATATAGATTTTTGTAATTATATTTAGTACTGCAATAAATGTATAATTAAGGTATTATGCTAGTTCCTCGTCTCTTGTTGAATGTACCAAGTGTGGACACTTTTTCTTGTTTTTTATGGGGTAGGGGAAGTGTATTAAGTTCTAATGTCATTTCTAAGCTATCCTTGTCACTTCCTTGTCATTTCAAAGTTGTACTTAGGCCTTGTTTCATTAAGTCCCTTTACTCTCACACACTTGTCATACTATAAATCCCAAATAATTCTCAATTTTCTAAAGATTGATATGACTTGAAAAGATTATAATTAAACTGAGTGGCAACTTGTAGTTAAAGTTATAATTTCCCCTATTAAATGCTATTATTATTGATGCTCACTAAAAACAACAAAGGAATTGAAGAGAAAGGTCTGTATTTTCAAGAAGAGCATTTGAAATTCAAGAAGGGAATAAGGTATTTGTAGAACATGAGGGATTAATAAGCTACGGTGAGCAGAGTTTGACAAAAATTTGGAAACAATGAGCAAATAGTTGTAGAGATGTGAGCCAGTGCATCATGGCCTTTTTCTTGCAGACATCAAAGTAGTTAGGAGGTTTAATGGATGTGGTTGGTTGGGTTATTTCCTAAAATTATCATATTTTGATGAAGAGGTGGCAACTAAGTTTATGAATACTTTTGATGAAGGGCATGCGACCGTTTGAGGTTTAACAGTTGTTGTGATAGAGGAGGGAATAGCAGAGGTAACTGGGTTACTGACAATTGGAGAACATTACCCCAATGAACATGATGCCAGGTCATCACGAGCCCATTTTTCCATTCCAAGTGATCCTCCTCTAGAGATTAGCAAGCAAGGGTGCAAATGAATGTCTCTTCCTCCACCATTCAACAAGTTAGCAATGCACATTATCAGGTACCTGGTTTGTGAGGGAAGATTTTCAAATTTACACGCACATCATTTTAAGCTACTTAGTTGTATAAGGCATAGTATTCCAGTAAATGTCCCTAATTTCTTGTATAATATGCTAAGTATTAGCATCAAGGGGACTCAAAAAGGGAATGCAAATTCTATCAACCACCATGCCCTAGTTAAGTTGCTAGCTAAAAAATCCCTTAGGGATGTTTCTCCCTTAGAGTGGTCAGAATTTGTCCAGCATAAAACACTGCAACCTTAAGAAACCCCTTAAAAATGATGCTACACCTTCTAAGGCTATTGTGGAAACAACTGCACAAGAAAAAGAACTAGAAATCCTTCAAGAAAATAGGCCTTCGCCTGTTCCATAAATTAATGTCCCTAATTCTTCTAAAAGAAAAAGAAAATAGAAAATTGAAGAAGAAACCCTTGATCCTGAGAATGAAGTTCAAATATCTATGGCTCCCAAAAGTAAAAGAAAAAGGTTAGCTCCTACAACATCTGTTCATGTAGCATCTACTCCTATAGTAGAAAGGCCAAAAAGAACTCTAAAAAAGAAGACTATAGAGGTTGTACAATCAAGTGTGTGGAAAAGTCCTTGGATGTGAGGACGAGTTTCTCTAATTTCCCTAGAAAACCCAAGTGTTCCATTAGAAAAACCTACTATGGAGCCTTCTATTGAGTATATCTCTGACAATTCCCCTAAGGAAACATAAGTGCCTTCAACTCCCCAAAATCTGCAAGAACCTTGTGGTAATATATCACATGATGATCTGGGTGTACCTAAGGAAAGCCTTAATATAGCACAAGAAAACATTGTTGAAGATGTCCAATTGCCTCATCCATCAGTTCTTGTTTATTCCCATATGTCTATTGTGAATTATAAAAGAACATGGTTTACCAAATATTTTGAACATGCTTGTAAGGAAAGGAGAAAATAGAACACCCAGTTGCAAGAATTTGGCCCTCCAACAATACAATCTATCCTTTTCAGCATATATAACCAATTTGTCTTCCAGAGAAATTTGTGGAAACAAGAAAGAAAAAGAATGTAGAAAGAAATAGATGAGAAGCAAGAGGAGATAGAAGTTCTTAAAGAACAGATGAAGAAATAGAAACAACAAATGGATCATGTTCTCAAACTAGTTGATCAGGTTATAACTTGTAGACCACCTCCCAGAGTATATGCCATTTGTCTGAAAGAAAAGTTCCTCCTATTTAAGCTAATGATGACCATGAAGGATATACACTGTGAGTTTAAATTAGCTTAAGAGTTTTATGAATTGTACTAGACCCTTCCTTCATGAAAATAAAACTTACTCTGTGAGCTTTATTTCCATAATTTTATCATTCGTCATGAAATTGAATGCAACCCTTTACTTTATATAGGAGACATCCTTTTGAGAGCCTTAATGTCCTGGATGCAGAATGAGGGAAATTATGATAGGAAACTAAATAACTACAGAGACCTAGAAAAATATGAACCATTACCCTTAAGGGTTGAGTCAAGCAAACTTGATGTCCTTCTAAGAGATTGGTTGAACATAACCTATGAAAAAGCAAAACTTGAAATTAGAGAAAAGGTATTTGCACTCAGAGATAGGGTTTACAGGGAGTATCAAGGGTTACCCTATTTTTCATTTCAAAGAGATCTTGTAGGGGTAAGAAGAAGATGGAATAGGTTACCTGAGAACTTTAAGAAATCTGAGCCACATATCCCAACAAAATTTGAGGCAGCTATGAATAGAGAAACCAGGTACATGCAGTTAGGATGACAAGTTATAAGAGAACTATGGATTCCCATGTCTTTTCAATTGCCAGCACTCTTATGGCCACTATATGATATCAAAACTACCAGACTAGACCAATTATAGGAGTTACATCATGTAGATTACTCGAAGAGGTCAAGAGGATTCTACTATACTTTTGAAAGTAGGAAGAAAGGGAAAATAAATGTTGGTGACTTCAGGTCTATAGCAAGAAAATATAATGCTTGAGGTCAAGCATTTAGCTTGTCAAGGGGAAGATGATGAGACAATTTATCATCTTTATTTTGTGATAATCCTTATATTTTGTTAAAACATTTCCAAGACATTCATGGACCTATAACTATTTTAACTTGTGATAAGTATAGTTAGAACCACCAATATTATGGGTAGTTAGATATGACATGTTTTGTTGGACATTATAAATATATTGTAGTACTTCATATAACTACTTTAATCTGTGTTCTAATATTTGGATAAGAATTGATTAGTTGACTTGTATACATACTCGCATGCTACTAACTTGCCAGGGAAAAGGAATAGCTGGAGAGTGGATTGACTGCATTTAAGGAGAAACATTGAAGTTATAGCTATGATGAAGAATCCATCATAGCACCAAGTATCATGTCACTACTATGGAGGAGCCACCATTCCAGAAAATATAGGAAATAACTCTGCTATATTTCCTTAGTGCTTATTATTTTTTTGAGAGAGTTATCCAGACTTTATTGTGTTCTGTCATGGGTTGTTATATTTCCTTCTTCTATGGTGAGACTTAGTCAGAACTTACTTTCATGCTTTCAATAAGTATCAACCCTCTATATAAAGGGATTTTATGGATTAAGTTGTGTAGTGTGAAAATATATACGATTGTTGTGTTTAGAATAGCAGAGCAACTCTTTATGTTTTTCATGTATTGTTCCATTACTATGTAATCAGTTAATGAGAATATAATGAAAGAGTAATTCTAAGCATATTTTGTTTTAGTAGTTAGCATAAGACAACCAAGGGGGCCCACTTGGAAGGTGGAGTAGATTAGGATAGAGTAGAAATTCTTTCTGTATTTCCTGTACTTTCAAATAGAAGTTACTATTTTACTCCTGCAACATTATTATTGTGAATGTTCCTACAACACTTGCAGATGTAGACATAGTTAATGCTTTGAGTTGCTAAAAAAGGCTTAGGTTAAGTTTACAAGATTTTAGCAGTAATTTCACTAAGTAGTTAAGTGTTCTTACTTTCCTGCAACAATAGCATAGGTTCCTTTCATGCACTTTACTTTCTTGCAGCATAGGTAGTATGAATCTTTGAGGGGCTTAGTGGACAAAATGTGCTATCCAATTTCAAGTATACATCCCCAGGTTGAAAATCTAAATGCATTTCATGATGGGAAAATTAATCCTTAGTGTGAATATATTATTCCTAGGAGAGGCATTGGCATGATTATCACTACCTATTATGAGACTGTTCAGTGTCTTCTATAAGTCTAGTGGTTGTATAGGGCATTAACAGGTCAATCTTTTGGTGCAACGACAACCACTACTTGTAACACAAAGTTATTTCATCAACACACTTTATCACATTCAAAAAATAATTTACATTTCTATGGTATGCTATACTTCATTTTTAAGATCTAACCTTTGCTAGATGACAACATGCTTTCCTTAATTTCATTTCATTTTAAGGTTGATTCCTAAATAGAGGTTTGAGTGAGGCAAACCCCTTTATCTAACCTTATTTCCTATTTTTCTGAGTTGGAACAAGCTACGAATTTGTTGAAGAAAATTCAGGAACATTGAGAACTGTTGGAGACCTCTTATAAGTTTAAGGCTAAAACCCAGGGTACGTAATGGTTTTGGCAATTTATACCTGGGTAAAGAATGATTTTGGTGATTTGTACCCTCCACATCAAATTCAAATTTGGGAGTGAGTCAAGTTACAACCTTTAGATCTCAAATCTGAATTTACAAGTATTTTCAATATTCTATCTATCAGATATTCAGATTTGAATCAACATACCTCCTATTTTGATTCCAAATGCACTCAAATCCTCATTAAATTCTATCTAAATTTACTTTTTATTTTAGTTAATTTACTTCATACTTTTATTATTTGTCTTGAATATCTCCTTCTCAATTCTAAGAAACAAAGGAATAGAAACCCCAAAGCATTGATATTGCATTGGCATCCTTCTTACTAAGTGGTGTCAATCATATTTGTCATAAGGTGGTTTTTTATTCCAATATTCCTTATGCATTTAGAAATTAAAACCTTCTACATGATCCCCTTTGCATATTGTATACCCTCTAAGATATATTTCAAATGTTTGTATCGATAATTACATGCTAGAAAAGATTGTATTTAATATTAATTTTCTTATACTTATCATGTAACAAAACATAACAAATCATATCTTATAATATCTACACAACCTACAAGAAACTTTACTTTACCATGTTCTAAGTTTATGGTCAAACACCAGTACAAAAAGTTCCATTCATTTTTTGAAGAACACAGATAAATAATTATAATTTTATCTTTGTAAAAAACATAACAAGTATACAATCATGACAGCTAGACAAGTCTTTATACCTATGGTCAAGGTGTATAACACAACAATAAAAGTTGCAAAATTGAATGATGTGAAAAAATTATAATTTATTATATTCCTCTCTACAATTACAAAATTATATTTCCATTTTACCAATAGTCCACTCCATTTATTGCAAATGTTAAATTATAAATTAGTTACATTCCCTAATATATGCATCTCATTTGAATATAATTCAAAACTTGAATATTCATATAAATTAGGAAATTACATTACCAATAACACATGCAATTCAAGCTATAAGAGCTAGAATCACATGAATTTACTAAAGTTCCTCAATGTTTGTTCAATCCTCCCCCCAAATTGTCCTCCCCCTCGATTTTTCCTACTAAAAATATCTTTACTCTTAACAACCTAAAAAGAATGCCAGAATTAGTGATAGGTTTAAATTGTAAGTTAAACACATCCATTGCTACAAACATTTCATTTTTTCATACTGAATAGTATTTAGCAACATATAATGGTAGGTTAAAAATGCCAACTTGTACAAAGAATAAACAAACACATTCAACTATACAAAGGTAGGGTAAGTGGGGTATAAGTGGCCACTTTTTTTTTTCTAAAATTAGGTAACCTAAACTTGAAAAATAAATTTGAGAGTCATGCACTCAAAATTAGGAGATGTGCAAAGAACAAGAATTGTAGTATTCTAAATCTAGTTTTTTAAACTACTAAAGTTTTTTTAAAATGGATATGTGGATATATGCATATGAATAGATATATATGTATATATTTAAATAGATATATGTATATATGTCTATATATGCATGTCTCTCACCCTGTCCCCATTCTCTCACTCTCTCTTTTACATGCCCTCCATGTAATTACCTCTCTCTCTCTCTCTCTCTCTCTCTCATCAACATCTATGTCTATTTTGAGCCCTAATTATCTTCCTTGAGATCTATCACATCTCGCTTCCCCCTCTCCCTTCTCCCTTCTCCCTTTTTTCCCCCCCTCTCACTATCTCTTCCTCCTAATTACCATCTATCTCTATTCTCCCCTCTTCCTTCCCCCATCATCATTTATATCTATTCCATGCCCTAATTATCCTTTTTCCCTCTCTACCCCATCTTTCCCCTCCCTCTTCTCCCTTTATCCCATATATGTCCCCATCTCACCATCTATTCCCCCTAGTTTCCTTTTAATTCTACCTAATGTCTCTCAACCCCCTACTCTCTCTCTCTCTCTCTCTCTCTCTCTCTCTCTCTCACACACACACACACACACACACACACACACACACACACACACTCCCCCCCTCCCTCCCTCTCTCTCTCTCTCTCTCTCTCTCTCTCTCTCTCTCCTCTCTCTCCTCTCCTCTCTCTCTCTCTCTCTCTCTCTCTCTCTCTCTCTCTCTCTCTCTCTCTCTCTCTCTCTCTCTCTCTCTCTCTCTCTATTTGTCTGCCTCATCTCCCTCCCCTCTCCCCTATATTCCTTTTATCTCCTCACTTAAATCATAGTTTGTTGTTTAGGATTTTTCTTAGGGATAAATAACTAAAATACATATTGCAACTTGTTCAAGGCCCCACAACAAGTTCTCATGGTTTTTTGGGATAGTATCAGATAGTGTAAGAGATTCTTTTATCACATATGAGTTCAAATGATTGATTTATCTTATTTTTCTATTTTTTCTTGAAGTTATTTTTATTGTTAATACTTTTTATTATAACAAAATGATAATAATTTATAGTTTTTTTGGTAATTGATTGTGTAAGTTTTTGTAACAAATATTTGAAAAATAATATTATGTAGGATAATCAATATTAATGATGGGAAATAACAATAGAGGAACAATCAAACAACAAGAGGTAGGAAAGGAAAGACAAAGGGAGTGTATGAGGATATTATGTTACCAAATAATAGGGAAGGAGAAGTTATGCCATCTACACTATCTCAATTTTATGTAAGAAATGAACCTAATGCAATTGATCAAGAAACCACACTGAATAATCAATCAAATGATGAACATAGACTAATTCAAATTTATGTAATGAATGCACCTAATGAAAATTATGAACATACAACAATTCAAATTGATGCGATGAATGCACCTAATGAAAATGATGAACATACATCATTTCAAATTGATGAGATGAATTCACCTAATCCACGTAATCAAAATGAAGAGCATGTATCAATCTTAACACCTCCTAGAATTATTCGTAGAAAACCTATGTTTCTAATTCACATTGATGAAAATATTTTGAAGTCAATGCCCAATAAAATTTCCAAATTAACTTGTAGAAGAATGGTTATAAGAATGTGGAATAACTATTTTGAAATCTTAAATCAAACTAGAAGATGCCAATTAGTTGTTGAAATGGTTAAAAATCAGAAATTTAGAGAGACAATGAAAATTTTGGGGTTAAGAACATTAAAAAATAATAGTGAAAGAACTATTGTGAGAAATCTATGTGACACATATCAAGCCATTGGTTCAACATCACATAATAAAGACACTAATGTTACTTGACATGTTATCATATCAACCATAATGGGAAAGGAAATTAAAAAGTCTCATTTAATAAGAAAAACAAGCAAGTCATTAAAGATAAGTAAAATAAAATTATAAAATACCTTAGGGAGGAGGGAGAAAATTCATGAGGATCCTAACAATAATTCTCTTTGGGAATTCTCAAGTAGACTCCCACACAAAGATAAGGTTGTTGTTGATGCACTAAGAATATTAATTAAAAAAGTTTGGCATGCATTGACACAAGGGTTTTTTCCAACCAAAGAGATCTTGCTAGAAGGTGAATCAAATCCACAAATTGTGAGCCACATCCAAAACACTTTTTAGATATGAATCACACAATTTTATAAAATATTTCTTCAAAGCTTTCCTCAAATTAAAATTAATCAAAGATTTTTTGAAATGAAAAAACCATTTTAAGTTAAGATTAGTCATGCATGTACTAATATTATTGTATTGTGCATATTGAATTTTTCATGCATTATGATATTTATCATCATGTATGTTGTACTTGTCACACTAATGATGTTTTGTAGGAATGTGGTCTACAAGAACCTCCTAAGTCACCAAGAGAATTTATTTCAAGTGTACTATGTAAATGAGATGATGGATACATTTATGATAAGATGATGCATTTGAAAGGTTTTTTTCTTAGATGTGGTGGTTTGCAATATTGTCATATAGGAATGCACTTAGAGAGCACACATGAAATTTGTAAGAAACTAGTTTCTTTTGAAAAAAACAAGTCAATCACATCTGGTGTTAAAGATGGAAAAGAATTTAAGAGGTGTGAGTTAGTGAAAAAAGATTTATAAGTAAGTGAATTTATGGAGATATTTCAAGAGAAACTAGTTTATGAGTACATAGCCCATCCACCTAGATCTCGATGGTTAGATGAACATTAATTAAAGTTATGTAAGGACACTTTTCCCCTTGGTACTATTGTCTCTATTGTTGATTTTTTTTTGAGAATTATACACTAAAACCTCAAAATGAAGTGCAACCTATGTATTACCATTCTACACAAGTTACAATTTTTGTACATATAGCATTTATGTATGTACATGATAGCATAGAGGAAGATATAAAGATTCTAAGAGAGTATCACTTCTATATCAGTGATGATCGTAGTCATTTATCAGAGTTTGTGCAAGGATGATTTAAATTTTTCTATGATAGTTTAAGGGAATGAGATATAAGATACAACCAATACATAATATGGTCAAACAATTGCACCTCACAATTCAAGAATGCAAGTATGTTCTACTAGTTGACTAGGATGCATGTGACAAGTGGTGTGAAACATTTTTTGAATTTCATTGCTAGACATAGAAAGTGAGAGCATGATGGTGTTGGTGCATGTGTAAAAAGAGCTCTTTCTAGAGAGAAATTAAAGTAAGAAGGTGGTGTCAGGTTAATAGATGTAGAAATGATTGCACAATGGTGTAACTCTATGATGAGACCAAGTAATATAGGTAAGTCTATGGTTTATAGATATTTTTGGTTGATAATTGAATCTAACATTGAATACTATCTAGATTGTTGTACACTTATAAGATCAAGTGACATACATTCATTTAGAAGTTTAAATGTAATGTCATTAGTTATTTATACTAGACAAATTACATATTTTTTGTATTCGTGTATGAATTTTGTGTGGGAAGAATGTGAATCAAAAGAGTGGGTGGGTTGACCAATGATCTTGTAGACCTTTACAACCCCTTGATACACATCAAGTTCCCAGAGCACTACAATTGAACTAGATGGAAGCATCAATGGATTTTGACCGTGTATTTGACCTAGTTGAATGGGTAATTTCTCAATTTATTACTTAGGTAAAATAAATTTAAAACTCATTTTATTACACTTTATATTAATTTTGGTATTTACTCACCCTTCTATAAAATGTAGGTCATAATGTAGTTGTTTCAGATGAGAAACATATTACTTTTTGTTTCATTGTATTGACACCAAAAAATTTTTACAACCACAATTATTGATGGAGAGGGTATTGAGTACCCAATAGGATATGTTGTTGTGACAAGGACATGGATTTGAAGGCACCCTATTAAAAAATCTAATGTGTGGTTGTTTGAGGATTTTGAGACACATAAACATATTCTTCATTACTCTAATCTTGTTGTTGCAATAAATATTCAATTAATAAATATTGTGGTAGACCTCTTAACAAGAATTTATGGAAAGTTTGCAGATCTAACCACAAGGCAATACTTGACACAATAAGGGTTAGAGATGATCTAGAAGGTTCACTTGATTAATTTTGAGCTATCTACAAAAATGATTCTATAGAATGGTAGAATGATTTTGATAATTTTTTATATATATTTTTTAAAAAATTGTAAATTCATTTTATTATATATATAAATGGCCATGAGGTACTCTATGTGCATATTTGGAGGGTAAATTTTGTGTATATAAATGGTAATGAGATGTCATGTTCATATTTAGAAGCAAAATTTTATATATATAAGTGTCCACAGGCGGATTTGTAAATATTGAGAGGCCAATTTTTGCATATCCTAATGTGTACCATTTGATTATAAATACATAATTGAATTTTGTATCGTTACATTTGTACAATGAAACCTCCACTTGTTCTTGTAATATACTTACATGAATAAGATATTTTTACATTAGGTCTCTTGACTATTTTGGTATATGATCTCATGTTTCTCTATATTGGTTCTTTCTATTGGATTGTACCTTCATGTTAGAAATTGATTGCTTTTGGATTATCTCTATCTAGTGTTGAAGGGGAACCTAGCCTTGCTTAACAAATATGGTCCAATGTAGAGTCTTGATATTTTGATTCACTATTGGATATAATAAGTATATAATAGACCATTCATGATGTAATAAGATTCAATTGGGGTCATATTGTCACTTGTTTTAAAATTTGTCGAGTTACAAGAAAAGTTGTCAAACAAGTTTTCTTGGAACCAAATTATCAATAGGTGTCATAGGTCTTTACACTTGTGTTTGTATTTTTTTTTTCATTTATAAGATGTAATAATCTATAAGAATGGCCAATTTTCATGTTGTGGGGTCAATTGTGTAGTTTTTAAATGAGTTGCTTAAATTGCCAAAAGTTGTAGAAGGTGTCATAAGGAAAAATTGAAAAAATGCAAAGAGAGGGAAGTCCAATAGTCAAGAAGTTTAAAATTTGGTTTTAAATGTTTTGAAATTATTTAAAAGGACTTTGTATGGCTGATTTGGGGTTGGCGGTTAGTTTGGAAGAACTTTGTTAATTAAAAAAAATTCAATAAAACAACATTGTTACCCTATAATTCATGTTTTCTTCGCTATTACAGAGGCCTGTACGACCATGTATAGTAAAGTGATATTGTTAAAATAATTATGTTTGATAGAAAAGTGAGTATTCTTCCTTTTACAACAAGTTTGATGGAATTCCATCAAGTTTTGGCAGAGTTATAGTAGTTTTCCTAAAAATAGTCCCGTGAGTAGTTTTAAGGGCTTGAATAAAAAATTGTGAATTCATGGCACTTTCCATCGTTAAAATTTCTTGTACATTGGTTGATTGAAGGTTAGAGAGTTTAGTTTCATATTGCATGGTTTTTAGGAGTTAATTTTTTTGTTTTCACTCAAATTAATGATGCCCTAGTTTGATGATCCCTACATTTTTGGTCTATTTAATTGAACTGTGATGAGGGTTTTGAAAAATGGATAAAGAATAGTCTTTTAAAGTCATGAAAATGGGTTATTCAGTCCATGTAGGACCTAACTTAATCTTTTGAGGGTAATTTTAATATTTGTGGTTAATATTTATAATAGATGCTTAGTAAAAGTAGGCTAATTAGTCCTTTACAAATCCTCATTTGGTCAAAGTGTTCTAAAAAAAATTCTTTATTTTGAATATGTTTTAGAACTCTAAAAAGGGTACTTTAATCTATATTTAGTTTTCGAATACCTCCACTTCATTGGAATTTGTGCCCTATGTTGTCATTTGCAAGGGCTAGTAGAGAATAAGCCAGTTTGAGGGTGTATTGAGGAGTTTGATGAAATCAGTGTTCTTGACAGTTTACAAGGGTGTATAGATGATGTATTTGATTGAACTATGATTTTCAAAAAGTGGTCTGATCCTTGTGAAACATTTAGCCCTTAATTGGTGTTTGTAGCCTATGAGGCATAATGACCTTGTGAGAGGAAATCTTGTGTGTATGAGAGTTGGATGTGGGTTTGTTATAAGTTCATATTTATATAAATATGGATATTTTTCCTTTTTCACAATGAATCAGATAATGAGTCCTATAAATCCACCTTGTTAAATTGGATTTCCTTGGGGTGTAAGGGTGTAGTTTGCCTCATTGTTGTAAAATACGGTAACAATTTCCCATTAGCCCACCTAGCTTTGCATCATCTAGCTTTAAAAATAAATCCCCCTTCTTAAATCTCCACATTGCATGAAGACATATGAAGTGACAATAAGATATAAGAAAGTGCATTCTTTTCAACATAAATGAAATGACAATTGATACCATATTTAAGGAAATTACATTTGACAAGGTAACTTTGCAAGATGGAGTCTCTAATACATCATGAAAGTGGAAAAATATGAATTAATATCAATTTGGATTACTACCAAACCCCACATTCAACTCCAACAAATCAAAGTTTTCCTTCACAATGACACTATGCTTTCATAGGGCTCAAAACACCAATAATAGCTCAATACTTCACAAGGATTAAAATAACTTTGGGAACACCTTAGATAAAGTAAATATACCATTTACAAACCTTTTGCAACCCTCAATAACTCTAGTTACTTAAACTTCTATATTGTCCACACAAGCAAGGCCTAGACTCTAGTTATCCTCCATAATGACTATTCTGGCCATAACTTCTGACCCATAATTGATATGAATAAGATAAGAATATTTTTAAATACCCTTTTGGAAGTTATTAAACATATGAAAAATTACCATAGGTTTTCTTTGGAACAAATACCCTTATAATTGACTGGTAATGTACATCCTAAGCCCAATTAGCCCCCTTTTCCAAAGTAACTTGGTGAATATCTAATTACAAACCTCCAAATTGCACTCTAGTGGTTAGGAAAAGTTGAAAGTAGTGAGAATCAACAATTTTTATCATCACAACTGCCTTTTAAAATCATAACCACCCAAAATGACAAATTTGTCGTAGTTGCAATGTCAAATTTTGTTAATGATGACAACTTTTTACAAAACTTGCTAAGGACCCTAAAAAATACCTCCTATTACTCCAAACAATTAAAAATAAGCTCAATGTGGTCAAATGGACCTTGTTATGCGATTAGACACAATTGGTACCAAATATCCAACTTTTTGCATCCCATAACAACATTTGCAATTTTTAGCAACACTAACCAATTTGACCCAATAAGACTTCCTAACACACTAAATGAACTCCATCAATTAAAAAATGGACCATAGGACCTTATTCTAAGACTATGACATGAAAATAAAACCATTTTTGAAATTTTCCTCATGATGGCATGTAGAGTATTGGTGCCCCTGTACCATTACCCACCTTTCTTGTAACATGAAAGATAACCATGCCATAAACTAGGATAGTAGTCAATAAATCCTTAATGAGAGTGATCCTTATAAAAAGTGAGAGATATTTCAACATACTAAACTCTCTTCAACTAGGCATGACCTTGGCAAGGTTACACAACTTCAAATGGGCACAATGGCCTCAAAGGCTTCATCAACACATGGAAGACTTCACACAACATGTACATGACATAAAAAACTCCATCCAGACACTCAAGAGATTATAAGTTACAAACTTGGTTGATCACAAAAATGTTCACAATCCCTTCTTATATGAAACATGGCAATGAGTGCTATAAATGCACCCAAGCATGGTTTTCAGACCCCACCAACCTATCAATGGACCTCCAAAACACCTTGAACATCCTAAATATGACAAGATTAAATAAAAAAAATGGTTCCCCAAGCCTAATGTATTCAAACAATGGTGGTCCCATACAAGAGGCAAACCTTCTCACTAGCTTTCAATAAATAAATAGTCCTTTGTAACCTTTTTATAAGACCTAATAATCTAAGTGTAAAAAGATATTCGAGTACCCATTTGGCTTCTGTAAAACATATAAAAAATTAAGGTAGGTTTTTTTTTGTAAAGTTTCTTCCATAAATGGACTACTCAACTATTCTTAGGGCCTAATTAAGCTTGTATGCAATGGGGTTTATTGATTCTCTATACTCGTGACCACAAACAACTATTCCAAAGGTTGTATCACACCATATACGGTATGCAAATACTCTCCAATTTACTTCACACTCTTTCCCAAGGCTATTTCATCAAACCCTCACTCCTAATGGCCTCAAATGTATCAAATATGGAAAAATTAGTCTACGGAATCCCCATGTAACATGTAAACCTTTACCAAATATCCTACAACCTTGGAAAAACATCAAACACATGTATACAGTCACTTTTTCCAACTTAGAAGATTTTTCAATAGTGCAATAATGAGAAACTAATTTTTTTCCTCCTATCAAATAGACAAGTACCATTATTAAACCCTAATGGAGTCATTGAAGCTTGTAAAAAGGAGTACAATGCCTTCATAGATGGTCCAACATCCCAATGTAATGACATAAAAAACTTCACACATGATTAGCTATACCCATCAAATAAAAGGATTATATTAATTTATATATTGCTCCAGTTTATATTGTAATAAAATGAGATATTGCTTCACTTTATATTGTAATAATTGTTCATGTAGTGTAATTCCACATGATAACATTATATGCACATTATAATGAACACTTCTCAGAATATCATAGAAAACTCATGGAATGCGCAAATCTTGTTTTTTCCAATTAGGGCATACAAGGGATATCATTAGTAGGGTATATCATTGAGTGTTTCAACATGTCAAGAGGCAAAGGGGACCATGCTTAGGGTAAACCCATCCAACCAGATGTGATCGTAGTATTAGCTTGTGTCCAGAACAAATAGAACACAATATAGGCTACTTGACAACTTTGCATTGAGTGCATCTACCAATTTTTACATGAACAAAAAATTTATTGCCCTACAAAAATGACTCTGAGTATTAAAAAACTTAGACATATTATTGTAGAGGGGCCTAACACAGCCCTATAGACTCAAATAGATCATGCGTAAGTTCCATAGTTTCTAAGAAATAGTTCGTCAAAGTTTGACTATTTTATGCACTTAGGACACACAAGGGACATCATCGGTAGAGTATGCTACTCAGAATTGCAGCATGTCAAGAGGCAAAATAGGACCATGCCTAGGGTAAAACCACCCAACCAGATACAATTGTGATGTTGGTTCATGTCCACAACAAATAGAACGCAATATAGGCTACTTGGAAACTTTGCATTGAGTGTATCTAACAAATTTTGCATGAATAGAAAAACTGTTTCCCTACAAAAACAACTTCGAGTCTTCAAAAATTGAGTCAAGTTATTGTAGAGGGGGCTTAAAAAACCCTATAAGTTCAAATTGATCATATGTAGGTGCCACAACTTACAAGAAATAGTCTATCAAAGTTTGGCAACTTTATGCACTTAGAGAACAGACATCATTGGTAAGGTATGTCACTAAGTGTTTTGGCATGTCAAGAGGTAAAATAGGACCATTCATAGGGTAAACCCACCCAATCAAATGCAATCACAATGTTATTTTGTGTCATAATAAATAAAATAAAATATAGGCTACCTGGCAACTTTGCATTGAGTGCATCTGACAATTTTGCATGAAAAAAATTATTTCCCTACAAGAATGACTCCAAATCTTCAAAACCTGAGATAGGTTATGGTGGTCCCACAATGGTGAGTCCCACTTTTTGGCCAACTTTGACATAGAGTTCAACATTCTGAGAAAAAAATTCACTTTCGAACATCTGTTGCTGCAAAACTATTAGGAATTTGAAGATGATGTAAACTAGAGTCTTTTAGAATTTTCTTTCTAGTTTCCAAATATATATATATATTTTTTTAAAAAATCATTTAAATTCATTTTTCCTTCTCCTTCTAAAAGTGGTTTGCGTGAAAAACTATGTTTTTAAGGAGTTACTGTCACTTGGATCAACATAAATTTTTTTTAAAATATGATAATGATGTAATTCTTTCAATATTATATTTTTAACTTCAATATCTAAAGGATGCAATTGGTTTTATTCATTTTGGATAAATATTTCATAGTTTATTAAGTTTTAAAGTGACAGTAACTGTAATTTAGACATAAGGTCACTTGGATCACTCTAACTTGATCTATGTATATCAAAATTCATTTTTTCTTTTTTTCATAGAAAGGTAACACAAATACACTTTTTCTACATATTTTTTATAATTTTTTTATATCATTTACTATTTTTCCCGAAGTCTTGAAGAGATAGGTTGTTGAATGACCAAATAACCTATGTTTAGTTAAAGTAATATTTAAAAGTGATAATGAACTCAATATGTATTAAAATTATATTCATTAGAAAGCTTGTTCCAAATAGCATCATTTGACATCATCTGTTTGAAAAAATCATCTTGTTTAGTCCTTGTTTCAGGCCCTGGAAGACCATTTTTCTACAGTTTAGTTGTTTTCTGAGGGCAAAATCTCAGTTTTGGGGTCTTTGTGCAAAGACCCTCTTCGTACAAAGACACTTGAGGGGCTTCATGTGAAGACCCCTTGCATGAAGCCTCTCAAGTGGAAAATCTAACATAAAAGACACCCACCAAAATTTTGCCTTGGGTACTTTGCACAAAGTATCTACTTCGTGCGAAGTTGGCTAGTAAAATTAAATGGTATAAAAGTAAAACATTTTATTTCTATTTTACATCGAATTACAATTAATAAATTCACATTTTCTATTATTGAAAGCATTTTTTGAAGGAGGATTGATATTTCTATTTTTTCAAAGGCATAATTTTGGAGAGGAAAAATATTAGATTAAAGTATTTTTTAAGAAGAAATTTTTGTTGACGATCTTGTGGAAGACATTTTTTGAAGCTCAAAGAAATGGGGAACAAGAAGGAGACAAAGTAAATCTTCTAGAAAAAGGTCACCTAGTACTGAACAAAGAAATGGTGAAGCTGCATTGACATATTATCATAAAACTAAAGAAGCTGAAAGACAAGCTGAAGTAGGAGGGTCAAGTTAAGTCAAAGAATTGCACATTGAAGAATGGTCGGATTAATTCCCTACGAAAGCTCAAACAATTGATGTTGGAGAAGGGTCAACATCATGTGCTCCTACTGGTATGGATGAACTTTTAAATTTGGCTCAAACTGTAAAGAAAAATATTAATTATAGAAACTTAGATCATTTACTTACAATGGATGTGGACAATTTGAGATCACTTGCTAATGTTCAACACTTAAGTCTTCCTAAGAAGAGATCAATGAAAATGATAGCAAGAGAAATATTGGGTAAATTTGATAATTTTGAAACACTTGAACAAGCTCAATTGCTTTCACTTATACTTATAAATAAAAAGTTGGAAGGGGGCATTAAAATTATTGGGTATAGACACATCATCAAAGGAGAGAAAGTTGTTGACATGCAAATTGATATGATTGAAAATCTTAAGAAAGGTTTGAACTAGCTAGGGAAGTGATCTTGAACTATAGATAAGTCCATTACAAGAAAAGTTATGTTGACATCCATTGTAGGTAACACTATGGGACAAAAAAGACAACTATCTTCAGTTTCATCTCAATTTGGTTTTAATAGGAAAACAATATCACAATATGTTAATAGGAGAATATGTTTGGATGATAGCACCTGGGAAGGCAATTGGGGCAATCATGTGTAGAGCTCCTCATTTTGATAGGATTGATGAAGGAACAAAAAATTTGGTCACATCATTTTGGAATGATAATACAATGTCCTTCATCAAACACTAGAGATGTTATCAGACATAGAATTTCAGCTTTACAATATGAATATCATATGAAACATTGGTTGGACACAACACAACATGAAATGTATGTGTCATTTTGTAGTTCAAATCCTAATATAAAGATTGGGAAAACATTGTTTGAAAGATTGAAGCCATATTATATCAGGACAAACAAAGTGTTTGAAACTTGTTGTTGTCGTTATCATATTGAATTTGATCTCCACTATCAGGTTTTTTTGAAAGTTTGTAGAAGACACTTATGGTTTTGAAAAGGCTCCTCCCACTAGACAAAGTGAGTTCATCTCATCCATTTTATGTGACAAAAGAGATGATGTAGCTGGATGAATAAATTGCATAAAAGGAATATGCCAAACATGTGCCGATTTGTCTCTTTTTCCTTTGAAAAATGAAAATATTGATGTAACAAAGATGGTAAATTGCAAGAGTTACAAATATGTAAAGAATGAAACAAAATTTGGGAAAGAATCCAAAAGGTTAGAATATTTTGAAGAGGAGATAAATGTTGGAGTATTTATGGAAAAATTTAAAAAATTGATTCAACCTTACATTCATCATGCTTTTTTTGCAAAGTGACAAGCACAACAATTTCAAACACTGAGAGACAATTTCCCACTTGGAACTATTGTATCAGTTGTTGATTTTGCATAAAATTATTATTTTGTTCATCAAAAGGCAATTCAGTCAAAATACTATTTTTCAGAGAAAATTACTATTATGGTACATGTGTGTTATCGACACACACAATTAGATTTGGATGGTATTCAGAGCACATTTGAAGCATGGGTCATCAAGAAGGAATATCATTTTTATATAAGTGATGATAGAGAGCATGACATTCATTATGTGGAACACTGCTTCAAGATGTTTTTTGCAAATTTGAAAGAAAGAGGTATAAAAATTGATAAACATTATGTTTGGTCAGATGGATGTGCTGCACAATTCAAATCATCGAGACCATTTTATGCACTATGTAGATATCATCATAATGAAAACATACCACATGTCTAGAGTTTCTTTGAGAGTGAACATGGGAAAAGGTGAACATGATGGTGCCGGAGCTTGCATCAAACGTGCTATACAAAAGTATCAAATGAATTATAAGGGAGTGCATACAAAAAATGCACATTATGTGGTTGAATGGTGCAAGACACATTTCACACCAAATGAGAATGACACATCATCAGGATTGACTCAAGCGGTGCGATATAGAAAATTTTGGGAGATAAAAGGTATGCACACATGTTTAAATTATTTGAAAGTGTTTAAAATTTTTATGATATTTTTTATTCAAATTATATTTATATAGAATGTATTATATATGCATTTGTTCAGGTGTGGATAGAAAAATTATGCATGGTTGCAATAGGATAGAAAAGACATGATCTTTGCATTCAGTTATGAGTACGAATTGTTGCAATTGGATGTTGAACACTAGGGACTACTCATGCTTTTTTTGTCACTGCATTGTTGACAGTTATGAGGAATGTATCAATCAAGATCATGGATATGTAGGGACATGGAATCTAGTGCCACTAGTTGTTATGGATACATTTGATAGAGATGAAGATGAAAAATTTGATGATGTTCCTTTGATTTCTACGGATTACGATCATATCTCGGGATTGGTCAAAATTGGTAAGTATATATATATATTTCACATTATATGGTACATTGAGTTGCATGTATAGATAGATATAGATAGATCTATAGATTGAACTAAGTATTTATTTTAAGATCTCACACACGTATATATAAATTTACTATGTAGGAGATGTCTTTGTAGTGATTGTTGAGCGTGGATGTGTAAAAGGAGTTGGTTATTATTTATTGCGTTGTACTGCAGAGAGGATGAAGTTACTTGAACCTAAAGAAAGTGATGGAATGTTGTTCCCCATAGGTTTGTATATGGTTTACAGATCAATATATTGAACTCAATTTGTAAATTTTAAATTTCAACCTTTTAACAAATTTCAAATTAAGTTTGTTTACATTTATATATTGTTAAAATTTGTGACCCTGCAGGTTCAGTTGTTTTAGAGGGAACATATTTCAAGAAAATCAAAGTAATTCAACATGTTATTCATTTTGTTGATTACGAACCAGACAATAAGGTATTTTAATATAGTCACCTAGTAGTTGCCACATCCATTTGTCTTCATACAGTTAAATCTCAACGTGGATGTCGTAAGTGGAGACTAGATAGTGAGGATCATGAAAGAATATTACATGTTCTCCATGAAAGGTATGAACCACTTGAGTTGGTCTAAAAAGTATAATATGTATACTTATTTCTTGTGTTAGGACCTACTTGATATCTCTGGATTAAATTTCATTATACTTTGTTTATATATTTAAACATATGATGGACTATAATTTGTTGATATATGATGAACCTATTTGATGGTTCAATGGTTTTAATATATAGAATTTTATATGTATACTTTGATTATTCAATGATTTTTATAGATTTCATATTAGTTAAAGATTTTATGTATGCTTTGATGAAATTAGTTATATTACTTATGACATGTGTTAGTTCTAGAATTAGTTAGAATAGTTATTATTCATTAGTTACATGTATTAACTAGTTTTCTTTTATGATATTAATTCTAGATCTCCTTAAGACCTCCCCTTAAGACACTAAAAAATGATGAAATTAGTTATATTACTTATGACATGTGTTAGTTCTAGAATTAGTTAGAATAGTTATTATTCATTAGTTATATGTATTAACTAGTTTTCTTTTATGATATTAATTCTAGATCCCCTTAAGACCTCGCCTTAAGACACTAAAAAATGATGAAATTATATTACTTATGACATGTGTTATTTTTAGAATCAATTTATATATCATCTATTCAAATCAAATAAAATCATCTATTCAAATCAAATAAAACCATCTAATCAAATCATCTAATAAAAGCATCTAATCAAACCATCTAATCAAATCATCTAATAAAATCATAAAATAAAACCATCTAATCAAATCATATATCATCAAATAAAATCATCTATTCAAATCAAATAAAATCATATATCATCAAATAAAATCATCTATTCAAATCAATTAAAATATCGTAAGGGATGTATAATGGTCCAATAATATTAATGGGTCATAGATGTGATAAGTGGTCTAAGTGGTCCTAGGACATCCTAAGATTCTTTAATGGGTCTTGGGGGTCCTAAGGTTTCATATTTGTTTTAAGATTTCATAAGGGATCCAGATAAGAGTCCTAGATTGTTAATGGATCGTAGGTGCAATATAAGTGGTCCTAGACTGTCTTAAGGGGTCATGGATAACAATGAGTCCTGGATGTGTCTTAAGATAATGTAAGGGATGGATAAGGGTCAAGTAGAGTGTCTTAAGGGGTTGGGGGTAACATAAGAGGTCCTAAGGGGTCCTACGTTTCATTAGTGGATCCTTGTATGATATTAATTGAATCTAAGATGTACATAAATGTGTCCTAGGACAACCTAAGATATTTTAATGGGTCTTGATGATCTGAATGGGTCATATATGTCTTAAAATGTTGTAAGGGATGTATAATGGTCCAACAATGTTAATGGGTCATAAATGTGATAAGTGGTCTAAGGGATCTTAGGTGTACATTAATTGATAACTAGTATGTCTTAAGGGTTTTTTTGCGGGCAACGATGGGTTCACATATGTATTAAAAGAAGCTAAGATAGATGAATGTGTCCTAGGACATTTTAAGATATAATAATGGGTCGTATGGGTCCTAAGGGGTCCTATGTGTCAAGTAAGATGTCCTAATATGTATTATAAGATCTTGAGATTCCTAAAGTATCCTAAGTGTCTTAATATGTCGTAAGAGAGGAATAAGAGTCCTAGAAACTTATTGTACTACAATTTTTTAACATTTTCTAACATACTACTAGATCATTTTCAAAAATTTAACTATAATTTTCTAAGATTTTTGCTTACTAAAAATTATTTAAAACAAATAACTAACTTTAATATTTACTAAAAATGCATGTACATGTGTGAGAGAGAGAAATTCCTAATATTTACAACTTTAAACTTAAAATTTAACATTTTCTAACATTTCTAACTTTAAACTTAAAATTTAACATTTTCTAACTTTAATCTTAATGTTTTCTAACATTTTCTAACATTTCTACTATGGTTTCTAATGTTTTGTAAATATTTTCTAACAGGTGCTAACAAACTACTACAATTTTCTAACATATTATAACATTTATACTACAATTTTTAATATTTCTATTATTTTCTAATATTTAATTATGATTTTCTAACATTCTACTATTAATTTCTAACATATTAGATAATATTTAACTACAAATTTCTAACATTTGTACAAATAAAAAATTATTTAAAACAAATAACTAGCTAAAATAAATAAAAAACATATTATTTACAATAAAAAATGAGAAAAATGTGTGTACCTAATACTTCTAGGAAACTGAAGACGTCGACGAAGCTCGGGAGGTGCTAGCATGTTGGTGTGCTGATGTACTTCACTCCAAGCCCTGGGGTCCGCAAATAGTGTCCTTAAAAATGATAATAAAAAATGTAAAATGCCAAAATTTATTAAAAAAATCTAGTCCAAAGGGCTTCGCACGAAGCCCCTCCTCGCATGAAGCCACCTAGGGTTCTTTGCATGAAGCCCAATTGTTTGGGGTACTTCGTGCAAAGTGGGTCCACTACTTCGCATGAAGTATATACTTCGTACAAAGTTGTCAAATTTTTTTTTCCCCAACATCGCAATTTTGTTTGTCCCTAAAAGTGGGACACAGCTTCATGGGATCACCCGTTATTGTAGAGGGGCCTAACAATACCCTATAAGTTCAAACATATCATGCACGTGCGAAATAGGTTGTGAGAAATGGTCTATCAAAGTTTGACAGTTTTATGCACTTAGGGCACACAAGTGACATCGTCGGTAGAGTATGTTGTTGAGTGTTTGGCATGTTAAGAGGAAAAATAGGACCATGCCTAGGGTAAAAATATCCAATCAAACATTATTGTGGTGTTGGTTTTTGTCCACAATGAACAAAACACGATATAGGCCACTTGGAAACTTTGCATTGAGTTCATATGACAATTTTTGCATGAGCAGAAAAATTATTTCCCTACAAAAATGACTTTGAGTCATCAAAAACTAAGATAGATTAGTATAGAGGGGCCTAATATGACCCTATAGGTTCAAAAACATTATGTGCAGGTGCCACAATTTGTGAGAAACAGTTTGTCAAATTTTGATGATTTTGTGCACTTAGGGCACACATGGGACATCGCCAGTATGGTATGTCGCTGAGTGTT